>CM021101.1:660843707-661172238 GCA_007115665.2 Sequoiadendron giganteum | reverse complement strand
CTCCCTCTCTCCCTCTTTCTCTCCCACTCCCTCTCCCTCCCTCTCTCCCTATTTCTCGCACACTCTCTCTTTCTCCCCCTCTCCCTCTCCCTCCCTCTCTCCCTCTTTCTCTCCCACTCCCTCTCCCTCCCTCTCTCCCTATTTCTCTCCCACTCTCTCTTTCTCTCCCTCTCCCTCTCTCCTTCACACACACACACTCACCTCTATCTCCTCTACTATAAGGGTGCAGGGGACAAATATAGAATTAGGATAGAGGGTATAGAAAAAGAGGGAGAAACTAAATATATTAATAAAACCATATTTCACATAATGCGCTCATGTTAAAAAAGGTAAAAACTTCTATATACCCATGATTTCAAGGCCCACAGTTTGCATATTCCCCTGGTTTTGCATGTGCTCCAAGAAAAAGTTGCTTTTTGATGATGTTGTGAAGTGTACAAGCATGTTTTTCACATTCCATCACCTTTTCCATGATATTTTTACCACCTTTGCATGAAATAGGAGAGTTTCCATGTTGAAAGAGATATAATATCAATTAAAGTTTGAATTCCATTGAAAACTAATATACAATTGAAGTTTGGAGGGAAACAAGCTTTTGAACAAGTCAAATTTTTGTGGAGTTTGAAGAAAGAAGAAGCTAAGGCTACATAATTGGGTTGAACTCCTCCATTTGAAAGTCTGGTTTTTTAGGTATGTGAAGTCTTTACACATTTTCTTTCATCCTATTATGGCTTGCTTTCATTTTTGTTTGTCATAACCTTACGTTGTCATTGTAACTATATTTCCCTTCACAACACATTTGATTCATATACTCAAATTAGCATTAAGAGTTCTCAATTCCTTTAGGACCTTCAAAACACCTTGAAAATATTGAAAATAACTTATTACAATCAACTAGATTCCTCAAAACATAAACCAATGATTATGTCATTCACAACTTGTCTTAAATCTTCCATAATGGCACCATTGTTTATAAACACAAACTATAATTCTTAAGGCACAACCAAACCATTATTTTCTTAAGAAATATTTGCTGAGTTAGTACAAAAAAAATGAAACCTTTTAGAAGTCTTCCCTTACACACAAACTTAGTTTCTTTGTTCACTGTCCACATTACTAGTAGCCAAGCATCTGCAAAGTGTCACATGTATCTCTCAAACCATGCACACACTTCAGACTGTGATACTCATTTTTTATGCAGAGTTAGAGGACCCAAAACCATTCAAGATGTCAACTTGACTTAAAGAGGTATCTAACAAGATTAAAAAGGCCTAATGGACCAATCCCAACACTCCTCCAAGTTGGACAACAAACATAAACACTATTTCCCACTTTTCACCCTTGGAATCTAGTAGTAGTGCAAAGCCAGTGTTGGGCCCTTAACTCCAAAACACTAGGAAAATAAAAGAATGATTCTAGCACCCATTTCAGAGTTGCAAGACATACCTTAACCCATCACATGAACCCTTTGGGAAAACTTTAAGAGAACTAACCTTTTCACTATTTTAGGCCTCCAAGTATGCCAATTTTACAAAGGAACTACCCTTAGATCCTCACACCAGACTTCCAAACCCAAAAAAGTCTTTAACTAGGTCTCAAAAAAGGATATTTTATAGGTCTTAGGACCTTACCCACTCAACTAGGCTTCCAACACAAAAACCCCCATTTTTCAATGCAAAGAGGGATGGTTTATAGAAACTCCTATACCCAAGCCTTCCCAGACCATTCCAAAGAATCAAAAATCTTCAAAATACCCTACACAAGGTCAAAAGTTCATTACATAGACCACTCCTTCAACACTTTTCCAAAATCACTCCTTGGTTTCTCAAATTCTCATTGAAAAGTGCTCATTTCAGCCTAAGAACCCCATCCTATTGTGATTAGTTTCATTCAAAGGAATGTTATAATAAAAGACCCTAATATAATAATTTAAATTCCATCCCACCGAGAAACAAGTCATAACAATAGGTGGGATGGTCATTTCATAATTAAATCCTACTCAAACCCTTGACTGGCTTGAAATGAGCAGTTTCAGAAAATTGTCAATTGCTCCCTTCAAACATACTATTAAGCCCTCAAAACTGATGCATTAGAGATTTAAGACATGTGCCTACAATATTATATTAGTTTTGTATGAAGGGGAGGTTGTACAGATCCATACAAGTGCAGGTTTGTGCTAAAAAACTAGTGAATTTCTAGAAAACAACATTTTTTATCATAAAAAATGGATTTCAAAATAAACAATACTCCTCCCTTTGAGCCAATGGAGGTTGTTTAAACCTTTTTCAATGACAACCAACTCCCCCCAACACCTATAACTAAAAAACAACCACCTTTGAAAGCATATAAAAACTTTGTCTATGCTAGGTTAACTTTTGTACATGATGATTGTAAGTATTATTTAAATGAATCATTCAATGACATATATTTTTCAATTAACTTGAATGGATACATTTTTTAGGAACTAATATTCATCTCATTACCATGGTACAGACAAAACTGTCTACCATGCCAAAGAAAAAGACAGAGGAAACTAACAGGCGAAGATAACGAAACCTTCAAAGAAAATGAGAGAGTTCGGGTGGCAGCATATCGTGAAAAGAATAAATTGGAAACGATTGATGAAAAAAAGCCGATTGTAGAGGAACCTCAACCATGAAAAAGAGAACGAGAATTGGTAGCACAACAGGCACGAATACGAAAGCATCGTCATAAGACACATTCAAATATTGTAGTTTGAGACACACCCTCAATGACATGTGAATATGAAGGGACACCATTAAGAACAAGTGAATATGGAGGGAAACCATCTAGCACAAGTGAATATGGATGGACACCATCTACTACAAGTGAATATGGAGGGACACCATGTACTACAAGTAAATATTGTTGGACACCATCCAACATGTCTCAAGTTGAGAGTACATCATCACTCGAAATTGATGAAGAAGGTATGCCATCATCCCCATGTGAACCTCAAGGTATGTCTTCTTCTCCACCCTCGATCGAAGGTACGCAATATAGCCCACCTCAATTAAATATTGATGAAATTCCTAATGTTGAGATGTATGTACCTAGGAGAAAACCACCTAGAATTTTGTGTAGAAAGCCAAAGTATTTGATTACTATTGATGATGAGATTTTGCAGCACATGGAATTTAAGATTTCAACATGCACTTGTAGAAGATATGCTGATAAGATTTGAGAATGATTCTTTGAAAGGTTAAATGAGCCTACAAGATGTCAACTATTTGTTGAAATGATGCGGGGTGTAAAGAATAGGAGCATCATAAAGACTCTTGGGTTGAGAACATCGAATGCATCGAGTGAAGATACTATTGTGAAGAATCTAATGGATGCTTATGAGAGTGTAGGTAAGACCTCATGCTTAAAGGATAGTAATTTCACCTAATGAATCATTACATCGAATTTGGTAAGCTTTCAAACAAAGAGAGCTCGTTTAATTAAAAAGACTAGTGAACAAATGGGAAGTAGAGAAACTTTATCAAGAGCCATTCAAAGGTAGCAAAGAATTGTGGGAAATGATTCAAATGAATTATGGGCATTCTGAAGGAGACTGTCACAAAAAGAGAAAGAAGTTATTGAAGCCTTGAGAACACTAATTGAAGAGTATTTGAAGAATAACACAAGTCCATCTCCGAATCAAAGGGATGTGGTAAGAATGAGAATTGGTAGTCGGAATCGTGAGCCACATCCAAAGTATTTTCTGGATATGACTCAAACCCAATTTTTTCAAAAATTTAAAAATAATTATCCTCAAATTAGTATTTCTCAAAGATGTTTTGAAATTCTTAAACCTTTTTATGTCAAGAGAAATCACACATGCACTACTTGTTGTTGTAGACTACATATTGAATTTTCTAGCCATTATGATGTTTATCGTTCTATATGTTTAGATTTGCATACTAACGATGTTTTGAAGGATTGTGGCATACAAGCCCCACCAAAATCTTCAAGAGAGTTCTTATCAAAAAAATTATGTGAAATAGAGGATGGAAAAATATTCTATAGGACAACATGCTTGGATGGTTCATGTGAGTTTTGTGGTGGCTTCCAGCGTATGCCAGTATGTCAACATATGTAAAGCACAGATGAGGTGGGGAAAAAACTAGTAGAGTTCGGGAAGTCTAAAACAGTGGCATATGCTACAAAAGATGGGTCTCAAGAAAAAAGGTGTGAGTTGGTTATTGAGAAGATTCCAGTGTGCCAATTTATGACCACATTTCATGACAATATACTATTTGAGTAGGCAATGCATACACATAGAGCCTGATGGTTGGACACACAATTCAAGCTATGCAAGGACACCTTTCCAATTGGAAGCATAGTATCCGTGGTTGACTTTATGGAGAACTACACTCTACAACCACAACATGAGGTGCAGTCACAATATTACAACTCCACGCAAGTTTTGATATTTATGCACATAGCATTCGTTCATGCAACTGATAGTACCGATGAGAAAAGGTAGGTATTGAGGGAGTACCACTTTTACATTAGTGATGATTGCACACATTCTCTAGAGTTTGTGCAAGGTTGCTTCCAGATGTTCTACAGGGGTTTGGCTCAGAGGGGCATAGAATACGATCGACATATAATATGGTCTAATAACTATGCAACATAGTTCAAGAACTCGCACATGTTCTAATGGTTGTGCAAGATGCATATCATTATAGGTGTTCAACATATGTGGAACTTTTGTGAGGCCGGACATGGAAAGGGGGAGCATGATGGTGCAGGAGCATGCATGAAAAGAGCATTAGCATGAGAAGAGTTAAAGTATAAAGACAATGCAAAGTTAATAGATGCAAAATCAATCGTCAAGTGGTGTAATGCTTTGATGGGTCCAGGTAATGAAGGTACGTCTTTATTTCGTAGATTTTTTTGATTGATGGATGACACTAACATTGCACCATATGAAGACTATTGCACACTAACAGGATCGAGTGAGGTACACTCTTTCCTTAGTTCAAATGCAGGTTCATGGAGTATCGATACACGAAATATGGAATGCTTTTTTTCTTCATGTACAATGCAAGCCTAGAATGATTGTGAGTCAGAGGAGTGGGTTGACAAATGGTTCACAAGTTATCTTAGCCCACTTCACACATATCGCCCTCCGACGGCATTGGAACTGACACAGATGGAAGCATCGGTCGAATTTGACCACGTATTAGATCTAGTTCAACCAAGTGATATATCTACTTGCTTAGTTGTTGAAATTCCATATTGCTATCCTACTTTGTACTGTATTCATAATCTTGACAAATTTCAAGAGATTTTATGCACATGTCAATGTAGGGCATGTTTATGTAGTTATTGCAGATGAAGACAATGAAGGGGGAACAAAATATTACTTGTGTCGTTGTGTTGAGGCCAAAAATAAATTGGACGCCCCAGCTATAGATGGAGAAAACATCGAATACCTTACAGGCTCAGTTGTCGTTACTGGAACATGGATTAGAAGGTACCCACATTCAAGTGTTAAACATTGGCTATTTCAGGACTTTGACATGTATCATAAGATTCTTCATTACTCGAACCTTGTCGTGGAATCCAATGTTCATTTGACCAAATATGGGGGTAGAACTTTGAACAAGACCTTGTGGAAGGTCCCTGAGTCATACCATGAGGCTATACTTGACACAATAAAGAGTATAGCAAACCTGGATGGTTCGTTGGATTAATTTGTAAGTATATGCACACTGGTTCTTATTAATTTATACTTGTATGCACATTTATTTGTTTGATGCCAATGCTATCATCTTATTTTATAGTGATTGGTGTCCCCTTGCAAAAAATGCAGATATATGAGCTATCCAAGAGAATGTCAGCTAGAAAAGCAATGCAACATCCTTATTTTGATGATCTTGACAAATCTCAATCAAGATTTTAAGCCATTAGAAAAGTGTGTGGAAAGCTTGGTGAGGGAATTTCAAGTTATTCATTTGAATTTAACCTTATTATAAGCAGCTATGATATAGACATTATAAGAGCATCTGAAATTTCAACTTACTCTATTCATGAGAGGTGTTGTGTGCAATAGGTATGTTGGAATTCCCAGTGAAAATGTATGACCAGGAGTGACTAAGTTATGAAACCGACATGCCTATCTGTAAGTTCCTTCCATCTATTTTTATTTCATTTCCATTTTGGATGCTCTTTCTTTTTCTCTTTTACTTTGTGTATTTGTAAGTAAACTACTAAAAATTGATTGATCTCTCGTTGCAGAAAATGCTAATTTAAGAGCCATCAAAGAGAATCTCAACCAAAAAAGCAATGGAACATCCTTATTCTGATGATCTTGACAAATCTCAATTTTGATTTCAAGCTATTATAAAAGAATGTGTGAAGCTTAGCGAGGGAATGTCGAGTTACTCAATTGAAGCTAACCTCATAATGAGAACCTATGATGTAGACATTTAAAAAGAATCTTGAATATATGAGTGACATTGTAAAAGATCTGTGAGAATGAAGTGCCTAAGGCATTGTAATAAGATTTACTTACATAATGAAAAACTCTCAAATCCACAATTGTAATAAGATTTACTTACATAATGACAAACTCTGAAGCATTGTAATAAGTTTTTCTTACATAATGCATTGTTGGGGCAGAAATTATCATGTATCCAAACCCTCAGATCCTCAATTTCTCTTAGGACAAACTCACTCCACCATGCCAAACCAAAACCCTTATTTTACGCAATATTTTATGAAACCCTAGGGTGAAACCTCATTTTCCATGCCCTTTTCCATCAAAATCTACAAGGGCGAGAACATAAACCCCATAAAAAATATTCCCTTTCACTTAGAAATTTCTTGTCTGATCCTAGAGGATCGTGTTGGGCCCCTCTAGAAAAATATCTCTTGGTTTTTCTTATCTCTGAGTGGTTTTCCCATGGCGGTGGATTTTCACTTGATGGAAAAAGTGTCAAAATCAAGCTGTGTAGAGTTGCAAAGTGGTGCAACTTTCGTTATGCAACTTGTGTGACCAAGAAAACTGTTCCAACATGTCCAAATAGGTATTTTTATGTTAGGCATGGTCCTCTTTCACACCGAAACACTCAGAATCGTTTCGAGCTACGTTCCATCGGATCGATCCCTTAGGGGTCCAAAGTGCAAAATGGCTGCAAACTTCAGCATGCTATTACTTGGATACCATGATGCTTAGAAAATTCTTGTTTGATCCTAAATGATCACGTTGGGCCCCTCTAGAAAAACCTCTTCCGGTTTTTTCTATCTCAGAGTGGTTTTCCCGTGGCGGCAGATTTTCACTTGATGGAAAACGCATCAAATGCAAGCAGTGCAAAGTTGCAAGTGGTGCAAATTTTGTTCTGCAACTTGTGTGACCAAGAGGAATGTTCCAACATGTCTGAATAGGTATTTTTATGCTAGGCATGGTCCTCTTTTGCATGGAAACACATGGAATCGCTTTAAGCTATGTTCCATCGGATCGATCCCTTAAGGGTCCAAAGTGCAAAATGGCTGAAAAAATCAGCATGCTATTACTTAGATACCATGACACTTAGAAACTTCTCATCTGATCCTACAAGATTGCATTGGTCCCCTCTAGAAAAAACTCTCTCAGTTTTGGCTATCTCGGAGTGGTTTTCTCGTGGCGGTTGATTTTTCCTTGATGGAAAAAGTGTCAAATTCAAGCTGTGCAAAGTTGTAAAGTCATACAACTTTCGCTTTGCAACTCGTGTGACCAAAATAACTGCTCCAATGAGTCTGAATAGTTATGTTTATACTAGGAATGGTCTTGTTTTGCACTAAAACACACGGAATTGCTCTGAACTACGTTCCATTGGATCGATCCCTTAAGGGTCCAAAGTGCAAAATGGCTGCAAACTTCAGCATGCTATTACTTAGATACCATGATGCTTAGGAAATTCTCATCTAATCCTACAGGATCATGTTGGGGCCCTCTACAAAAACCTCTCCCAATTTTTTCTATCTCGGAGTGGTTTTCCCGTGGCGGTGAATTTTCACCTGATGGAAAAAGCATCAAATGCAAGCAGTGCAAAGTTGCAAAGTGGTGCAACTTTTGTTCTGCAACTTGTGTGACCAAGTGGAATATTCCAGCACATCCAAATAGGTATTTTTAGGTTGGGCATGGTCCTCTTTTCCGCCGAAACACGTGGAATCGCTCTGAGCTATGTTCCACCGGATTGATCCCTTAAGGGTCCAAAGTGCAAAATGGCTGCAAAATTCAGCATGCTATTACTTTGATACCATGATACTTAGAAACTTCTCATCTAATCCTACAAGATAAACTTGGGACCCTCTAGAAAAACCTCTCTCGGTTTTGGCTATCTTGGAGTGGTTTTCTCGTGGTGGCGGATTTTCACTTGATGGAAAAAGTGTCAAATTCAAGCTGTGCAATGTTGCAAAAAGGTGCAACTTTCACTCTGCAACTTGTGTGACCAAAATAACTACTCCAATGTATCGGAATAGGTATATTTATGCTAGGCATGGTATTTTTTTGCACTAAAACACACGGAATCGCTTTGAGCTACGTTCCATCAGATCGATCCCTTAAGGGTCCAAAGTGCAAAATGGCTGCAAACTTCAGCATGCTATTACTCAGATACCATGATGCTTAGAAACTTTTGTCTGATCCTACAGGAGCATGTTGGGCCCCTCTACAAAAACCTCTTCCAATTTTTTCTATCTCAGAGTGTTTTTCCTATGGCGGCATATTTTCACTAGATGGAAAAAGCATCAAATGCAAGCAGTGGAAAGTTGCAAAGTGGTGCAACTTTTGTTCTACAACTTGTGTGACCAAGTGGAATGTTCCAAAAACACATCTGAATAGGTATATTTACGCTAGGCATGGTCCTCTTTCACACTAAAACATATGAAATCACTTCAAACTATGTTCCACCGGATCGATCCCTTAGGTTGGAGGAGTCTAAAGTTGCAAATTTGTAAGTTGCTTAAAGCAACAAATTTGAAATGCAACGGTTACTTATTTTGAAAGTTGGTTTTTAGTTATTTGAGGGCATGGATCAGTTAGAGAAGGGTGTAAAACACTATGTAAAGCCTTGAGGGGATTGAATGGAGGTTTTTGATAAAGTTTTGGAGAAGATCTAATAAGAACTATTCACACTGTTCTCTATTTTTTAGATTTTTTATATAAATTTGCTGATCCCGTACTTGGTATGACCTCCAACTTCCTGTATAGTCCCAAGGCTGACATGAATTGAAAGAGGGCTGAGTTCACAAGAACCCATCTCTCATGATAATGAATGGCCCACTTAGCTCTCATTGCATCTAGGTGATGCTCACAGAGGTGAGGCACTAGGCCTTCCCTGGAGGTCACCCATCCTAGTACTACTCCAACTCAAGCACTTAACCACATATTTTTTCCCCAAGGTTAAGCCCACTTAGCTTGCAAACCCATTTCCAAAACCTTTAGAAAGTGTTGTGCCTTATGAAAAATTCATTATAGAGCCCCTTTATCTCATCAATTGATAAGTGGGAGGTATTTTCTACAATGTGTCAAATTGTGATATTGCTATCAGGATTCAATTGTGTAGTTTTTGAGTATAAAAGAGAATAAGAAGGGAAGATCAGGGTAATCAATTTGCAGACTTATTTTTATTATTGAATTACCTAGTGTGGGATTGGTCTATATGAGAAAAAGTTTATAATATGGGAGTATACGTTTCCAGCATATAATCCGGATAGGACTCAAAGTAAGATACATGAGTACAAACTATCGATCAGGAAAGACATCCCAATTCTCAAGGCCTATATATCAATGATAGGCTGATTCATATTCAAAGCTAGCACATGATTTTCATTAATTAATTAGAAACAACTATTATATTTATTTATCAAATTTCTATTATCAAATTTCTATTTGAATTAGACTTCATATTCATAATTTATTTCATTTATAATTTGGGGACTCCATTATCTATCTTAATAATATTGGATGACAACCTTTGTCAATCCAATAAGAAATAAATAAAAAAACTATTGATCCAGAGCTTGAGTCATTATAGTGGTATTAGAGTGAATGAACCTGCCAGCCTCTAGGTATTGCAACAAATTGACTTTCCATTGGAAGCATGGCAATGAATGATAGTGGTTGGAAAGATTACTTTATGAATCGAGTAGTAAGCTTAGTATTTTATCTTAAAGGAATTCCATTATGGTCACATTGAAAAGAATAGAAGAATTTTTAGGCTTTATTGAGCAGTCATTTGTAGTATTAGATATAGCTCTATCTTTTATAGTATTGCATATGATTATAGACATTTTCAAAGATCTAGATGACATCAATAGTTTGCATTACTCAAGAAGGATGAACATCTTAAAGAAATTTGCGGAAATCGAGACAAGTAACCTTCTTGTGGAATAAGGGTTGCAATATTTGATCTACAACATGTTCCACCATTTCTTTAGTAGGATCAAGAGCACACATAATGAAGGTGTGTTTGCAGCCATGAAAGATTATGGTTCAAACTATCTAGAAGAGTGATGTTCTATCTCGACCAACCATATCTATTCTATGTTATTTTTAGAAACAAGGATGGGTTCTTTCTTCATTGGCATATACATTATTCCTCGATGTGTTCACACCAATGTTACAAGACTTGGACTCACCTCGAACTTGACAAGCCAATTTTTTACTTGGACTCGGGCTCGGAGCCCAGACTCGACAAATAGAAAAACCTAAGAAATTCAAAGATTTTTAAGGATTTAAAACTTGTTTCATGCAGCATTTAATAAATAAACCTTAAAGACACAATAGCATTATCAAATAGAAATTACTATGATCCCATACACAAACATACATCAATCACATAAGTATAAGCACAAATTTTAGTTGAAGGAAATAACACATTTAGATATATAAATATTGTGATATTGCTATCAAGATTCAATCATGTAGTTTTAAAAGTCAAACTCATTGACCCATGATTCATGAGTAGTGGTTTACAAGAACCCATCTCTCATGATAATGAATGGTTCATAAGGAGGAAGATAAATATTCATACATTTCTTCTATCACAAATGAGATAAGTGCTTGGTTTCGTGAAGGTCATGAGGCAACCATTAATGGGGAGTGGATACATGAAGAACCGACAAAGAATGATAATGGCTTCAGACCTGCTATAAAGGATAAATTTTTTCATTTCAATGATGTAAGAGGTTTTTGGTCTGACTACCAAAATGACCCTATGAAGAATGCATATGAAATTACTTTGGACCTTGAGGGTGTTCTTACTTCATCTCAAGGATCATGCATTGAGGATGACATAGATCAATGCTAGCGCTAACCAATTAATAATTATACACATGACTAAGCCAAGCATGTACATGTCAATAAGGGAAGTACAAGTACTCAAAAACACATAAGCCTCAAAAAGTATACACATGAATACATAGTATACACAAATTAAAACAAAGTATATGCACAAATACAAGTTATACGCATGAAAAAACGTAAGACACAAGTATACATTCGAACACATGTAAGTCACAAAGTATACACATAAGTTGAAAATTATACACTTGAATACACGTAACTCATATATGCTGAACCATCAATTTAGAATGCAAATATGGATAGGAATCGATAAAAGATATTTGTATTAACCAAATAGCCATGTAGGTATACATCAATATATGTTGATATAAGTATGAAATATATGTACAAAATAGGCATATAGGCTTACGAGAATGCCATATAGGCATACAATGTCAAATATGTCCAATAAAAAATCTGTACAAAACTACCATGTAGGCATACAACAAAGGGCTCTAGAATAAAAAGTCATTTCTCTCCATGCCTTGGAAATAAATTATTTACCTTTCCTTTTCAATCAGATGTCGATAGGTCTATCACTCATTTTTTCTGCACTCAGGGAGTGCTCCTACTGCTCCTCCTAGGGTTTAGTTCATTGTGAAGTTTTAACTGTTACAATAAGAAGTAAAGACATGAATATATAGAAATTACATTATAAAAAATGATATATTTGACAAAATAATCACTTACCGCCATCTCACGATCTCTCTCCATGAGGGAAATATTCTCACGCCCATGCTCAGGCATGCTCAAGCCCTGTATAAACCATACAAATAAAAATTAAACTAAATGAATCAATAATGGTTTGATTTTTCACTAACTAACATCTATAACAACAAATGTAAATTAAAATTTACTAATTTGCCTCATACCTCTCCTATCAGAGCCATCGAGGATTGTATAGCATATTTCACACCAATATCCATTTCCCTTGTCACATTCATAGGTGTATTGTTGTGCAGCATCTGAAAATAAAACAAAAAATTATTCAACGTAATGAATGATGTGCATATAAACTACACAAATATATTAAGTAATTGATTCATTAGTTAAACCCTTTATTATATTACCTTCATGTAGGTCTAAGTAAATCCACCACCACTGGGAAGTGTTCCATCAAAACCTCCAATATTAGTCTATTCAACATCCAAAACCGCATATTAAATTACCATTCGTAAAACAATGCTATTAACATGCAATAAATTTATAATTGTTTACTAGTTACATACCCTAGCGATAAGTGTACTACACAAATAATTTGGTGGGGGGCCAGTGTATCTAGTCTCAATACCGTGACCCGAAAATTTTATTAAATTAATAAAACATTTTTAGTTAATCTTGCATTTCAAAATCAAAATTTAATAAATTAAATTCAATGAACATGCACTAAATTTTACCTGACTATCAATGCCATATGCTTGATGCAAAATGTCAGCTGCCCTCTCCATCTCCATAGCTGCAGACGAATCCTATGTACTAGTCTCCTGAGTGTCAGTGGGGTCATATGAACATGTAGCCCCACAATATTGACACACATGTGTTCGAAGGCAACCACTTGATGACTCCCTTGGATGGCACTGTAGAATAGGGCTAGTATGATGGATGACACTCCAGGTCAAAGTGCTAATCACCTGCAATGTCTCTATGTCAACACTTTCCTTCACGACAAAAGGCATAACAACGTGCTCACGAGGTGGCCTAGCGAGAGCTCGTCTACCTTGCCGCGTAGGATCCGGCTATGCACCAGGTCTATCTTGAGCTGACCCCCACCTCTCCCCTATAAATCCCTCATCAAAATAATTTGGGATGTTGTTCAATATGAACTCACTATATAGTTTCCTAGGGAAATATTGTGGGACCTCACAATTGTTGCACAATGGGTAATCAAAGACCATCTACCACCTATCATAAAACTAGTCCCTAATCTGTTGGTGGTGACACCAATGGATAGGAAACCTCTTCACATTGAGGGTAAGATTTTTATTTGTGCGTGGGTCGGTGAATAATGAACACAAATCAACTTTTGTAATTTTTAAATCATGTACATCCTTGTATGATAGTTTATTTGCATAATAATCCCTAGCTGCCTACCTCCTATCTTGCCATCCAATTAATTGGTTTCTAATTGAATCTAAAATTTTTAACATATCTTTCAGTGAATTTGCTAGGGTCATTCTTTCTGTGGTTGAACCATTTGGATCACTCAACCTACTGATCAAATCCTCAATTTGTTTTTTGTTGTTCTCAATTTCACTCATTAAATTTTGTTGAGTGTCAGAAGGGGGTTGAGTGATTGGTGGAGGAGGTTGATGTTGTGATTTATTTTGATCTTAAGGATTTGGTTGGTCTTCCTTTTGAATATTTGGTTGGTCCTCGTGTTGAGGATTTTGAGGGTTTGCAGGTTGATTTGCATCTCCTAAAAATTCAAACAAATATATATCAAATTCAACCTAAAACTAACAAATTCAAAACAAAAACCATAAAATCCTTACCTCTCATAGCTCCTCATCATCGTGGTGCCATCGTTGCAAAAAAATATCAATTTTTGGTGAAGATTTTTTTTGAATTGCTCCTCCTAGAACACGAGCGCAAAATGTGGGGGTTTTGGCCACGACTGCAAAAAAAATAGTTGAAATGCTAATGACAGATTTGCATTTCTTTTTTTGCTTTCAACTATCAATAATATGAGCATGTTATAACGCGCTTACGTTATTGGTTTGTAGTTGCTAAGCCTCAGGCTTGACATAACGAGCCATAACACGAGCGCGTTATAACATGGTCACCTTATGGATTTTCAAAAAAAAATTGGAGGGTGTCCACGAAATTGCTACCCATTTCCATGCACCCACCTATCTATTTGTAAAGAATTTTTCTTTCGCATGCATGTTGCTTTATTATTTTAGTCTTTATGAAAATTTATACCTTAGGAGGAGTGGCTTCCATTAAGGGCCAGACCTGGAAGTGGTTGCAAGGGTAACCTCTTGGAAGTGTGTTAACCAAGTGATAACTAAAATAAGCTTTTAGGGGTTTCTGGTAGCATCTCATATTAATTCAGATAAGTTAGCCTCACTCAAGACTCAAGTGGTTGTTTGGGCTTGGGATGAGTGGGAAGGCCTGGAATGGTGAAGATCAACTGTTTTTTCCCTTTGAAAGGTATGTTGATCCTGAATGAGTGAGAGTGGGGGCTGGGGATTGGTTGAGGTTGCCAGGGTTTAACCATGTAAGGGTGTTGATAACCTATGAAGATCCCATTTGGTAACCCATATTGAGCCTGTGTGATGACACTCTTGTCCTTGTACACTTGTTAGTTCTCTTGTATAGAGTCATTTGTGATTGTGGCATTGCCTCTGGGAGTATGTTAGTTGTCTTTTCATTGTGATGTCATGTATGTCGACCATGTATTGTGTTATGTTCTTCTTGTTGCCTATTTTGACTTGAGGACCTATTATATCTCCTAGCACAGGGGGTGGGCTTTCGAGTTCCACATGGTTGGGAGGAATGTGTGGTTTCTTCCATTGGGTCCCTTGTGGGTGATATTGTTCAAGATATGCTTGTTATTGGTAGGATCTTAGATACACATCATTCACATAGTTTTTTGTCGGATGAGTTCGTGGATGTGGTCGTCATTTGTTCTTGATCTTATTCTTTATTGTACACACTCATGATGTTACATGAGGTTTTATTGTATTTTTACTTGTGATGTAACGAGATTTGTCACAATCTCACTTGTTGTAAATGAACCTGTAATGTAACTCTTGATGTAATGTAATCTGGATATGACTATTCACATGATTTGATATATATATAGTTCTTGATGTGTTATGATTTTTATTTACTTTAGTAGCGTAGTTGTGGGACCCGAGAATGTTCATGTTAGGTTATTATCACATGTGGAACTATTAAATGATTTAAAAAAATATATTCAGTTGTTTAGCATTAGTGGCATGTCGTTCTCTGGGTTCCACAATGGGGCATTACATTTTCCAAACATAAAGGATTCTTATGATGGGTAAGACTCATTACCAAAAACAAGAATATATGGTAATGGCCACCCATAGAGAAGTAGCATGCACACTATGACCTATCTATGGGAAAGAGTGAGTTCGATTGGATCACACTCTACAATGAAAACATTGAAACATGGTAAATGAATGGGATTTTTCCCACCTCACATAGTGAACAATGCAAGCACTTGATTTGACTTAAATAGAAAATAGGTTCAAATGAAAGGGTTGCTAGTGATTAAAGGAAAGTGAATGGACAGTCATAAGAGAAGACAAGAACTAATTATTCATTAGTTTATCGAATAGGGTTGATGTGTAGTGACCCTCCTGATGACACTTTTATTTTTAGTTGTTTTTAGATACTGTTAGCAGTTAGACATTTGAAATTATGTTGTTTCGATACTTTATGTCATGGTTTACATGACCAATTGTGAAACTCAGTTGATGATACACTTTACCTTATGATATGATGTTTATGTTCATGAGATGACACTATTATGATGATTATCTATGTTGTTGTTCTGTATACATGATGATATTATGTTAGTTATATGTTTACGTTAGTTGGTGAAGGAGACGGTTTAACAATATTCATCCGTGAGTACCCTGCTACATCATGATTCTTCTTCATGGTGTGTCTTCATATGTATATATGTTGTTCATTTAACTGTGCAGTGTTTTGCAACTTTCAAGTATAGGCAACGCCTCCACCTACTTGTCAAGTCTAAGCGTGCCATGGTCCAATAGAATCATCGATGGGAGATAGACTTGTCCTTTGTCCTTAACCATTGTTCTAAAAATAATGAGTATTTGTTGTCACCCTTATGTCTTGTCACCTATTTGTCATGTGATCGTAGTTGTTATGTAATGTTGTACTTATTTTTTCATAATATTAATTTAGATTATTTTAATGTTTTAATGAAAATAATAATGTTGCTTTATTGATTTAATTAAGTATTTAAATTAGAAAATATATTCTTGGTTTATTAAGTGATTTAAGTGAAATATTAAAATATCTTGTTTTCGAAAAGGTTATTTAATTGTAAATTGATTTGATTTTGCATCTCGACGTTTTTCAAAAAAAAGAACAAATAGTTGTGATCTAAAGTTGTAAATATCTTGTTTTAATCATATAATGATTATTAAGTTTAAATGATGCATGCTTTGCATGCTAAACATGAAGTTCAAGTTTGTGGCTTTGAAAATTGGAAAAGAGGATATAATTTGAAAAAAAGATCATTCTTTTCACACACGGGTTTAGATTTTCAAAAAGAAAGAAGAAAAATCTTGCTTTTATCAGAAGGAGATTGTTTTGAGAATTTTATTAGGGTTTGATTGGAAAAGCTGGAGAATTGACTGTCTGAGAAGGTGTACACATGGTGAAAGTTGCATGAGCTGAATTTTGTGGTTTCCACTTCATCGTTTCTCGATTTCGAAGAATGTATCAGGTTTTTCTCTTTTGGAATTTTTAAAAAGTTTTGCTGAAAGTTGTGAGATCTCTTCTTGAAAAACTTTGTCGGTGATTTTTGTAAAAATCTTCTCTCTTCAAAACCTGCATCCACCACAGTATATTTTTATATTAATGCTTGAGCCTTTGGAAATAAAGCATGATAGATCAAAAAATGAAAACACTATTATGAGTATGGATTGATCTAGTAAAGAAATACATGTTTGAGAAAAACACTATAGATTTAGCCTTGAAATTATGCACTCTTTTGAAAACTATTGTGTTGTTATATCTACGTATAAGTTTGTCTGAATCTCTACAAAATCTTAGCGTGCTATGCTCTTGTCATCATGCTTGGTTATCCCTGAGGATTTGCCTGGCTTACTATCCTCTGATCAAACCTATCTTCTAGGATACCATTGTCAGCCACGTAGCTAGGGTTGGGTTCATTTTTTGCCTCATGTAATGTTAGTAATCTCATATGCCGCGGCCTAATTTCAAATCTATCAAGCATAAAAGTGGTTTCTTGGTTGGCGGTGAGCAAGATGATTGCATGTTTCCTCTGCATTTTTGTGATGCATGCTTCCTGGTTATATTAATAACTTGGGTGGTAGTCCTTTTGGTCAGAATTCACTGCATGCTAACGCCACTCCCTGTTGGGTCATTCTTATGCCTTAAGAGTTGGTTCTGCACATTTTTGTCTTCTAATCTGTCCTTCTGAATAGCATGGGCAACGTTCCTGGGTGGGTCGAGTTTTATTTTGATTACCTTGCTCTTTTACGTCGGTTCTTCATATAAATCTGAGTCCATCCTCCTATTATATTATCGGCATGTTTGGCGTTTATATTGTGAACTAGCATAACTCGTAGTGTTGGGGTCGGTTGCTTTAGATCTCTCCTTTTTATCTTTTTTTTAATTTTCTTTCTGACTTACTTCCTTGGTTGATTAAGTTGGCCTACTATATCCTTTTGTTGGTGAATTCACACAGAGTTATACGTTTGATCTAGGAAAGATATCATTTGGAAATATATATATACTTTCACTTGTGTTCGTTGTTCTTCTCAACCTCCTACCTGCATTTACAAACTATGGCAGAGGCCGTGTCTAATCTACTCTCCTTGATGCCAAAATAATTTTGGGTGGGACGACAAGATTCTTTCTCTTCTAGTTCGCTATTCAATTATATGCTATCTCTACCTTCTGTAAACTCAAAGAATTGTTATGTCTATTCTGTGATTTCTATCAGTCCACTCTTTATGCCATGTGAGATTGGCCTCTGCATATTTTTGGTTCGTTGTGTTGGTTATTTGTTCCGTCTATCATTACCTTCCTATTCTTCCATGGATTCCTTAACCATCCGCGTATCTGAGATATTCTGTTCTATCAAATATTGCTAGGTGATAGCTTTTGGATTTCATGCATTTTTATTACCACCGAGGTTTGAGATACTGACAGTTGCATCATTTGTAACATAAGATTAGTTTGCAGGATAATGATTTAGGCGGTGGCATTGTCAGTTAGGGGTGGCGAGTGTTTTAGTCTAAAATTTGTCTTCAGTTTATCTTTTGTGTGAATACCACTGTCAAAAATTTTGACCTGCTGAGATTTGTTAGTCTCCATGCCACGAGATTCATTGAATTTTATTCATTGGATGAGTAGCCTTCATACCGATTGGTTGCATGTATTATTTTTGACATCATGGTTAGTCGACATTTCTTATTTAAACCAACTTCCTTTCATGAAGTAAAATAGGATTTAAGAATCGGGTTTGGTGATAGAATAGAAAGTAGCAATCTTCATTTATTAATTAATTTGGCATGATAGGTTTCGATTGTGTTGGAATTTAGTAGTTATAACTATTGGATATATTCTTTTGTATAAATATTTACACTTAGATGGTTATGAAATTCCAATAGTTATTAGTTGTTATTAATAAAAGTTCCTCTTTGATTTATTGATTGATTAATCGCAAATGCAATAGACATAGTGGTATGTTAATTTTATATGGATAGTATTATTGTAGAATGTGTTAATTATCTAAAATAAAACGGTAATGTTTAATTGAATGTTGATTGTTTTATTAAATTGCAAGTAAGGGAATGTGACTTAATTTATCATTTATATATTGTTGAAATTCAAGATTGGTATTGCTTACTGAAATGGGTTGTTAGTTAGGCTATAAAGGTAGTGATTAAGGAATGGGTAATAAATTAAGGAAATGGGTTGCCAGGGTTTAACCAAGTAAGGGGGCCGATAACCTATGAAGATCCCATTGGGTAACCTATGTCGATCTTGTGTGATGATACTCTTGTCATTGTACACTTGTTGGTTCTCTTGTGTTTGTGAATCACCTCTGGGAGTTCGTCATTTGTCTGGTATTGTGATGTCATGTGAGTCGACCATGTTTGTGTGATGTACTTTGTGATGTCAGTTTTGACTTGAGGACTTGTTCTATCTCCTAGCATTGGGGGTGGGCTTTCGAGCTCCACACGGTTGGGAGGAATGTGCCACATTCTCCATTGGGTCCCTTGCAGGTGTGTTGTTTGTGACATGTTATTTTTGGCACAATCTAGAATGGAAATGTTCGCAGAGCATAGTTCCTTGGGTGAGATCGTGGACGTGGTCATCATATTTTCTTGATCTCATTCTTTATTGTATTACACTCATGATGTACATGAGCTTTCTTGTAATATACTTGTATTGTTCTGTGATTTGTCACAATCTCAATTATTGTTATGTAACTCTTGATGTATATATCTGGACATGACTATTCTTGTGAGTTTATTTATTTATGGTTAATGTGGCGTTATGATGTTGTTACTTAGTACCGTAGTTGTGGAACCCTAAAATGATTATGTTAAATTGTTGTCACATGTTATTTGTTTAAAAAAAAATATAATGTTTTTTTGTGTTTTGACGTAACATTTCCTGGGTTCCACGGTAGGGCGTTACATGATGTATGAGTCCCAGATCACTAAATATAGCCCACACAACCTAAAAACACCTGAATTATGATTGGATGTTGATTTATGTCAAGATTATCCTCAAAAATATGCATTAAATTAGGCTTATGGATGAAAAATAAGGCCAATTAAAGCATAAAGAAGCCCAATTATTAATGAAAAACTTAGAAAAAAAGATTCATAAAAGTGTATGCATATATGTTCTTTAAAAAATAAAGATTCATTTTGCATACATAATTCCATGTGTAGAAAGATGTCAACTTTCATCACATGCACAATTAGATTCAAATGAAACATAAAGCACAAGAAGTCACTAGACTTTTGTATGAATCAAAAATTCAAGTAGAATGTCTCAAGGTCATTTTACATAGAAATTAAATTGTAATTGACATCATAATTAAATTTTGTTTAATTAGAATCTAAACATTCCAATCCGACTTACTTCTCTAGAGAAATCACAATTCATTCTGATTTCCTTTTAATCTTTACAAATATTATATTTTTTTTTAAAACCAAGTCATTGAAAAATCAGTCAAGGAATATTATGTTTGATTTAAAATTAGTTTGAACATCCCTCTTGGATCATTGATAAGAGTGTCATTTTTCTTTTGATAAGAGGTTGTTATAGGTAATCAAATATCATTCGATTTTTTATTCACTTTCAAACCAACATTATCAATAAAGAAAAATGTAATTACTATTATTCAGATTAAATCATCACTCAATAATTTTCAAGATAAAAATGACATGACCGGTATCGCTCTTTTCTTATTATCACTTTATAGATTTATCACAATATAGGTCGATATGCATGATATCACTGGTACAATAAGCATGCTATCAATCAACTTTAAATTCATTTAATATATTCATTATATTCATGGTTGATGGTACTGTTATTCATATAATAGAGGCATCATTTAATCTAGAAAAGGAATAGTGTAAGTTTATCATTTGAGACCATTAGTTAACAACCCAATCAAATGGTTGTCTATATATATATATATATATGCATACACATTGTTTTGTGACTTCAAAAACGTGAAAATATCGATGGGATTATTAACATCCCTGAGCCTGCTAAGGCTTTAAGCATAGGAGGTGACATCGATAATGTATCATATGCAACATTAATCTTAACTCATTTCTATTCAAATTTTTATCAATCATTTTGTGTTATCTTCAAATTTGGAAAGAAATCATCCAACAATGGGCTAAAGCCTAGAAGAATGGTAGTCATTTGATAGTTTGTTAAGGAAAATCGATAGAACCACTTAACAAAAAGTATAAATATATGAATGATGGTATCGTTTTTCAAAAGGATGAATGAGAATAGTATATCTAACATGAATTTACTAAGAAAAATGAAAATCATTCTCCAACACACATTTAAACTAATGTTTCACATTCAAACATTTAGGCGAAATGAAAGGAATTCGTTCGACTGGTTTTATTTGTGGGTTCTTTAACCCAACATGTAATTTTCTTTGATGCCATTAAGGAGTCCTCACCCCACTTGATTGTTTTTCAAAACATAAATGATTCTTACGATGGGTAAGAATCATTAGCAAAAATAAGAATATTCAATAATGGCCACCCACAGAGAGATAGCTTGTAGACTAAGACCAGACTATGGGAAGGAATGAGTTTGACTAGATTGAAATCTGGCATGGAAAAATTGTAACATACAAAATGTATGGGGTTTTTCCCACCTCACAAAGTGAAAAATGGAAGCACTTGGTTCAACTTTCCTAGAAAATAGGTTCAAACACAAGGGTTTATAGTGATTTAAGGAAACCGAATGCATAGTCATAAGAGAATACAAGAACTAAATATATGTTCCTCTATCGAATAGGGTCTATGTAAGAGAAAGAAAATTCATCATTTTTGTAGAGAAGGAAATAACATTGAAATCAAATTAATAGTGAGAATTACCTCCTTTTGCTACAAGTAAATGATGATTTTTTCTCTATTCAAAATGAAAACAACACCTCTACCTAGGTTCACTCCTTCCTTTGTGATTTGCTCAAATATTTTCCTCACTTTTTACTAAAGATCCTTTCCTTTTCTTTAGGATCCACCACCTTTAACCAAGGATTCCTGTATTACTAAAGTTGGAGGTGGTATTTACTCTCCCACATCCTCCTCATACTTAGTTTCCCACTCCTCCATGCTTTGAGCATAGTTCTCTTTCCAATATGGGTGTTGGTCAGACTTCATGGTGTTAAAGGTGTTATTGTTTCCCTATATAATTGATTAAATTATTTCTCATTTGTTTTCTATCCAAATTTTCTAAATTTCACATAAAATTAGCATCGAATAGACAAGGTAGATCAAATGCTCCACTTAATTCATTTCCATATGCTTAGTTATGAAATCATTTCTACATTTCACACAAGCAAGATAATATCTACCAAATTGCAAGTTTAATAAAAATAATTTAAATTTTCAATTGTGTGTGCACATTCTAGATTCCATCATGCTTATTGATCATCATCTGGCTAAATACTCATACCTCAACCATGTTATCGGTCTTCAACCTATTCCTACATTCACAAACTTGCACTTGCAGAGTTTCATTAGTAATCATTAACCAATGCTTATAATGCAAAGATTCTATTTTTTATAATAACAGTCATCCTTTGTATTCAATCACATGAATATAGATATATTTCAAATGAAATTGAAATATTAAATTTATCAAAAGTCAAAACTTATAAGTTTTAGTTTCCATAAATATTTAAATAACTTAACATTATTAAATGTAAGAAAAGTTTGAGATGTGACATCCTTCCCCACTAGGAAGGGACAACATCCAAATGTCTTATCAGAAAGCATCAAATTATATATGTCTATTTCAACATTCAATCATATTTTTATGCAAGAAAAAATTTCATAACATGCCAATTCAAAATTCTAAAGCACATAACGATAGTTGTCATTCGACTGTTTGCTAAGGGAGATCAATATAATCATTTAACAAAAAGTATAAATATATGAATGATGGTATTGTTCATCAAAATTTAGAATGAGAAAATTTGATCGAACATACATTTTCTTAAAACGATGAAAATCATTCTCCAACAAAAATTTAAACTAATTTTTCACATTCAAACATTTAGGAGAAATGAAAGAAATTTGTTTGACTCGTTTTATTTGAAAAATGAAAGTCATCACCATATTTGGCAAGCTTAAAAGAATACAACACTTTGTTTGCAAGAAAATAGAGAATCTGACTGTTTGTGGGTTCTTTAACCCAATATGCAACTCTGTTCATCACCATTAAGGATTTGTCACCCCAGTTAAGGGTTTTTCCAAACATAAAGGATTCTTATGACGGGTAAGAATCATTACCAAAATCAAGAATATATGGTAATGGCCACCCACAGAGAAGTAGCATGCACACTAAGACCTAGCTATGGGAACGAGTGAGTTCGATTGGATCACACTCTTGCGTTAAAACATTGAAACATGGTAAATGAATGGGGTTTTTCCCACCTCACACAGTGAACAATGCAAGCACTTGGTTTGACTTAAATATAAAATAGGTTCAAATACAAGGGTTGTTAGTGATTAAAGGAAACTAAATGCATAGTCATAAGAGAAGACAAGAACTAAATATTCATAAATCTATCAAATAGGTTTGATGTAAGAGAGAAAATTCATCCTTTTGCAGAGAAGGAAATAACATTTAAACCAAATTAATAGATCAAATTACCTCATTTTTCTATAATTAAATGGCAATTTTTTCTCTAGTCGAAATGGAAACAAAACCTCTACCTAGGTTCACTCCTTCCTTCATGATCTTCCCTCGTCTTCTCCTTACTTTTTGCTAAAAATATTTTCCTTTTCTTCAAGATCACCCACCTCTGACCAAGGATTCCTATATTACTAAAATTGAATGTGGTCTTTACTCTCTGACGTCCTCCTCATACTTAGTTGCCCACTCCTCCATGCTTTGAGCATAAATTTTCTTTCCAGTATGAGCATCAATAAGATTTCATGGTGTTAAAGGTATTGTTTTCCCACATAATTGATTAAAAATTTTCCCATGTGCTATCCTTTCACATTCTCTAAATTTCAATAAAGAATAATATTGGACATTTCAAATAAATGAGAACAATTGACTACTATAATATGTATTTCCAACACCATATTTTTAATAAATGAAATTAGCATTGAATAGACAAGGTAGAGAAAATGCTCCAATGAATTCATTACCATAAACTTATCTATGAAATCATTTATACATTTCACACAAGAAAGATTGTATCTACCTAATTGCAAGTTAAATGTAGATGCTATTATTTTTTAGTGGTGTGTACTTTTTCCAGATTCCATCATTCTTACTGATCATCATCCAGATAAATACCCCTACCTAAACCATGTTCTTGGTTTTCAACCTATTCTTGCATTCACACACTTAAACTTGTAGAGTTTCATCAATAACCATTAACCAATGCTTATAATGAAAAAAATCCATATTTTATCATAACATTCATCCTTCATATTCAATCACATGAATATAGATATATTTCAAATGACATTGAAATTTTAAATTTATCACAAGTCAAAACTGATAAATTGTATTTTCCATAAATATTTAAACAAATTAACATTATTAAATATAAGAAAAATGTGAGATGTGACATAATTCCCCACTAGGAAGAGGCATCCTGATGTCTTATCAAACAACACTAAACCATATAGCCTATTTCAACATTTAATCATATTATTATTCAAGCCAAAATCTCATAGCATGCCAATTCAAAATGCTAGAGGAATATTATCTCAATGAACATTAAGAGTCTATATAGTAATCAAATGAGGAAAGGAGATTATATTTCCTTTGCATCCTCCCATGTAGCACTGTCCTCAAAATATTGGTCCCATTGAACCTTATATTGGAAAATTTCTCTATTTTGCAACTTGACATTGCATCTATCCTAAATTCTAATGGGCTCCACTAGCACCATGCTTGGATTGTGCACCTATAAATAATGTTAATCATGTATATGAAATGCATATAGATGATATGTATTAGCGAAAGAAACATTAATACATTATGGAGTTGAGAAAGAGAAAGTGGTAGAGCAAGTCAATATGTAACTAATTTTATCACTTCCATCACATTGAAGGGACCCACATATCTAGGGGCCAACTTGGAAGATTTTCCAAAAGTAATTGAGCTATTATGTAGCTTGACTCTCAAAAATACCTTATCTCCCTCTAAGAACTATCTAAAGGTTATATTCTTCTTAGTATAGTTTTTATATCTATCTTTCGCTTCCTTCAATCTACCTTTGATGATTCTCATTTTCTCTTCCATCTCTTTAAGCATTTCAAGACCCACTATAATCCTATTTCTAGTCTATCTTAACTAATGGGTGTACAAAAAATTTCCCGTAAAGAGCCTGAAAAGGGGCTACACCTAAGGATGCATGGAAAGAGTTATTATATGAAAATTCTACTAAGGGTAGATAATCTTCCCATTTATACTATTGGTCCATGTGATACATTTGGAAGGGATCCTCTACTACCTAGTTGACTCTCTCTATTTTATCATCGGTTTGAGGATGATATGCTAAACTAAAATTCAACTTAGTTCCTAAAGCTACATTCAAATTTGTCCAAAATATGGATGTCATCTAAGTATCTTTGTGGGATATAATAGTCTCAGGCACTCCATGCAAACATAAGATCTTTTGGAAAAATTTCTTGGCCGAGGTCAATGATCCATACTTAAGATTCCCTAGAATAAAATGTGCCACCTTAGTCAACTTATCAACTATTACAAAGATGATATCATGCCTATTTTTACTCAAAGGTAATCGTTGAATAAAGTCCATGTTGATCACCTATCACATGTACTTGTGTATGTCATGAGGATATAGAATTTGTGCTAGATGCACATGTTTATCCTTGAATCGTTGACATTCCAAGAATTTGGCTACATATTCAACTACATCCTTCCCAAGTTTAGGTCATAAATACAAATATTTCAACTCTATGATCATCTTGAAATCTCTGGGGTGTCCTAAATAAGGTGCATTATGAATTTTCTCTAAGACCAAATTTTTTAGATCTCTAGAATCTAGAATATACATCCTCCTTTGATATTTTAGGATTCCATCTGGTTCAAATTTATACACATTATATCAATGGTCTGAAGGGTTCACCTAAAGATCTTGCTTTACTATTTCATAGTGCTCATCCCCTTACAAGTGTTGCTTCACTTGCTACCTTAAATTTGACCTTGTTGAGGTGATAGCTGCCAAATGTCTTCTTCTACTAAGAGAATCTTCTACTCTATTCTCTTTTCCTTTAATGTAATCAATTCCGATGTTGTACTCACTAAGGAATTCAAACCACCTTCTTTGATGTGAATTAATATTTGGTTGGGTGAAGATATATTTCATTCCCAGGTGATCTATTTTAAGCTCAAATGACTTCCCTAATAGCTAATTCCTCCACATTTGTAAGGCATGGATTATTGTAACCAATTCCAAATCATGTGGTGTGTAATTAATTTCATGTTGCTTTAGCTTTCTCGATTCGTACGCCACCACTTGTCCATCTTGAATTAATATAGCTTCTACACCATCTCCCAAAAGCGACTGTGATCAATGCAAATTGAACATTGGGATCAAGTATAGTCAACATTGGGGTTGTCGTGATCTTCTCCTTTAGTAGTTGCAAATCTTCCTCACAGTTTTCTATCCATTCAAAAAAAATCCCTTTCATCTGAAGAGATGTGATTGGGGCTGCGATTTGAGAGAATCCTTATACATACTTCACATAATATCCTATAAATCCCATGAAGCTCTAGACTTCTGTCACACTTTGAGGTGCCAACCATTCAACTATTGCCTTTATCTTTTTAGTATCCACAAAGACTCCCTTTGCTGATATGATGTTACCTAGGTAATGCACCCTTTCTTGATAAAATTCAAGAACTATCCTAAAATTCTTATCTTTCTCCTTAATAGGCTTGAAATAAATTAGGATTTCATTAATGAAGATCAAGACAAAATCATCTAGACAATCCTTGAATACACTATTCATGAGGTTCATAAAATTCATTAGTACACTGGTCAAACCAAAAGGTTCCAATTGTTGGCAACACAAGGGCACGCAACTGAGAGAGGGGGGGTGAATCATTTGTCACATAAATTGTACTTATTAAACTTATTCTTAGATTTGATAATTAAACATGAAAGAAAAAATCATCACCACATCAGAAACACACATAACACCAAGATTTTTATGTGGAAAACCTTCTTAGGGGATGTTGGAACTATGAAATTTTGGCAATTTCATTCACCCTTCATGATTATTAGTCTCCCAAAAGGTTCATAATACAGATATAAAAATCGTCACATAGGATCTTTTACCCAAATCTAATTTAAGTTTTATCATAAAGCCCCATAAAACTCATATGGCATTAAATCTTTAACATATGAAAATATCGGCATAAGTTGATGCAGGTCTCATGGATTAAAATATACACATCCTCAGTATATTGGCAGGACATTAGAAGGGTCACACTGATAAAATTATATACCAAAATAATGTGGGTTTTAATTTCTTATCAACATGATGATGAGAGGTCATATCGAGCTAAGTTACCTTTCGTCGATTGGAGAAAAGTGAAGTCTATTGAAGAGACTTTGGTCATCAGAGAGAGATTTCAAAACACTGGCTGAAGCACTATTGGTCTTGCTGATGAAGCAAAGGGAGGAATCACTTGGTAAGACAAATGATGTCGGGGAGAGTTTAGAAAATCTTACCGACCCCTCAAGTTACACCGACAAAAATAAGCATGCAAAGATAAAGGGTTTTGAGAAGACGATGCGTGTTGTCTTGCTGAAGAAGAGGCATATCGGTGAGACATGTCACCGCGAGGAGATCTAAGAGACATCATGGTGAATATTTTCTGTTGGCAGAACAATATCTTGCTCTTGGTGACATAAGTTAACAAAGAAAACATCTGGGTAAGACAAAAGGCTTTTGAAGTAAGGTGAAGAACCGTTGGACCGATTCATTAAGTCTGGGTGATAGTTGCTTCGGCAAAGGTCATGGCGATGTAAAAGGAAAAAGAAAAGAAAAAATCGGGGAGACTTGTGATGTCGAAGAAACTGCAGGACGTCTTAGCAGATGGGTGGACATTGAATAGGTGGATCGCCGAGATATTTTAAATGTCTTGCCAATATGAGCCCTGATGTGACATCGAGAATTTTGAAAAAACTTGCTTCATTCATGTCTCAGTAAAGACATTAATGGCGCCACGAAGCCTAGAAGATTTTGCATATCAGGGTATGATCAATTGAAATCATTGTCTCACAGAATTCAAAGCAAAGGAGAACAAAGGAACCAATAGAGAAATTAAGGCATTCACCAGGCTTGAAGTTGCAAGAAATTTATAGTAAGTTTCTCATCCTCTCAGAATTCATAGAATTTGAATAATGGAAGGCACTGGCTCAGGAAAACTAAAGGGAAGAAAACCTGGAGAGATTAGCCAATCAAAAACAAAAAAGAAAAAGACTGAGTTGTAACCAGAAGGTACTGAAAGGAAGCTAAATCAAGACATCATAGACCAGTTACCTGGTTCTTGACCTAGAGCTAGGCGTTTCGCACAACTCAAAGTGGAAGTTGACAAATTGGACGACAAATGCAAATTTATAGGGGATGTTTGGACTTCGATTAGAGGCTATGAGTTATTCAATTTCCATTACCATCAGAGAAATCACTTTGAGCTAGTATGCAATCCATGGAGGCTAAATTTAGGGAAATTAGTGTGCCCTAACATTTTTATTGATGTCGAACTGGTAAAATTGTTGGTCGAAAACTATGACTCAAAAAACAAAGCTATATGTGATTTGTTAGGGAATATGTTAATACATGTATCTGAGAATGCAATTGCTGAGGTTTTCAGGATGGAGGGAATATTCAGTGAGAAAGTAGTAAGTGAGGAGCTCGATAGTGAGTTCAGAAGGATGGACACCATTTATAAAGGGTGGAGGTTACCTCTGCACAGAATTAGGTTTCATGGAAAACCTACTTCAATGGAAGACAATGAGGGGCCACCCTTTCATGTAGATCTCTTTGAACCTTACCTGAAATATACTTACTACTTAGTGGGATAGGTATTAGGGATGGATTTACCTGAGCATATGGTGGTTGTGCCCATGGTGATTGCTGCATACATTTAGTATCACAATTCCAGATCATTTGATTATGCCACACATGTTTTTAAGGAGCTGGATGCAGGCTTAATGGTGATAAAGAGTAGTGCTTATGTTCTCCATCTCAGAAATTACTCACTGCTGATGCACTTAGTGTTTTACTTTGGACAAGAGTTGGGTTTATGGCCCCAAGAGCTAAGGATTTCACAATTCGAAAAGGAAGGTAGGGAATTACCTATTCAATTATGGACTGTTGTTCGGGACAATAGGTTTGCCAATTCAAATTTCCTGCATTTTGAAGAATTCTTTGTGAAACCCTCGTATAGTTTTTTCAACCATCCTTGTGATTATTCTTTATCTGAAGAAGTAAAAATGTTTATTAGGCCTAGAGATTACAATGGACCAATTAAACATAACTGGGGGGATTGGTATTGCTTAGAGAATGCCACAATTATTAGGGTTTATGGCTTTGAGGACACACCTTTCATTCTACCTAGAACTATCACTGATAGAATTGCATACCTAGAAATTGTTAGGCAAATGGATTACTCTAGTGTTCTGAAGTTAAGTTCATATGGGAAATGGGCCTTTATGCCCAATACATTGTGTTTTAGTGATTTCACTATATTAGCCAAGGAAGGTTATGATTTGATTTTGGATAAATTGTTGCACTATAACATGAGAAGAGCACTAGTGAGAAAGAAATTTGATCCAGAAGGGTATATCCACTCTACCAGACAAAAAATAAATTTTGGAGGGTACCATCATGTGCCCTATAAATCTGATGACATAATCAGAAACCTAGAGGTAGAAGAAGCTGAAATTGTGATTGAAAAACATGATCAAGAGTTGGTGGATGCTGAGTTGTTATCCTCCATTAAGGGGATATAAGAAGAAGACAAGCCACAAAGCTCATCTGGGAAAGTTTCAAAAAAGAAGACTCAAGACTATGCCTACCAGAGAAAGATATGTTGAGGAAACCATGGATGTAGATACAAGACATGAAGACTATAGGTCTTTCATATCTGATGATGAATTTATAAAGACCTTGGAGTTTAAGGCATTTTTATATAAGCAAAAAGGGAAAGAGATAAGGGGACAAGTTGATAATGTCACTCTAGGAAATGAGGATCAAGTGTTAAACAACTTAAAGGATGAGGTAGACAAAGAGATGATTAACATGACTCTAAAAAATGGAAGGGAGATGCTAGAAAAGGTAGGTGTTATGATTTTTCCAGGTTTGGATCTGAATTCTACATTAGTTTTTGATAGTTTCTTAAAAGATAAAAATGCTACCCACAAGCTCAGTATAGAGAAGGTGACAGAGGTATTCAAAGGATCAATATACAATCCTGAAGATGAAACATTGATGATTTGGGCCTTGTATCCTCTTCATAAGAAATCAATTGTTATTGATACTGAAAAGGCATTCAGACATGCCATGACCCTAAAGGCCAGGGAGGTTGATCCTGTAGCAATTGTTGATATTGGGATAAATATAGCCAAGTTAAATAAAGCCCAAATCCAATCATTGATAAGGGAAATGGAGATGTATAAAACCAATAATGAGAGGATGTTGAGAGAGAATGAATGCTTGAAAGACTTGGTAGGTGCTGTAACAGAACCAACAAGGATGCTCACCCAAGGTGAGATTTCATAGAAAAGGGACCATTGGGAAGGATCAACTACATACTCTCAAGGGAAAACAGATGCACTTGCTGCAATAATCAAAAGAACACAAGACATCCTAACCACTTGGTTAAATAAGCTCTGGGGAAAACATTCATAATTTGTGGATGCAATAAAGGAACACAGGAGAGTGGATAGTAGAATCCAAGAAAAAATCAAGGAATTAGAGCAAAAAGATGATCCTAGTAGTACAAAGATTGAAAATTCTAACTGTATCATGGATAGGCAAAAGGATTTATTTGAGGAGTTACAAGGAGATGTGCAGGGGTTAATAGAGGTTGCTGAGGATAGATTGACCAAGTTATGTGATGATGAAGGGAAAATGAAGGATGCAACTACGTGGAAAAGTGAGTGTGAAACAATACTCCAAGAGTTGTTGAAGACAACCACTATGGAGGATGTGGAATTGGATGAAGCATGTGAGAAAAATGAGCGAATGATAATGATGGAGATTGTGATTCATGATGCATTGGGAGATGCTGATACTCATGAGTGCCAGGATTATACAAAGCATATGTCTGTAGTCCATTTGTGGCTTAACAAAAATTAGTTAAATAATGAATTTGTTAAACTTTTTATGCTTTAGACTTTTTGAAAAGGCATGTCCTTTTGCAAACTGATGTATAAATATCCATTATTGGATAAATTGATAAAAAGTAGGAATAGAATTAGAATAGGATAGACTACTGTAAGCACTATATATTTTTTAGAATGATGACATTCGAGGGGACTATGTTGCATATATGAATTTCAAGGAAGATAATGAAAGACTGTTAATTTGGTGATTTCATCCTGGCATCAATTGTTTGTTGGATTCTTGTGATTATCTGATTGTCTCCAATCTAATTTTTCTTGATTGTTTAAATTGAAGTATCAAGTATATATTCAATTTATCAATACACATTTGTTGTTTCTATGTGATTTGGTTTATTGGATTCTTTAAAGAAGAATTAAAATTCCTTTCAATCAATTGCAGTAATCTGGGAAAGTTATTTGGATCAGTAAGAAGAATCAAATAATTAGATTTGATATTTTGCCTTAAGTAGGGTTTATCAATTACATTCTTGCATGTTTATACCAGTTTTAAACTTATAGTTATATGCCAAACAACTAGAGAGACTGCTAGATAGAAAGCATTCATTAAAGGCTTTCATTTGACTCTGTTTTTACCCAATAAGGGAGTGTTCTCCCATATTTACATTACATTAGTTTTATTCATTTCATTTGACGTCTTTTAATTAAACATATTAGTTCACACATTTATATTGCATATACAATTCATACCAAATTAGGATCTATCTTTCCATTGTTAAATTGCCATTTGTGGACAGTTAGATCAAGTAGGAAACATAAAATTCAAATCTGTGTCACTCATATAGGTGCACCCACCTAGGTTTAATAGAGCCTTAATAGTAGAGGGATCAATCATATTGGTTGGCCTTGTTAGTTGGCCATTAACATAGTGAGAGTGTGGCAACCTCTCGTGGTTTATTCAAACCAACGTTTTTGAGACCCAACAGGGGAAAAACCAAGGTGGAGATTAATCCACAAGTTTATACTTCGTTAAAAGTATAGAAAATGGGGAATGCACATGCATTTAGGCACACTCCCTAGAGCTCACTACTCAAATACAAAAGGAAGACACACTATCTTACAATTACATTTAGATTAAATCCATCTGAAGATTTTGAACTGAGAAAATAGCATCTGCTAATGCTTGATTATAGTTTCGGTTAAGCACATAAACTCAGCTCACTCTTCTTCACACTTAACTTCTACCTTCGAATGATCTGAACATTATTCACACATATAACTTGAACTTCACACACTTTGTATCATGCATGTATCAAATGAGATAAACAATCGCTCATATATATCCACAACCAAGAATAACATCATCTACATGTTAGCTTCAATAAAATATAAAATGAATACAAACTGTCAGCCCAAAACATAAATATTTATCAATGTGAATCAACCAAAGTCTGCCACAACATAGTGAGGACCCAAAAACACATCCTCGAACATGGAACACCTTCAAAGATTATTCCTTGAAGATCCACAACATGCTAGAATCACACTGTCGGCCATGAACATGAAAAACATGAATACGCAAGAGAAAATATTCAATCATGAGCACACCAATCAATGTGGATGTACAAAATAGATATAGAATGATCTAGAAACATCCACAAGCCTCATGAATTACCACAGAAGCATTCATATCAACTTAGATTACTAGAATCCAATTATCTTCTTTCAAGAACACTAGCTATAGTAATAGAGTAACTGCCAGAACATAGAAACTCATAACTTTCTCAAACCTTCATGCAGACCTTTGAAAATTTCGATGGATAAACCAGATAGAATTGAAGATAAACCCTTTAATCCACAACCTTTTATCATCAATATATTGAACTATCCAACATACTGAACTTCACTGCTTCATCGACAACCTGCAACTTATTTTATTACAATTTTCTCAATATCCTTGACATATACAACCTTAAAGACATTAATTCCATTAGTGTTCACATCAATGACAATGACATATCAGAAATATCAAACAATCTTCAGCACCACTGTGAACTTTTAGTGTCCATATCGAGTTGAAATATTAATCTTAGGGGTGTCCTCTTCTTTTATTCTCAACTAGTGATAACCATATCCGAGATCTATTTTAGACAACATTGTTACTCCCTTCATCTAATCAAATAACTCATCAATAATCAAGAGAGGATATCTATTCTTGATGGTCACCTTGTGCAACATCTAATAGTCAATACAAAGATGCAAGGTTCTATCCTTCTTAACAATGATAGCCAATGAACCCCAATGAGATACACTAGGTCGAATAAGCACCTTTCTCAATAATTCCTACAACTAGGCCTTGAATTCCAATATCTTAGTTGTAGTCATCTTGTATGGGGTCTTAGATTGCAATTCATCTCTTGGTACTAGATCAATAGAGAAATCAAATTCTCGCTGAGGGGGTAGCTTTGTGTGCTCTACAGGAAACATATCTCAGAACTCCTTGAGAATAGGGTAATCATCCAAATAAGACTTTATTTTTAAGGTTCACTAACTTGTACTACATAGATGGTATACCCCTTCCTTTTGAGCCCTCTTGAGCTACATGGATGAGATCCAACTAAGATTTAGTGTCCTCTATAACCCATGTACCTAAACTGGGTTCCCATAGTCGTCCAAACAACTAACAATTTTTTCCTCATAGTTCACTATGGACTTATGCTTTCTCAACCAATTTATCCCTAAGATCACATCATAGTAACCTAAGGGCATCATGTAAAGGTTTACTCATGTTAGGAAACTAGGAAGTTCTAACTTGCTACAATAGAGAAATGAATCCACCCTCTTCTCTACTCGATTTCCATACTAGAGCATCCAAGAATTGGCCATGTGTCTAGCTCTAGTAGGTAACTTAGAAATTATTCATAGATCAACAAAAAATTCAATGGCTCTAGTGTCAATAAAAATAGAAATAGGATTGCCATATAGGCTACCCAATAGTTGGATTGTCAATACTTGATATTCATCTTATCTATTTTCCATTGCCGCATGGATCTAATGTTGATTTCCTTCCTTTTGTGACTTTGAATGTTGTGGGAAAATTGAGGCATAATGATCACCTTCATAGGTGTAGCACCCATCATGAAGCCCTTTCTGACCTCCCGACCTATCTTCCTTGGATCTCTTCTATTTATTATCAAAATTTCCTTTATTGTTGTTGGCCTTATTCTTTTTGCCACTACTGTCCTCTCATTTCTTCTAAGATTTGCTTCCCATTTTTAGACTTATTATTTGGTGAGGTTTGTCTTCTTTCTGAAATTTCTTATTCCTGAACTGAAACTTAGAATTTGAATTCTTTCAGAAATTAGATAGCTATTTCAACTTTTTTTCTTGCTTGGTGGCTTGCTCAAAGACCTCCTCCATGGTAAGTGGGTTATGTATATGCACCTTCACTCCATTCTGGGTCCTTAACCCAAGTATTAAGTTTTAGATTTAGAAGCGCTCATTGGTCTATTACTAAGGCACATACCTAAGAAAATGAGTGAACTTTTCCCAATATTGGGTCACTGATATGCTCCCTTGAGATAGGTTTTGAAACTCGATCATATTTCTGTCAAAGAAGTGTTGAGAGAGCCACCTAATGTTGGAGAAACTATTCCGAGGTGGTAGTTCTTATTTTGATATTTCATTGTCCCACCATGTAGCTACATCACCAAAGAGCTAGTATGTTTCCCATATAGCCTTAGTTTCATTTGATAAGTTTTAGAGACCAAAGTACTTCTCCATTTCAATGATCCATGCTTTCACTCTGTCTCTAATGGTTTTTCCATCAAACTTTGATTGAGCCACCCTTTTCAAGTCCTTGTCAAGCCCTCCTTCAATTCTAGCTTGATTATTGAAATTTGGATCTCTATTTCCTAGTGGTTGCTCCTCATTCATCCAGTTCACACCATCTCACATACCTTAGAATTCCCCTTCCAAATGGTCTATTTTTTTTTCCTTTTGGTTTAGGAGATGGAGGATTTGATCTAGAATTTCATTCTAACCTTCGTTTTGACCCCCACTTGAACCTCTATTCCTGGTGTTCACCTTGATAGTTCAGGAATGACTTCTGTCATAGCCTGTGTTTAGTGCAATTGACACAAATTTTCTATATTTAATTATTTTAACACATAATACTAAGTATTATGATATGCAATCTTAAAACATATATTCATGTTCATTCATAAGAAGGATAAGCTATTCAAGCTCACAACATTGAACACAAAGAAATACTTCCTTTATTTATTATAATAATGGATTAGAAAGTTCCTAATTTACAAAATTTCCCTCTTACTAGGTTGACTATTCATTTTAAGATAGATGAAACTCCTCTGGATCCTCATTAGAGTCTATTACAACCTTCTTGAAAGAGGAAGAATGTGCACGCATGCAATCCTTTTCCTCTTTAGTTAGAATGGGTGCATTGGGCAAGCATGGTGCAGGAGAACCTAAAACATGTGTTTGTAAAGAGTCATTTTCTCACGGTTGGTTAAGATGAAGGTCTAGGAGCTAGGGGTAAGTGGAGTCTTTTGTGGTAATAAAGGTCTAATGAGACCACTTTCAATGTATTTGGGGATGTCAATATTGGTTAGATTCAAAAAGTTACATTATGATGTAATAGTTGGTACAAAGTATGGAATTTGAGGGAGTTGAGGTAGTTTAGTGGTCAGTTATAGGCATTTCATGAGTAGTTTTGGATTTTTTTTTTTTTAAATGGCCTCTTGAAGGCTTGAGGAAGGTTGGTTGTTGCACATTTGAAGAAGAAAAGTAATCAAAAGCTTTGTTTTCAATTATTTTTCTGAGTTTTCTTTCATATTCAGCCTGTGTACGGATCTGTACAGCAGTGTTTGAGTTCCAAATGTTTCGAAATTGATGTAATATGGTATTGACCTATTTTTGGATTCATTTTGATAGGATTTCATTGAGGGATAAGCACTTTAAGGCCCAATTTTCCTTGTTTGGTCTAAAAATAGGGAAACAAGGGTTTGAGGCCTGAAAAGTTGTAAAAGGCCTTTCCACCTTTTTGTGATAACTATTTCTTGGTGGAAATGGCTTGGTAGATGTAGGGTTAGGTGTAGGAATCAAGAATAAGGTTTGGAAAGGGATTTTAAGTGATTCTCCATGCTTCCCCATGTCAAACTCAGTTTTGGTGCCTTAGATACAAGGTTAAAGTAAGTAAAAGGAGTGGTGTAGGAATGGGTAGAAAACCCTAAATTTAGTGTTTTCAGATGTATTTAGAGGTGATTAGAAGATCTAATGGTTTGGGTGTGGTTTAATGTGTAAGAGAGGTTGAGACCCTAGTTGGAAGAGGGTGGAAAGGAGTGAAAAAATGAGGTTTTACAAAGAAAGTGTATAAGTAACTAGAGGGAAGTGTCATATAATGTTGTTTTAAGCATTTTTAGGTGAAATGATGAGGGATTGAAGTTGTTTCAGGTTTTTATTTGGTCAAGGTATAGGACTTTGAATAAACCCTCTTAATTTGGCTAAGAATTAAGGATTTAGAGGTTCACCATGTTGGAGATGACAATACTATTAATTGATTGTAGTTTTGGATGTTTGAGGGCATAGTAATTTATGCCCCATGGTCTCAAGGGTCTATGTCAAGTTTGAATGTGTGTTGCTTTGTAAATTAGGCCTGATCAACCTAATTAGTACAACGCAGGAGGGGAAATTTCAGGGGTTTGGTCTAGAAAAGACTTATACCTGCATTTGGGATATGTGTTATAACTTTGAAGTGGGTACATAAATCCATATTTAGATCTCTGAGTGTTTTGGAGAAGTTTGGTGAAAAGTCACAAAAACCACTTTCCTAGTGCTATAAGGGCCTTGGTGAAGATTTTTTTGTTGTTTTCCAAGATTGAAGGGTTGAAACCCTTGAGGGTGAGTTGATGTGTAATAAATTTATTGCATAGTGAAGAAAATTTCCTTGGTTTAAGATTGAAGTTTTCATTATTGTGAGTGATCTCCACCTTGGCTTTGCATCAATGCACCCCAAAGGCCAATCTTGAATTGTGGAAGGTTTCTTAGTTTTTATAGTGTGTTTAGACTCTTTTATTTTCTTTCCCCTCTCTAACTTAAGCAAGTGAGGGCATGTGATAAGGTATCATCATTAGGAATCTTGGGTTGGACTTTAAGTGTTGGATTCTCTTCGAAAACAAATTTATTTTTAGTAGTCCTAATGGTCTTTCCCTTCTTTTTCCCTAACTTTGACCTTCCCATACCTACATTCAATTTATGTTCATTAAACTCAATATTGGATTAAGGGTCGAATAAACCTATTTTTCACAACTGTGGGATCATAGGCCTAGAGATAAACCGTAAGCTGTGATACCAAATGTAATGTGTCAAACTTGAATAACACCAAACAAATAAAATATGACATTATGAACAATAAATTAAATACATAATCAATCAACTATTTTTCATCATAGCACAATATGGCAAAAATAATAATTTATATTCATTTCCAAATGTCAATTTTATAAGTTGCATCATTTGACTTAGGCCAACATCACCACTTAGTCAACTTGAGTTTACATCATTTAGTAAAAAGTACAATAATCAAAATTTGAATTCCATGTGCTTCCTCTTCAATGCTTGGCACAACTAGTGGATGAGAACATGGTTCAGGTGATTTTTAACCAAACCACGAAGGTATTATTCCTTGAATTTCTTCCTACTCAAAGAATACCTGACCTTGCACGGAATATTTCGCAAGAGAAGATGATATGCAAGGTGGAATCTGGTGAGTTCTAACAACTATATGCATTTCTATCTACATTTACAACATGCAAGATCTATGTTAAGAAATCGTAGAGTTGCATTGTAAAAATTACACCATTCAACATAATGGACTAAAACAACTTGACCAAGCATATGTTGTATACAACTAAAAATAATAGATTTTGGAAAATCAAAACCTATACTCTTAGTTAACCCATTTTTAGCACCTGTCCTAGAAGGTAAATTCCCACATACATAATATAACATACATCATATCCAATTTACACAATTTTAAAATCATTCAACTTGGTTTCTAGAAGTTTTGCTAACTAATTTTTCATGATAAAGAATCAAACAATCTACAACATAGTCTACATTTATCTCATCTTGGCTATCCCAATTCAAAAAATTTATGAAAGGAACTAAACTATATTTGATAATAATACAATCAGTCCATTAAATGAAATATATGTTCCATTTCATCAATTAAGATAATAATGTCACAATATATGCATCATCATCCAATTTACCAATATTTCCTTTATTCCTTTCTACTTGGAATGAAATCTACATTTTTAGATTTAAAGAAAATTAATCAATTTTATAGAAGGTATATCACATGTATGTGTAATGCATAAATGGAAGATTTATGCATGTGCACATATATTGCATTATGTATACAAAAATTTTATGCATATAGGTTCTTTGGTAAAGAAAGATCAATTTTACACACAGATTTCCATATGCAAAAATATGTCAACTTTCATCAAATCATGCACAATTAGATTAAAATGAAATATAAAGGACAAGTAGTCACTAGAATTTTGTATGAATATGAAATTCAACCAGAATGTCACAAGTTCATTTTACAAACAAAAAAAATTGTAATTGACATCATAATTAATCTTTGTTTAATCAGAATCTAAACATTCCAATCCGACTAGCCTCTCTGGAGAAATCACAAGTCATTCTTATTTGATTCTTATCTTTTCAAATGTTCTATTTTGTTTAAAACCAAGTCACTGAACAATTAGTCAAGGAATATTATGTTTGGTTTAAACTTGGTTTCATCCCTCTAGGCTCATTGATAAGAATTTCAATTTTTTTTTTTATCAAAGGTCATTATAAGTAATCACATATCATTCATTTTTCTATTCCTTCTTATAAACCAAAATTATTAATAAAGAACACTATAATTATTGTTCTTTAGATTAAATCATCACTCAATAATTTTAAAGATAAAAATGACATGATGAGTATCACTTTGTTCTTATTATCCATTTATACATTTATCATAGTATAGGTTTATATGAATGCTCATTGAATAGGACAACTGAGACATGGGGGTGAATTAGTTTGTATAGATTTAAACCTATAATTCAATCACCGAAACTAAAAACTTAATGAGCTGCATAAATGATTAATCATCAAATTCCAATGCAAAAACTTAAATCCAACACAAAAACACAATAACACCAGATTTACATGTAAAACCCAATAAGGGAAAAACCATGGTGAGGATTAACTTGCACTATAGAGAATAGCAAAACCGATTGCAGGAGGCTCATTGCCTGAAATATGGCTCACTGCCTGAAATAAGGACTCATTGTCCAAAATAAGGACTCACTATCCAACAAGGCTACAACCTAGAGGGCTCACTTCCACAAAGATACAAATAATACAAAGAATACCTGTTATAGAGAGACTAAAATCCCAAAGAAACAAAGGATTCCACCACAATTACTCCACACATGCATGAATGATAGAGTTCGCCTTCTACTCACTGCATCCAAAAACTCAGCATTAAGCTTCGAATTGAGCTACCACACTCAAAAAAAACACACACACACTCTCTCTCACTAAATAGAATCAATGTGACATAGAGTTGTCCTTTCTCTTTTCTCTTTATCACACTTCTTCTTCACTCTTGTATCACCACACATTTACCAGTAACTCATCTTGCATTTATACCATCTTCAACTTTGAAACATAGCCAAAGTCGGTTGTCCAAGTTCAAATTCAAATTAAGTTAGTGCCGAAACATCCTAGGGTGGAATTAGAATGAGGGTGACCCAAACACATGCTTCAAGGTACCCAAAAATATTTAACACACTTTATCATCCTCAAAAGTAGTATTTCACACAAGGTCAGCCAAACCAGTGTAAAACACATAGAACCATTAAGCATGAACTTTCCAAATGCTAAAACTATCTTCAATGCAATTAGGGAAACACAAATCTAGAACTACAAGTCATAGTACTTCATCAAAGAGAAATATGGACCAACAATATTTCTCCCGGATCCCAACCAAAAAAAAAGAAAAACCACAGTTCAAAACTAATGAACACAACTTACACTTTACAATGAATCAACAACCAAAAATATGGATATAGCACCTTTTAAAAACCATGAAAAACATATTTTAACTGCATAACCATAGGAGAAAATCCAAAGCAGAACCCAGATCAACCAAATGCCTGCAACATATCTTTAGTAAAATTCTCTCAATATCCTCGACATATACAACAACTAGTAGATAACTAATTGACTAGTTGGCATCAATGAAAACACCTACAATATTTCCATAACACCTTCCATATTTTCATTCTTGTAAAAATCCCTCCCTTTTTCATTAATTGCAACGCATGATGTGAAAAATCATCAAAGACAACATACTCGCTCTGACTACATGTTTTGTTTCTCCCCCTTAGTATATAATCTCTTACATGCTTCTTCTCTCATTCTTCTTTTCCTTTTTCACATACTTCTTCTCCCCCTTTGACATCAATGGAAAATTTAGAAGATATTTACATTGATTTCTCATTTGACATGATTAAAAAAATACTCATAATGACAACACCTGATACTAGCTATTCCCTCTGAGAGGTAGCCACCAAAACATCAGTCCAAAATAAATATAGATCCATAAATCCATTAGATTCATGCATATCCATATGCATCTAGTTCAAGAAAGGAGGGGAAATTACCCCTTACTTCTCTTGGAGATACTCAAAAGTATCTCTAGGAAGAGCCTTCATAAAAAAAATAGCCACCGGATCCTTCATCAGAACATACTGAAGATTTACTTAATTTTCCATTGCCTTTTCTCTCAAGAAATGATACCTAATAGGTATATGCTTCATCCTTGAGTGCATCATAGGATTATTTGGAATGTTAATTACACTTGTATTATCACAAAAAATAGAAATGGGATCATCATATAGCACTATGATATCTTTCAATGTCTATTTCATCCATAGAACTTGTGTACAACAAGATGCAGCAGTAATATACTTAGCTTCAACATTAGACAAAGAGATTGAATCTTTATTTTTACTCGACCATGCCACCAATCTGCATCCAAGAAAGAATGCACCACCACTTGTAGTCTTTCTATCATTTACACATCCAACCCAATCCACATTTGTATACGCACTAAGTGTAAAGTCAGTATCTTTAGAATACCATAATCCATAATTCAGAGTGCCATTCAAATATCTGAAAGATATTTTAATTACAACATGTTTTTCCTTAAGATCTTCTTGAAATCTAGCCACAATACAAAAAACATGCATGTTATCCAATCTAGTAGTAGTCAAATGGAATAATCCTCCAATCATAGATCTATACTTGCTCTGATTAGCCTTAGGTGAATTTTCATCTTTCCCCAGTTTGCATCTTGTCACCATAGGAGTACTTACCGGTCTGGGACCATCCATTCCAAAATTCTTCAACATCTCTCTCACATATTTAGATTGTGACATAAAAATTCCTTTCTCTGTTTGATTAATCTGTAGCCCAAGAAAGAAATTCATGTCCCCAAACATGGAAATTTCAAATTTTTTCTGCATTTCTTCCATAAACATCTTGCACATATTTTTATTTCCTCCAAAGATAATATCATTAAAATACACAACTACTATGAATATTTTTCCATTTTCAATCTTAAAATATAGATTACTATATTTCATACCTTTGTTAAAACCTTTCTAAATCAAATACCTATCCAATCTCACATACCAAGCTCTAGGAGCTTGCTTCAAACCATATAAAGCTTTCTTCAATTTGCACACCATATCTGGTTGCTCTGTTAATTGAAATCATTTTGGTTGTTCCATATATAATTATTATTCTAAATCACCATTCAAAAATGTTGACTTGGCATCCATCTAATAGACCTTAAAGTATTTATGAGGAAAAAATGCCAAGAACATCCTTATAGATTCCATTCTTGCTACTGAAGAAATTTTTTCTTGAAAATCTATGCCTTCTACTTGTGATTAAACTTTACACACAAGCCTCACTTTGTTTGTAAGTTCTCCAATCTCATTTAACCTGTTTCTGAATACCCACTTTGATTCGATGATTTTTTTATCTACCAGTCTTGGGACCAATTCCCAAGTTTGATTCTTCTCAATCTACATAAGTTCTTCTTGCATTGCTTCCATCCAATGTTCATCTTTATAGGCTTCAATTACGGTCTTTGGGCCAATCTTGCAGTCTGCTAAGGCCTTAAGCATAGGCACTGACATCGATAACATATCATATGCAAGATTCATCTTAATACCTTTTTAATAAAAACATTATCAATTATTCTATATTATCTTCAAATTTGGAATGATAGAAATCATCCAATAGTGGGCTAAAGACCATAATGATAGTAGTCATTTGATAATCTACTAAGGAAGATCAACATAATAACTTAACAAGTATAAATATATGAATTTAGTTCATCAAAAGGTAGAAAAATAATAGTTTCTAGAATAGGAATTTACTCAAAATGATGAAAATCATTCTCTAACACACATTTAAACTAATTTTTCACATTCAAACATTTAGGCAAAATGAAAGGAATTTGTTCGACTGGTTTTATTTCAAAAAGGAAAGACATCACCATATTCCATGAACTTACAATCATACAACACTCTATTTGCAAGGAAACCAAGAATCTGACTCTTTGTGGGTTCTTTAACCCAACATGCAACTCCGTTCGATGCCATTAAGGAGTCATCACCCCACTTGAGGGTTTTTCCAAACATATAGGATTTTCACAATGGGTAAGACTAATTACCAGAAATAATAATATTGGGTAATGGCCACCCACAAAGAGGTAGCATGCAGACTAGGACCTGGCTATGGGAAAGAATGAGTTCAACTGGATCGAACACTAGCATGGCAACATTGAAACATAGAAAATGAATGGGATTTTTCCCTCCTCAGAAAACAACCAATGGAAGAACTTGGTTCAACTTACATAGAAAATAGGTTCAAACACACAAGGGTTTCCATAGATTTAAGTAAACTAAATGCATAGTCATAAGAGAATACAAGAAATAAACATTCATTACTCTATTGAATAGGGTCAATGTAAGAGAAAGAAAAACCATCATTTTTGCAGAGAAGGAAACAACATTTAAACAAAATTAAGAGCTCGAATTACCTCCCTTTTCTGCAAGTAAAAGGTGATTTTTTCTCTATTTGAAATGGAAAAAACACCCGTACCTATGTTTTCTCCTTCCTTCATGATCAGCCCAAATCTTCTCCCTCCTTTTTTCTAAAGTTCATTTCCTTTTCTTCAAGATCGCCAACCTTTAATGAAGGATTTTTGCATTACTAAAGCTAGAGGTGGTCTTTACTCTCCCATGTTCTCCTAATAATTATTTGCCCACTCCTCCATGCTTTGAGCATAAATGCTCTTTCCAATATGGGCGTCAGTCATATTTCATGGTGTTAAAGGTGTTATTTTTTTCCCATATAATTGATTAAATTGTTTTCCATGTGTTATCCATTCACATTTTCTAAATTTCACATAAAGAATTATATTCTACATTTAAAATAAAGGAGAAAAATTTACCACTACAATATGTATTTCTAACACTGTCATTTTTTTAATAAATGAAATTAACACTAAATAGACAAGGTAGAGAAAATGCTCCAATGAATTCATTTCCATAAGATTATCTGAAATCATTTATAGATTTCACACAAGAAAGATGATATGTACTAAATTATAAGTTAAATATAGATGCTATGATATTTCAGTGGTGTGTGCACATTCCAGATTCCATCATTCTTACCAATCGTCATCTTGTGAAATACTCCTACCTCAACCATGTTCTCAGTATTCAACCTATTCCTACATTCAAACACTTGCACTTGCAGAGTTCCATCAGTAACCATTAACCAATTCTTGTAACAAAATATTCCATTTTTTATCATAACATTCATCCTCCATATTCAATCACATGAATATATATATATTTCAAATGACATTGAAATCTTAAATTTATCAGAAGTCAAAACTGATAAATTTCATTTTCCATAAATATTTAAATAACTTAACATTATTAAATGTGAGAAAGTTCTAGACATGACATCCTTGAATAACACCAAATAAATAAAATATGACATTATGAATAATAAATTAAAGATATAATCAATTAACTATTTTCCATCATAGCACAATATGTCTAAAAATAATAATTTATATTCATTTCCAAATGTAAATTTTACAATTTACATAGTTTGGCTTAGGCCAACATCACAATTTAGTCAAATCAATCATATAGTACAAAGTACAATAATAAAAAATGGAACTCCATGTGATTTCTCTTCAATGCTCTTTCCATCTAGTGGTCAGGTGTATTTCCTACCAACCTGAAGCTATACATCCCCATAACTCTTCCTGGTCAAAGAATACTCAACCTTGCATGAAATATTTGGCAAGAGAATACAATATGCAAGGTGGAATTTGGTGTGTGCCTAAAAAACAATGAAATCAATCAATTAAATGTAATACATATTCCATTTTATTAATTAAGATAAGAATATCATAGTGCATGCATCAACATATAGTTTACCAATATTTCCATTATTCCTTTCTACTTGGAATGCAATCTACATTTTTAGATAAAGAAAATAAATCAATTTTAAAGAAGGTATATCGCATGTATGTGTAATGCATAAATGAAATATTTATGCATGTACACATATATGGCCTTCTATTAAAAAAATGTATGCTTATATGTTCTTTGAAAAAGAAAGATCCAGTTTACAAACAGATTTCCATATTCAAAAAGATTTCAACTTTCATCAAATGCATAATTAGATTCAAATGAAATATAAAGGACAAGAAGTCACTAGACTTTTTTTTGAATCTAACATTCAACTAGAATGTCATAAGGTCATTTTACATAGAATCAAATTAAAATAAACATCGTAAATAGTCTATGTATAATTATAAACATAATGGTATTCGTTATTCATTATGATCTTTACAAATTTTTTGGTTTGTTTGAAACCAAGTTATAAATCAATCAATCAAAGAATATTAAGTTTGGTTTAAAACTGGAATAATCCATTTCAACTTACTGATAAGAGTATCATTTTTTTTTCAATCAAAGATTAACAAAGGTAATCAAGTATCATTCATATTTCTATGCATTCTTATAAACCAACATTATCACTAAATACAATGTGATTACTATCGTTCAAAATAAATCATCTATCCACTTGTTTATGATCAAAATGACATGAATAATGCTATTGTTTTCTTATTATCCTATCAAGAATTTATCATAATATAGGTTGATATGAATGCTATAGCTCATACAATAAGAATGCTATCGATTATCCTTAAGTGCCTTTAATATATTAATTATCTTAATGATTGACAATACTATCGCTCATAAAAGAGAGGCATGATTTAATCTAGAAAAGGAACAGTGTAAATTTATCATTTGATAGCATTGGTTAACAACCCAATCAAATGGTTGTGTATACATACATATATATACATATATATGCATACACATCATTTTGTGACTTGAGAAACTTGAAAATATCGATGTGATTATTAACATCCCTCACCCTACTAAGGCCTTAAGCATAGGAAGTGAAATCAATAACATATCATATGTAACATTCATCATAATACCTTATCAATCAGAACATTATCAATCATTATAGGTTAACCTCAAAATTTGGAACAATAGAAATTGTCTAACAGTAGGCTAAAGCTTGAAATAGCGGTAGTTTTTTGATAGTTTGCTAAGGAAGATCGATAGAATCAATTAAAAAGTATAAATATATGAATTATGGTATCATTCATCAAAAGAAAGAATGACAATAGTTGCTCAAACATGCATTTTCTCATAACAATGAAAATCATTCTCCAACACAAAATTAAACTAATCTCTCACATTCAAAAATTTAGGTGAAATAAAAGGAATTTGTTAGACTATATTTATTTCAAAAAGGAAGGCCATCACCATATTGGGTGAGATTACAAGAATACGACACTCTATTTGCAAGAAAACAAAGAATTTGAGTCTTTTTGGGTTCTTTAACCCAACATGCAACTTTGTTTAATGTCATTAAGGTGTCATCACCCCACTTGAGGGTATTTCCAAACATAAAGGATTCTTATAATAGGTAATAATCATTATCAGAAATAAGAATATATGGTAATGTCCCCATTAGAGAGGTAGCATGCAGACTAAGACCAGGCTATGGAAAAGAATGGGTTCAACTGGATCAAACTCTAGGATGTAAACATTGAATCATAGAAAATAATGGGGTTTTTCCCACCTCACACAATGAAAAATGGAAGCACTTGGTTCGAATTACACAAAAAATAGGCTCAAACACAAGGTTTGATAGTGATTAAATGAAACTTAATGAAAAATCATAAGAGAAGAGAAGAACTAAACATTTGTTACTCTATTAAATAAGGTTGATGTAAGAGCAAGAAAAGCCATCCTTTTTACAAAGAAGGAAACAAAATTTAAACCAAATTAAGAGCTTGAATTACCTCCTTTTATTGTAAGTAAACAAATTTATTTCTCCTTTTGGCTAAAAATCCTTTCCTTTTCTTCAAGATCACTCACCTCTGACCAAGGATTCTTGAATTACTAAAATTGGAGGTTGTTTTTACCCTCCCACATCCTCCTCATACTTAGCCTCCCACTTCTCCATTCTTTGAGCATAAACCCTCTTTCCAATATGGGTGTTGATTAGATTTCATGGTGTTAAAGGTGTTATTGTTTTCCCATATAATTGATTAAATTGTTTCCCATGTGTTATCTATTCACATTTTCTAAATTTCACATAAAGAATTCTATTCGACATTTCAAATAAAGTAGTCAAATTTACCACTATAATATGTATTTCTAACACCACCATTTTTTAATAATTTAAATTAGCATCAAATAGAAAAGGTAGAGAAAATTCTCCAATGAATTCCTTTCCATAATCTTATCTATGGAATCATTTATACATTTCACACAGGCAAGATGATATCTACCGAATTGCAAGTTAAATGCAGATGCTATTGTTTTTCAGTTGTGTGTGCAAATTCTAGATTCCATCATGCTTATTGATAATCATCTTGCTAAATACTCCTACTTCAACCATGTTCTTGGTCTTCAACCTATTCCTGCATTCACACACTTTCACTTGCAGATTTTCATCAATAACCATTAACCAATGCTTGTAATGAAAATATTTCATTCTTTATCATAACATTCATCCTTCGTATTCAATCAAATGAATATAGATATATTTAAAATGAAATTGAAATCATAAATTTATCACAAGTCAAAACTGATAAGTTTCATTTTCCATAAATATTTAAATAACCTAACATTATTAAATGTAAGAAAAATTTGAGACGTGGTGCAGGGGCACCAAAACAACTTATGTAAATATGGCCATTTGATAGGTTTTGGGGTGTTTTGAGTCTTTTTAATGAAATAAGGTCATTATAGACCATTTTTTATGTAATTGGAGTCAGTTGAGTCATTTGGGATCAAACTTGTTAAAATTGTCAAAATCTTGAAAAATTGTCATTTTGTAAAACTGCAAAAAATGAAAAGTCAAGGAAGTTGAACAGTTGGGACTCCAAAATTTGGTTGAAACTATTGGAAATTGATGAAAAATGGTGTGAAGGTGTTTTTTTATTCTTTCCACAACTCCTCCAATGGATAATTTTTAATTATTTGTTTTGTGCAAGTTGGGGTGATGCCCTAGTTGCAATTTCATGAGTTTTGGCTTTGAAATGGTGGTTAAGAGTTGGAGTTTGGTTAAAATGCATTGATAAAGCTTGGGTGATTATTTTTAGAGAATATGCAGACCATATGGGATTTTTTCTGAGCTTTTGGTGAAGATATTTGAGGCTTGGAGGTTAGAGATTCAATAAACCCTTGTGTGAACTAGCTTAAAGAGGACTAGGAAGGAATGAGAATTGGTGTGGAAAAAAAATTGTGACAAGAGGTGGAGGTAAAATATTCATGAATGGTAATTATGTGATGTGAAAAGATCTCTAGAGTGGAGTTTGTGAGTTTGGTGGCTGAATGTCTCATAGGTTCTTTGTAAAATAGGGCTAATTTTCCCTTAGGACAATGAGATAGTCAAGATTTGAAGGTGATGTTCCAAAACAAAGGTATACACAAGTTTGCTATGCTAAAGTAGGCCATAATGGGTATCTGAAATGATAATTATTTTGTGGGTTTGATAAGTATTTTGAAATATATTCCTAATTTCCTTCAATTGGAGTGCTACAAGGTAGTTTTTTGGTATTGTGAGATAGAGACCAAATTGGGATTTTGAAGATGGAAATATTGTTCACAATTTATTGTATTCTATTTGTTTGAGTGAATATTCCATGCAATACATCAATTGGTATCAGATCTAGAATACTCTAGGAAAGGAAAGTTGTGTGTTTGTGTGTGTTGTCTTTTTGCAAGTTGAAGAGAGAACTTGGATGCCAAGAGACTAGGTAGTGAAGGAAAGAGGAAAAATAGGTGAGGTGTCACAAATACAAGAGAAGCAAGGTGAAATAAACTTTATTGGAAAAGAGAGAAGAATTGATGTGTTGAAGAGGTACTTGAAAAGTGAGGATTCACAAAAGAAGAAACAAGAAAGGAAAAAAGAGGAAAAAAAATGAAGAAGGAAAAAGAAAAGGAAAAACAAATGGAAATTGATTGAGATAAAAGAGTTGAGGTAGGCTATGGAACAACTAAAAGAGATGAGAGAAAGGATGGAAGAGAGATGGAAGGTTGAGCTGCAAAAATTAGCAAACCAAGAGTCAAGTTGGAATCTACCAGTTAAGAAGATCTCATAACCTATTCAAAGGATTATTCAGAGAAGAAGCCAAGTGGAAGCATTAAAACCACATGTGAATACAATAGAATATTTTTTGATTAAGGAAGATGGTGAAAAAAATAATAAGGATGAGGTGATGATGGTAGAAGAAGAATGCATGGAGGTTGCGATCATTCTAGAATTTGAAGGTACCAAGACAACAAACTTGAAGAATGATTTAATTTTGGAAGCAAATGATATTGATTTGGTGTCAAGAATTGATTTTTTGAAGGTCAAGGATGAATTTTTTTTGGAGGATCAAGGTTGGCTTCAAAGGTATGTTGAAATGCTATTTTCTTCATTGTTTTCCAAAGAGGATAATGGTATTTCAATTTTTTTTGCATCAAAGGTTAGTGAACCTAATAAAGAAGTAGTCATAGGGGGAAAATATTAGATAAAAGAGATAGAAAACAAAGGTGAAAAGCTTAAGGATGATTTACTAAGGAAGGTGGATAAGTTTAAGCATGAATTTAATGGGAAGAAGGATGATGGAATACACTATTTTCTTATTGTGATTTCAGCCTTAAGGAAGCGTAAACCTAGATTATAGATGAAGTGGAATATTGATGCAGGTTCAATCATGTTTTCATGTGAGAAAGGAGCCAAGGATCATCCAATAGGAAGATCTCTACAGTTGGAGAAAAATTTGGATGCTAAACCATTAAAATTGACAAGAGATAATGCATGTTTTCATTACCTAGTTCATTGGAAGGGTACACCAGATGAAGGTAGAATTTGGAGATCAAATAAATGATGTAATCAAGCATAATTTTAGTTGCAGCACAGTCCTCAAAGGGACTTGAGGTCTTTTTCAGTCCGGGTGTATGGTGCAAGGGCACCAAAACAACTTATGTCAATATGGTCATTTGATAGGTTTTAGGGTTTTTTGAGTCTTTTTTCATGTAATAAGGTCATAATAGAACATATATGATGTAATTGGATTCATTTGAGTCATTTGGGATCAAACTTGCTAAAATTGTTAAAATCTTGAAAAATTGTCATTTTATAAAAGTGCAAAAAATTTAAAGTCAAGGAAGTTGAATAGTTGGGACTCCAAAAGTTGGTTGAAGCGGTTGGAAATTGATGAAAATTGGTGTGAAGGTATTTTTGTATGCTTTCCACAACTCCTCCAATGGAGAATTCTTAATTATTTATTTTGTGCAAGTTGGGGTGATGCCCTAGTTGCAAATTCATGAGTTTTGGCTTGGAAATGGTGGTTAAGAGTTGGAGTTTTGTGAAAATGCATTGATAAAGTTTAGGTGATGATTTTGAAAGAATATGAAGACCATATGGGATTTTTTTGAGATTTTTGCGAAGAGATTTGAGGCATGTAGGTTAGAGATTCAATAAACCCCTCTGTGAACTAGCTTAAAGAGGACTAGGAAGGATTGAGAATTGGTGGGGCAGAAATTTTGTGACAAGAGGTGGAGGTAAAATCTACATGAATGGTCATTATGTGATGTGAAAACACCTCTAGAGTGTAGTTTGTGAGTTTTTTGGTTGAATGTCTCATAGGTGCTTTGTAAAATAGGGCTAATTTTCCCTTAAGATAGCAAGGGAGACAAGATTTGAAGGTGATGTTCCAAAAGAAAGGTATGAAAAAGTTTGATATGTTAAGGCAGGCAATAATGGGTATCCTAAATGCTCATTATTTTGTGGGTTTGATAAGTATTTTGAAAGATATGCCTAATTTCCTTCAATTGGAGTGCTACAAGGTAGTTTTGTGGTATTGTGAGATAGAGACCAAATTGGGATTTTGAAGATTGAAATATTATTCCAAATTTATTGTATTGTGTTTGTTTGAGTGAATACTCCATGCTCTGCATCAAGATGTGACATCCTTAAATAACACCAAATAAATAAAACATGACACTATGAATAATAAATTAAAGATATAATCAATTAGCTATTTTCCATCATAGCAAAATATGTCAAAAAAAAATTACATTCATTTCCAAATGTTAATTTTACAAGTTACATAGTTTGACTTAGGCCAACATCAACACTTAGTCAACTCAAGTTTACACCATATAGTAAAAAGTAAAAAAATAAAAAATGGAATTCCATGTGATTCCTCTTCAATCCTCACCACATCTTATGGATGAGAACATGGTTCAAGTGATTTTCCACCCAACCAAAAAGATACACTTCCCCAAAATTATTCCTACTCGAAGAATACCTGACCCTACACAAAATATTTAGCAAGAGAATATGATATGCAAGGTGGAGTTTGGTGTGTGCCTAAAAACTACAAACATTTCTATCTGTATTTAGAACATGCAAGATCTATGTTAGGAAATGGCAGAGAGTTACATAAAAAAAATAGACCATTCAACATAATGGACTACAAATGCTTGGCCAAGAATATGTTGTATATAGCTAAAAATAATAGATTTTAGAAAAGAAAAACATATACTCTATTAACCCATTTAGGTAACCTCCCACATACATAAGATAACATACATCTTATCCAATTTACACAATTTTCAACCTAGTTTCTAGTAGTTTTTCTAGCTAATCATTCCATGATAAAGAATAAAACAATCTACAACATATTCTATGCTCATCTCATCTTGGCTATCCTGGTTCAAAAATGTATGAAAGGAACTAAAGAAAATTTGATAATAATGCAATTAGTCAATTAAATGTAATAAATGTTCTATTTCATCAATTAAGATAAGAATATCATAGTACATGCATCATCATATAGTATACCAATATTCCCCTTATTCCTTTCTACTTGGAATGAAATCTAAATTTTCAGATAAAGAAAATAAATCAATATTACAGAAGGTCTATCACATGTATGTGTAATGCATAAATGGAAGATTTATGCATTTACACATACATGGCCTTCTTTAAAAAAAATGTGTATGCATATATGTTCTTTGAAAAAGAAAGATCCATTTTATATACAAATTTCCATATGCAAAAAGACGTCAACTTTCATCAGCTGTGAAATTAGATTCAAATGAAATGTAAAGGAAAAGAAGTCACTATACTTTTGTCTGAACCTGAAATTCAACTAGAATGTCACAAGGTCATTTTACATAGAATGAAATTGAAATCGACATCATAATTAATCTGTGTATAGTTATAAACACAAAGGTATTCCTTATTCATTCTAATCTTTACGAATGTTCTGGTTTGTTTAAATCCGTGACATAAACTAATAAGTCAAAGAATATTAAGTTTGGTTTAAAATTAGAATCATCCCTTTTGACTTATTGATAAGAGTATCATTCTATATTTAATCAGAGATTAACAAAGGTAATCACATATCATTCAGATTTCTATAGATTCTTAAAAACCAACATTATCACTAAAATAATGTGATTACTGTCATTCATAATAAATCATCTATCCACTTGTCTATGATTAGAACGACATGAATAATATTGTTCTATTATTATTATCTAATAAAACATTTATCATAGTATAGGTTGATATGCATTATATCTCTAGTACGATAAGAATTATATCGATAATCTTTAAGTGCCTTTAATATATTCATTATCTTTATGATTGATGGTATTGTCGTTCATAAAATAGAGGCACCATCTAATCTCAAAAAGGAATAGTGTATGTTTATCATTTGATCTATTGGTTAACAACCCAATCAAATGACTGTGTATACATACATACATATATATATGTATATATGTGCATACACATCATTGTTGTGACTCGAGAAACATGAAAATATTGATGTGATTATTAACATCCCTCAGCCTGATAAGGCCTTAAGTCTAGGAAATGACATCGATAACATATCATATCCAACATTCATCTTAATACTTTTTGAATCAGAACATTATCAATTTTTTTGGGTTAACCTAAAATTTTGGAATGATAGAAATTATTTAACAACATGATAAAGCCTAAAACAATGGTCGTCATTTGATAGTTTGCTAAGGAAGATTGACATAATTAGTTAACAACAAGCATAAATATATGAATTATGGTATTGTTCATAAAATGGTAGAATGAAATTAATCGCTCAAACATTCATATACTCATAACGATAAAAAAAATTCAACACACATTTAAACTAATGTTTCACATTCAAACATTTACGCAAAATAAAAGGAATTTGTTTGACTAGTTTTATTTCAAAATGAAAGGTCATCACCATATTTAGTGAGCTTACAAGTATACAACACTTTGTTTATAAGAAAACAAAGAATCTGACTCTTTGTGGGTTATTTAACCCAACATGAACTCCATTTGACACCATTAAGGATTCATCACCCCACTTGAGGGGTTTTCCAAACATAAAGGATTCTTATGATGGGTAAGACTCATTAGTAAAAATAAGAATATACGATAATGGCCTCCCACAATTGAGGTAGCATACAAACTAAGACCCATCTATGGGCAAGAATGAGTTTGATTGGATCAAACTCTAGTATGGAAACATTGAAACATATAAAATGAATGTGTTTTTACCCACCTCACACAACAAACAATGGAAGCAGTTGGTTCAACTTACATAGAAAATAGGATCAAACACAAGGGTTTCCAGTGATTAAATCAAACCAAATGCATAGTCATTAGAGAAGACAAGAATAAAATATTCATTACTCTATTGAATAGGGTTGATGTGAGAGCAAGAAAATCCATCCTTTTTATGGAGAAGGATTCAAAATTTAAACCAAATTAAGAGCTCAAATTATCTCCTTTTGCTACAAGTAAACATTGATTTTCTCTCTGTTAAAAATGGAAAGAACACCTCTACCTAGGTTTTTTCCTTTCTTTGTGATCTCCCCAAATCTTCTTCACTAATTTTTGCTAAAAATCCTTTCCTTTTCTTCAAGATCACCCACCTCTAACCAAGGATTCCTAAATCACTAAAATGGGAGGTGGTCTTTACTCTCCCTCCTTCTCCTCATACTTAGCCGCCCACTCCTCCATGCTTTGAGAATAAATTATCTTTCCAATATGGGTGTCAATTAGATTTCATGGTTTTAAAGGTGTTATTTTTTTCCCATATAACTGATTAAATTGTTTCCCATGTGTTATCTGTTCACATTTTTTAAATTTAACATAAAGAATTGTATTCTACATTTCAAATAAAATAGAAAAATTTACCACTATAATATGTATTTCTAACACCTTAAATTTTTTAATACTATAAATTAGCATCGAATAGACAAGGTAGAGAAAATTATCCAATGAATTCATTTCCATAAGCTTATCTATGAAATAATTTATAAATTTCATGGAAGGAAGATGATACCTACCAAATTTCAAGTTAAATGCACATGCTATGATTTTTTCAGTGGTGTGTGCATGTTCTAGATTCCATCATGCTTTCCATTAGTCATCCGACTAAATTATCCTACCTCAACCACGTTCTCGATATTCAACATGTTCCTACATTAACACACTTGCACTTGTAGAGTTCCATTAGTAACCATTAACCAATGCTTGTAACAAAAATATTCCATTCTTAATCATAGCATTCATCCTTCATATTCAATTACATGAATATAGATATATTTCAAATGACATTGAAATATTAAATTTATCATAAGTCAAAACTAATAGATTTTAGTTTCCATAAATATTCAAATAACTTAACATTATTAAATGTAATCAAAATTAAGACATGACATCCTTCCCCACTAGGAGGAGACATCATCCCGATGTATTATCAGACAACACATAATTATATATGTCTATTTTAACATTGAATCATATTTTTATTCAAGCCAAAATTTTATAACATGCCAATTAAAATGCTAGAGCAATAGTATTTGAATGAACATTAAAAGTCTATCTAGTAATCAAATGAGGAAAGGAGAATTCTATTTCCTCTACATCCTCCCATGTAGCACTATCCTCAGTGTATTTTTTCCATTGAACCTTATACTGGACAATGTCTCTATTTTGGAACTTGATGTTGTGTCTATTCAAAATTCTAATGGGCTCCACTAGCACCACTCTTGTATCTTTCACCTATAGATAATTCCAATCAACTATATGAGATGCATCTTAGATGATATGCTTAAGTAATAAAATATTAAATACATTATGGAGTCGAGCTAGAGTAGGTAGTAGAGAAAGTCGGTATGCAACTAGGTTAATCACTTCTAGCACATCAAAGGGACCCACATATCTAGGGGCCAACTTAGAATATTTTACAAAAGTAATTGAGATTTTGTGTGGCTTGAATCTCAAAAAGACCTTATCTCCCTCTCAGAACTGTCTAAAGGTTTTATTATTGTTGGCATAGCTTTTTTGTCTATCTATCACTTCCTTTAGTCTATCTTTGATGAGTCTCATATGCTCTTCCATCTCTTTAAGCATTTCAAGACCCAGTATAATCCTATCTTCCAATCTATCCCAGCTAATGGATCTACGAAACTTTTTCTCGTAAACAACCTCAAAAGGTACCATAGCTAAGGACACATGGAAAGATTTATTATATGTAAATTCTACTAAGGATAGATACTCTTCCCATTTATACTTGTAATGGTGTGCATTTTCACCCCTAGGAAAATTCCGCATTTACACCACCTCCTACCTTAGAGAATTAAATATAATAATGCAATCCCTATTTCTGACACCTTTCCCTATCCACTTGGTAGTTGTTTTATGTGTTGCTGGAGGATATTCTATCTCAGATGCTAGCATGGTGCACAAACATATATGCAGCATTTTGTTTTCCTGACAAGATTCTCACCCCTAGAATCTATAGAGGTCTTACACTCCTCCATTGTTCGTGAAGTGTAATATTTCTTGCCCTTTGGACCAGCTTTGAATGACTCATTTTCCTCCATTTTTATTTAAAATGGCTATCTCCTCCATTCAACTCATCTTCTACATGTTCCTCTTGATCATTCTCACCATATACACACTTCTACACTCTCTTTCAACTTCTTCAGGCATCACCACCTTCATTGAAGCTACAAGTTGTTGTTTTGTTGTCTCATTATCCTCGTTTTTGGGGCAATGCTGGTCTTTGCAAGCTTGTGATCTCACTCCTTCCTCCATTCTCCTTGAGAGTATGTGGTTGGGAAGGTGATATCCTTCCATCTTCAATTACTTTGCATTATAAAATTTATATTGTAGCATATTGTGTTTTCTTATTGCTTTGTATCTCTATTTCTATATACTCTCTTTTATCATCTTTTTATAATCATTGCTATCTAGCTATCCATGGAGGTGGAAACACTAAAGCCAGGGACTGAATGAGGAAGTCCTCTAAACACAACCCCAATATTTTCTCATTATTATGTGTTTAGGTTGTTTGTCCAATAACAAATTTGAACACCTCAACTCATAGGTTTGAAGGTCCATTTCTACCACCTTTCTCTTGTCAAATTGTATCTTAGAATTCTTAAAGTATTCTTCTTGTTGTACTGCTATTTCTCCATTTTCCATCTCTGTCATAGCATAGAACCTTTTTGGTCAATATGTTAGTTGTTTTTTTAGTGTTTCTATCCAAATTTTTTGCTTTCTACAAGTATGAATGCCAGTACCCCTACTGAGATGCCAACGCATTGGATTGGAGTCTATTCCATGCATTGTCATCCTTGAGTAGTGAGTTGCTTAAGTTGTAGACTAAACCATAGGATTCGACTTGTTTGACCCCTGGGACACTTAGGTTAAAATAAGGATAGTGACAAACCTATTTTCATTCCTTTTTATCCCCTCAAACATTAAAACTTTCTAAATCCTTCCTCTATCTTGAGGTAGATTAAGGAGGACTATTGTTTGGGCCCCTCCCATGACCTGGGGTCTTAAGAAGATGGCCCCCCTCCTCTACATTTTGGTCAACTCAACGTGAACATTGTAGTATCTATTTCTCCATGTTGAGGCTCTTCCTCTCATGAATCATGAAGGTTGCAGACTTGCATTTTGTGGAACCTTATGAGCTTTATGATCCAATCTACAACTTTTGGGTATATTGTCAAAAGGAGTGTGTGGTATATAGAAATGGAATTCTCGAAGGTCACCGCTAGTTTTACTTCTCTAGAGATGGTTTCTAGAGAAAAGGGGAATTTCTTTGAGGAAACCACTTGTACTCCTACCCTTGTATTTCTCCTACGACCCCACCTCTGAACAATGATGATGCTCTTTCTATTCCTATGGAGCATATCAGTTCTCTAGATAGGAGGCTATTGGATCTTGTAAACCTTTTGGGGAAAGAATGGAATACAACTAAGGCCACTAAAATTGTCAATAAAATGAAATATATGCTAGACAAAGATTGGGTGAGATTGGAGCTTCTCTGATGCATCACTGATATACTGGAAACATATGTCCCTTCATAAAACCCTTGATTGAGGGTTACCTGAGGTTCTAGGCTTGAAACCTATAGAAGGCAGATAGAAGTTTTGATGCCTGTAACATTGGTGTACATGGCCAAATCAAGCCCTTTTATCAACACAACCCCCATGCCTAAGGCACCTTCAACCATCAAAGTAAATAAAATCCCTCTTGATTTCAACACTATTCCTTCTAATTCTGGTGGTGGTAACTCTAGGGGGCATGCTGGCTATAGCAGTGGAAGCCTTGGAGGAATGGGCGGTGGTGGTTTTGGTGGTAGTTCCACTAGTCTTGTTTCATCATCTGACCCCATTCTGAATGCTCTGCTACAAAACATGGGCCAGATGCAAAATTAGTTGGCGAACCTATCCCAAGCCACCTCCTAGCCAATTTTCTAGTCTTTATTTTATCATAGCCCTTTATCAATAGCAATTATAAACACTCCTATCCCATTCTAAAGTTTGAAAAGTATGGTGGTAAGGGAGATATACAAACCCATTTTTCTATATTTAATGCCATGTGTAAAAATTATTTCCACCATTATGTCTTAATGGATATTTTTGTCCGAATATATCTCAAGGATATGACCCTAAAATGGTACTTTTCCTTGCCTGATAATTCCATGTTCTCACTTGTTCAACTTGTGAATCAGTTTCTCTAGCAATTCCAAGCGAACATCAGACTAAAGATGGAATTTTTAGACCTAGTTCGATGTAAGCAAGGAGATCATGATAAGATAATTGATTTCATTTCTTAATATCAAGTGTATTTTTCACAAATATCTTATCCTTTTCCTGACTCAGATGTGCGAAAGGTTTTCATCAGCAACCTACAGAGGTTCTAGAAGGAGTATTTTTCCTTGATGAAATATCCCTCTTTTGCACATACTTGTGCCACATTATGGGAATACTAGTAGATGATTCCCAAGTTCGGGGGATATTCCTCACATTATTGTCTTGAGGGTAGGTCCATTGTGTCAATATTTGGTAAGGGTAAATTTGTTGTGAATTTGTAGTTGCTACATGTAGTGATAAACGCCTCAAACACAATAGATAGCTCACAAAGTTATCAAAATCATACACTTCTATTCTAAATAAGTTATTGAAGGACAAAGTGATAACCTTGCTAGATCCTTGACCCCTTACTGAACCTTACCTTGATAGGTATGAAGAGAACACATTCTACCAGTACCAAAAAATCCTTCGACATGATACTGAGAGATACATGTTCCTGCATGATGAGATATAGGATCACGTCGATGATGGTACTATCCTCCTTGATGGGAAAAATTAGAATGCAAATAAATCTATGGAAAAGGCTAATAGCAAGTTGAAAATCTTCACAGATCCTTTTCCATCTCACTCTTCTAACTTAATTGTTGAACCTCCTACTTCTACTTCCCTTGAGCTTTCAAAGTATGCAAATGTGGTTTCATTTACACCTATTCCTCCCATGCAGCCTGTGACTGAATAATCAGCTATAACTTTCACCTCACAAAAATTGCCTATGAACATGAACAAGAATTCTTCTCCTCTATACATTCCTACTCACTTCAATGGGAACATCATAACTGGTGTTCTAATTGACCTTGCGAGTCATGTGAATGTGTAGTGACAATGGAGACTCTTCTCTTAAATCTTTTACATAGGGATAGATATGAAAAATTTAAAAACAATGATATGTAAACACTATGGACTCTCGATCCCTCCAATTTGCTTTATCACCCTCTCAGTCTTGGTAGGATCCAAGACTATAAATTCTCTCTTCGATATCATCTCAGTGTCTGACTTGTTCAGAGTGAGGCTAGGCATCCCATGGCTAGTTTCCATGAATACAATCCCTTAGGTAATTTATAAGTGTTTAAAGTTTTCTCATGAGGGATTTGTGCACATTTTGCATGACACTAGATATAAACCTTTGGTGTCATGTGGGGCCTATTGTTTAGATTAGTTATGGCCGCACTTGTTGGTCTGCTTCCTCCAAGGATGGATCTATTGTATTGCACTTATGTCAAATACAAGAATGGGAGCATAGCACTAAAAGTGGCCTACCCTCCTTCCCCTTATAGTATTTTAGTTCAGGCTTCTATGATTATGAAATAGAAGGATACCTCCTCCTCTTCTCAAAATGGGAAGGGAAGTATACTTGTGCCCAGGATCCTTCCTCTTCTTCTATTTTTTCATCCACTTCTACCTCCCACCCTACTGTGGTAACTTCAGCCTCCGCTCCTATTCCTAGCTCAGTGATTCCAAGGATAATTTCTTAGGAGTTTCGATGGTGCCTGATTGGTGGAAGGCCAAACATCAAGAATTTGTGCTTCCCATATTACCCATGGTGTTAGAGTGTGTTGCCTATGATAAGGGGAAGGGCCCTCATGGAGCTGCCCCTACATGTCAGCCTCTATGGCCCCCTACTACAACTACCCCTCGGATGGTGAATGGGAAGAGGCCAACCACTAAGGTGCTTGAGTATTTTTCTCCACCTATTTTAGAATTTTCTCCTATGTTTCCTACTCTTTCTCCCATACAAGAGGTTTCCCTTCCACGGGTAATGTTTGTTGTAACACCCTGCCATGGAACCCGAAAAAATGTTATGACAGTCACATAAAACAACTGAATATATTTTTTTAAAAAGATAACATGTGACAACAACTACCATAATCATTTTAGGGTTCCACAACTATGCTACTATGAATAAAAAAAATACACTACAATAGCCATATAATTAACTTACTCATGAGAAGTCATGTCTAGATAAATATATCAATAAGAGTTTACATACAACAATCAAGATTATATCAAATCTTAGAATAATACAAATAGATACATGACATCTCATGCGCATCATGAGTGTAATATAATAAACAATGAGATGAGGGAAGAGAAGACATCCATGCCACAACACGTCCAAAGAACTATGCTCCATAACCATTATGCAGTCTGGATCCAACCAAGAAAACCTATCATAAACAAAATACCTGTAGAGGAACCAATGGAGAATGTGGCACGTTCCTCTCGACCGTGTGGAGCTCGAAAGCCCACCCCTCATGCTAGGAGACATAACAAGTCCTCAAGTCAAACTAGCCTTACAAAGAATAAAAAACAATAACAAGGTCGACTCACATGACAACTCAAGAACCAGACAAAGATAAACTATAAACTGCAACTGAAGACTCCTAGAGGAGACTCACAAACAAAGAGATCACAAAGTGTAATAGGATAAGAGTGTCATACCATATACGGGATAGGTTACCCTAGCAACCTCTTTTGGGTTTGACCCCTAACAGAAGCCACTCTTCCTAAGGTACAACTCCACAAAAAGATTATAACAAGAAGACAATCATGCATGAACATGAACTTATTACACAAGGATTCATAATCAACTGATCCAATAAATAGCCATAAAAACATAACTGGCATGGAGAAAATTCCAAAAGTAGGTACTCAAATAAATATGAAATACAATTTTCCCAAACAAGTAATGCATAGGAAAAACGTGAGAGATCCACGTTTCCCACAAGATCCAAACAAGGTAAAATTGAACAAAGGTCACATTTCCAATTGATAATCAACAAGACATGCCTTAACTTAGTAACAAGGAACAAAACCTCTGGGAAACCAAAACCAAGACCCTTCCATAATCAAGAAATAACCCACATAGGGAAAGCATTTAAATAGAATTAACGAATTTTAAAGGAAGATTCTACATCATACAAGACAATCTCAATGCTTTAAATACATTGAACTAACAAACTTAAGTATTCACATAAATGATATTCTATAGTTGACAATCTATAAAATATTAAATTACCAAAAACTATGTTTATTCCAAAAACTAATTGATACAATCCATGATTTTAATATCTTTTCATATAATACATTATAAATATTTTAACCAACTTATTTAATATAATTTAACCATTCATATAAGATATTAACAAATCAAGAATATCAACCATAATAAAAATTAAATAGAGATTACAAATAAATGTATTAATGTATCTATATTAGTGATTATAATATTCTAACCATGACCAATACATTTCATAGATTAATTTGTATTACAAAAGGTACCTATAATTTCAATTTAATATTAATAGAGGGACATTCCAAACCTAAACATGCAGAATTCTTATTTATATGTTGTATCTTAATTTGAGAGTAAGAATACATTTATTTAACCCCCCTACATTCAAAACAGAATGAAATTAAATATATAAATGCATTGACACTCTAACTATATTATTACTTTATAATTAAATGAAATAAATTTCATTCACAAGACAAAGATTTTTCTTGCACATACATAACTATTACTATATTAACCACGTATATTAACTTATGTTAACAATAAGTATCGACCCATGCAAAGAGTCTTACCGACCATTGACCAAGTGGAAGACTCGAAGAATCGGAACTATCAATCTAGCACATGCGGACTGATGATCCCACCCGACCTCCATTGGTAAGATCAATTACCAGTTGCAGACTAAAAACCGCATGCAACTAATGACTCCTAAGATCTACGCAGGGAGTATGCAACAGATAAAAAACTCAAACACAGGTTGGTAAAGTAGACACAAACTAAAGCATGGAAGATAATTAGAAATACGGGGCCCTCTTATTCTCTCGACCACCAACAAAAAGTGTGACAAAAGAACCATGAAAACGGCTCGATCCCCATGCAGTATGACAGTTGATACTTACGGTAAGGCAAGTAAGAGCGACTCAAAGACCAGTGATTAACAAGTAGGAAACAACGACAAAGGCAACAAACTTGCATGCCACATGCAGTCTGATACAAAACTGCAAATTTTTAATTAACACAATGGTCTAAACCATTTTGATACCAGGCAAGAAGAATGAACCAAAAGTCAAGCAAGGAGGACTTGGCTTCACCAGAGGAATGCAGTTGAGCCCAAAGCGACACAAAAAATTCCATAGGTGCGGATACAGATACTCATCAAAACATAGGTTCCTCCCACTAGTGGCTTAATGAAGCACGAGGCCTGGTGATCGAGTCGATGATGGATTATTTCTTTCTTGAAAGAAACCTTCGTAAATGGTAACTAAATTAAATATATTAGTTCTTTGCCATATCTGTTAAATAATTCCCTACAAATGGATATTGTGCTACTTCAAACATACCATTCAAGAAATATAGATTTCCATAACTATTAAAATTATCCCAGGTAGATGATTTTCCACATCAAAAAGACCATACAATGCACGTGCTTATTGAAAGACTCCTTTTGAAAAGATGACTTGCTGCATCAAGTAAACCATACAAGAATGCCCTAGCCTAGTTTTCTCAACATAACAAAACAAACCCAATGTTTGCAAACTTCAACGCCCAAAGCCTTTAAGAAAATGATGGTCATTCTCATATTTGTATACTACAGAACAAAAAGATTCTATACTAGTGATAATTATTTTTTAAAGCTTATACGCTAAGGCTCAAACAATATGCAGGTTACACGGAACAAGGAAAGAACAAGGCGCGGCTGGGTCGAGCATGCAACTCCAAATAAAGACTTAGGTATTTCACCAGACTGTGGTAACAACAGAGACAAATACTTCATAGCAAAGAAGAATGCAAAGAACCGGAGCCATTACACACCCTATATGCAGTCAATAGGTAAACAATGTTCAGGGGTCAACAAAGGATTACAGAGGGAGAAACTAAAACTATAGATTCAGTGCATGCATCAGACATTAAAGAGATCAACCATGTTTCTACTTCTATAATTTGTAATCCCATCAATAATACTATTTTTCGTTTTCTACATTTAGTCGAGATATCATTGCACTTATTCAGATTATAACATGTTTATTTTCTATGGTATAGCCGAGTTTGAAGATGAAATCTTCATAGCAAAATTTACATGTTCATAACAAATATACTTTGGTATTAAACAAGAAAACAACCTGAAAGCGTTTCCCTGAAAAATAGAGGATGAACACAACAAAACCTCACAGATTCAAACTTTTTACTTTCCACAATCAAAATACAGTCTTTAACACAATTTGCAACTTCTATGATCAATTCCTCAAAACCAAAATTTTCAGATAATATCCTTTGAAAACAATATTTCTACTTCCTATTGTTTGAATATCAAAGCTCTCTCTCCGCAAGAATGATATTTTTCCATATTATATCCTCCTTCCATTATTCCTAAGTCTTAACTTTAACTTCCAGTTTTAGCATGCAACGCATGCATTAACCTCAATAGACACAACAAATTAACAAGATATTTCAACTTAAGATCACAACTCAAAGTTCTATTTTTAAAAATGTCAAATTGAATAATTAAATCAATTTACAAAAAAATGCTCTTTTCGAAACAAGATATTTTAATATTTTAATTTAATCACTTACTAAACTAAAAATAGCTTCTCCAATTTAATTATTTCATCAAATCAAATAAAGCAACATTAATATTAATTAAAACACTAAAATAATCTAAATTAACATAATATAAGCATTACAGACTCAATCATTAACAAATGAATGCAATCATACGATGAACAAGTGACACGACATGAGGGTAATGACAGATACTCATTCTGTTTAGAAAGATGGCTAAGGACAAAGGACAAGTCTATCTCCCATCGATAATTCCATTGGGTCATGGCACACTTAGACCTGACAAGTAGGTGGAGTCGATTCTTGTACCTAAAAGCTGCGTAACACTGGACAATTAATCCCACATGTATAAATATGAAAGCACACTGTGAAGAAGAATCGTGATATAGTAGGGCACTCACTGATGAGTACTGCTAGATCGTCTTCTTCATCAACTGAAGTAAACATCTAACTAACATAGCATCATAATGTGTAAAACATAATAGCATAGATAACCATCATAAATGTCATCTCATGAAAGCAAACATCACATCAAATAATATATTGTATCATCAAATGAATTTCACAACCAGTCATGTAAATCATGACATAAAACATCGAAACAATATAATATCAAAGGTGTATCCACTAACAGTGTCATAGAACAACTAAAATAAAAGTGTAATTAGGAGGGTCACTACATTTGTGGAGGACACACCTATGGAAGAACATGAACCTATTGCTCCTTCTCAGGCAACAAGTTCTAGTTCCCAAAACCAAAGAAATGGGCTTGCATGAGAGTGTAAGTGTGGGAGGAAGGATTTAGATACTGAGCAAGCTACCTCATAGAAGGAAGAAGAGGAGCTAGCAGCTCCTATTTTGGCATCTCCTACTACACTCCCCTCTTCTTCTTCTTTTTCTTCAGTTCTCGTTGCTGGATCTTTCTTTTGGCTCCCTCCATGAATTTTGATGAAAATCACCCCAAAATGGTGCATGTATTCATCATTCCCTCGATAGAGCCTCCTTGTTTGATGTCCCTTCTAGACATCCCTTTGTTTTCTCAACCTATTGATATATTGAACACCACGATGGTGTATGCTATGGCCTTGTCTTCTTCCTCCTCGACTTCCACCTCGTCTGTGGGGATTCCTCATCCTCTGATGAATTGTAAGTTTGAGGATGACCTCACTTCTAATGTAGGTTTGAATAATGACCTCACTTCTAATGTAGGTTTTAATAATGACCTCACTTCCAATGTAGGTTTGAATAAGGGATTTCCTTCTTTTGGAGAGGGTTCCACTTTGTCTTGCACCTTTCTTGTGATGAAGGAAGCCCTGAAATCTCCTAAGTTTTTCACCATCTCTCTTGACGAGATCAATGGTGGATCTCAAGTGCCTCCATCATCTCCAACTTAGTTAACACATGGAACTCTTGACAAGTGCATGTTTAACTCAATTGATGATGTCCCAACTTTGTTTGTGATCTTCATTAGATCAAATATGTTTACCTCACCAAAGTTGAGTGAAGAAGAGCTCAAGGGGCCCTCTTTCTTAGCTCTTTTCATTGGAGAGTTGAAGGATGATCCACTTGCTATCCCACCATTGTAGGCTCATCCAACCTCTCCCTATAATGATCTAGATTGGGAGAATGATGATGTCTTGGTTGATAAGAACTAGGATAGCACCTATTCTTTACTTGTAGATTAGATTTGTGTGTTTGTTATGTTCCCCCCATGATTGTTTTATGTGTTCCTAGAGGACCCTTTTCACCCTCATAGGTGCTTGGATACAAGAGTGAAATTGTGTTATAAATTTCCTTTATTTGTTGCATCATTCTTCTATTTGTTGTGCCTTTATTTTTGATAATTGTGGATGATGAAAACTATTAGGGGAAATTAGGCTTCCCTTCCATGTTGACCCAACATTTTATTTTCATTTTATTTTCACATACCCTTCTTCATGATTTGATATAGTAGGGGGTTGATGATAGTTCATTTCTACTATATTATATCTATCTATTTATATTCAAGAGTATTTCTAACCCTGAATTATCTGATTCCCCTGTCTCTTGATTTCCTTGTCTTTTCTTATCTTTCTTTTTTACTTGTCTCTCTTCTTTTCTTGCTTCTTCCTGTTGTGGTGTGGTGCAGGGGCACCTGGGTGTTTTTGGAAAATAAGGGTCAAATGTGAGTCTTTTATGATGTTGACTCAATTTTTTTTTGTAATAAGTTCTATTTAGACCATAGTTCATGTTTTTGGTCATGTGGGGTCAATTTGATTAAAAGATGACAATTTTGCAAAAGTTGCATAAGTAACTTTGCATTTTTTGGTGTGTATGGTGTTGTGCAATTTTTTCACACATGCCCCACCAGAGGTGGGGACGCTCTTTTTTCTCTTGCATCTCTGCACCTTGGCTTTGTCAATTTTTAGTTTTTCTCTTCTTGGGAGGTTATTTTGGGATTAATTCAAGAGTTGGTTTGATGAAGGCAATATTTTGAGGTTCTAGGGGCTCTTCGCTTTTCTTTGAAATTGGAAATAGGGATTTTTGAATTGAATTTTCAATGTTATGTGTAAATATTTTTGAACCAATGGATAGAGGATGAAAAATTAGGTCAAGTTGCTTTTTGAACTTTTCAAAAATTCCTTCTATAAAAAAGTTATGAGGTTTAGGGGATTTTGACCTTACTTGGAATTTCAGGATTTTCGTCCCTGGGCAAAAATCCCTCAAAATCCTGAAATTTCCTTTTTCAAAAATTTCCAAACCCCCTTCAAAAACCAAAAATTTTCCAAAAGGAGGATTTGCACATGGATTTGTGTCAAGAGGGAAAATTTGGAAACGTTCAACTCAAATATTAAAGTGGGGCTTGCATAAGAATCCGTGCCACCAACTGTATACCAATTGGAGAGGTGCATTTAACAAGGAAATACATGTGAAGTTGTATTTATTCTCCAATGACGATTTTCTCAAAATTGATGTCATGGGGCAATAATGCAACTGAATACAATTGATTGGATGATGATGTACCATGATCTCCCAAATTAAATGTAATAGATGGATGCTTCTAGAAGTGTAATTTATGCCATTGGATGAATTAAATCCTAGCCATTGATTCAAAATGTAATTTTCTATAAAAGGTCAGTGCCTTCTCATTTGTAAGAGGTTAGATTGGGTTAGAAGAATTGATTAGAAGTTGTAGAAGGCCATAATTGGCAAGTAGATTTCAGAAATTAGTTGTAGGAGAGGAGAGAGACTATAAATTGTTATGTAATGTTGGAGAAGTAATGCAACTGAGTTGTTGATTTCACAAACTTTGTATTTATCTTTGAAATTTTATGGTTTCTTGCTCTCAATTCTCAATGTTAGATGTTAGTTTTTAGTTATTTCATGTCAATGGTGAAATGTTAATGATGTTGATCGATCTTTGGTCCATAATTTTAGTAATTTTTTGATGTAAGTTGTTGTGTAAAGTTAGTCTGGGCCTTTTTTTGTGCTAAGTTCAACTGTGGATACTTGTTTACATTGTGTCATTTATTGGGTATGTGGATGAATGTTCATAGTCTGAAAATATTCAGTTTCCTTAGAATATTGCACCATTTATGTGCAGTTGTGGGCTTGTTCTTTATCAAGCAGAGTTTGGTTTTATTGGGATCTGTCCATTTGCACCATTCATCATTGTTGTGATTGATCTTAGGGGTTAGTTTAGAATATCTCTAAAACCTTTATCTCTTTTGCTGTTTATTTTGAATTTGGGTTAGTTTTAGGATTAAAAGTGTCACCATATTGTTGCATCTGATGAAAGTATACTTCTAGAATTTTTCATTTGTAAGGTCCCTTGTGATTACCTATATTTCACATTTTATGACTAAGTTATTTTAGTGCATTGTCAAGACCTGACATTAGAGACCTTAGGGTTATCTCTTTTCCAATAGAGATTGACCTTTCAAGAGGGATAGAATATCATATTCTATCTGAGTTGTTGTTGTGCAGAAAACACCATCAACATATGGGAAGTTGAATGGTCAAGTATTTGAAAATCCGCTTGGAATGATTTTTCTTGGTTGAAAATGGTTAAATATTTCCTTATGTGGTTGAGGAAATCTTCTGGAGACATTTTTGGAGATCAAGCAATAAAGTTACTTTGTTATTTGACATTTTTCCATTGTTTTTCTACTACATAAGACTGTACGGCCTCGTACAGCCTGAGAATGAATTCATTATTGTTGGGATTGATGAAGGAGTGAATTAACTCTCTTTTGAAATTAGTTTCAGGCGTTTTCATTAAGTTTGAAGAGAGTTAGAGGATTTTTCTTAAAATAGTTAGGAAACCCTAGGTGTGAGGGTTTGATAGGAAAAACATGAATTAGGGCACCATTCCACTAGTGGAAAATTTTGAGAATCAGTGGAATGGAATTAGTTAGGGTTCTTTTAATTTTTGTAGGGTTAGAAAGAGTAGGGGATGGAATTTGGGGAAAGATTGATGTTTCCCTAGCCTAATATCTCTATGTATTAGGCTTAGGAGGATAGGTAGACTTAGGGTTTTGAAAGATATCTAATTGGAGATGGTTCAAGTTGATGGGAATTATATTTATAAACCCCATATGACATATTGACAGCTTTGGAAAGAGGAATTGAAGTTTGGAGAGTGTAAATCCTATTGGTGCCTTGTCATTCAAGCCTAATTAGGCCTAGTTGTAGCGTAGTAGCTGAAATTAGAGGGTGTTGTTAGAAAACAAGCATATCCAAAAATTTGATATGTTTCTAAGGGACTTAAAGGGTATTAGGAATTATGATCATAATCTACGTTTTGGGTTTTCTCTGATTTTTTTGTGGGGAAAACCATGTTCTAAGTATTATAAGAAGGGTTGAAGGTTTTGCGAGAAGAGCACCAAGTTAGGGTTTCACATTTGTAAAAAATATCTAATTGTGGTTGTGTTGATAACTCCACCCTATGTTGCATCAAATTGGTATCAGATCATAGTTTCTATTCAATAGGTGGAAAATTTGAAGTTTGAAAGGATTAAAGATGCCTCTTAAAAGTAATCCAACTACTAGAGAAGTGAGAGAGTTGAAATAAAAGCATGCCAAGGAGTTGTGATAGGTAAAGGAGTCTCAAGAATCTATCCTAGCTAGACTTGTGATAGTTGACTCAAACCAAAGGAGAAGTGTGGTCACCAGAGACCAAAGTGACCAAGAGGAAGAGGAAGAGGGTGAGAATGAAAACCCTCAAAGATGAGTCCAAGATGAGGAAGACTTGGACCCTAATTAATTGAGAATGGTTAAGATGTTGAATGTTGTCAAAGGAGACACTCTTAAGGTGAATAAAAAATTACCAATGTATGGTGGGAAGATGGATAGTGAAGAGATTATAGGTTGGACTAATGCACTAGATAACTATTTTGAGTATGAAGAGGTAGTAGATGAACAAAAGGTGAAATTTTACAAAACAAAATTGAAAGGCCCTACCTTAACTTGGTGAAACTATGTGCAAGAAGAGAGGGTGAAGAAGGGAAAGTCAAAAATCAGTTCTTGGGACAAAATTTTGTCTAAAATCAAGAGCCAATTTCTACCCGGTGATTATGCAATACAAACATTTAGAAAGCTACAAAACCTCAAAAAAAAGGAGATGGATGTAATGGCTTATACAAAGGATTTTCACAAGCTAAGTATAAGGGAAGGTCATAATGAGGATGAGGTGGATAAAGTAGCAAGGTACCTAAATGGGTTAAGGTTCAACATACAAGATGAGTTAAGTCTTACCACCCCTAGAACATTGGAAGAATGCTTTCAAATGGAAGTCAAGGAAAAAGAATGGTTGAAGAGAACGTAGGATAAAAAAATTAGAGGTAGAGGAAGAAGCTTCAGAGGTAGACGAACATTTGGAGGAAGAGGAAAATATCAAAAACCAGAAGGAGAGAGAATTGGTCATCAAGAACAAAGCTCAAAATCAAGATGTTGTTTCAGAGGTAGAAGATCAAATAGTAGAGGCAGATTTGGTGGTCAAGGTAGAGGATCAAGTAGGTTCTTAGGAAGATGCTATCAATGTAATCAGTTTGGCCACCAAGCATGCAAATTTCTAGATAAGAAACCTTCTACTTCACATGTTTGTGTAGGAAGAACTCAATTGGTGCAAGAGGAAGACAATGAGAGTGTCAACTCTCCATCTCAGCATGCTTCTCTAGAAATAGGTGAGTCTCTAATGATAAGGAGAACACTAATAAAATTTCCTATGGGGAAAGATCCTCCACAAATAAAATATATGTTTAGAACCACTTGCAATCTCAAGGTAAGGTGTGTAAAGTTGTTGTTGATTCTGGTTCCATAGATAATTTGGTTTCTTTAGAAATGGTTGAAAAGTTGAAACTGAAAAGAGTCCCACATCCCACTCATTACAAGATCTCTTGGTTGAACAAGGGACAACAGGTCCTAGTTAATGAGAAAACATGGGTAGAACTCAACATAGGAGGGTATAAAGATAAAATTTTGTGTGACATCATCCCAATGGATGTTTGCCATCTAGTTTTAGGGAGAACCTGGTAGTATGACATAAAAGCTAAACATGATGGGAAAAATAATAACTAGGTGATAGAAAAGGATGGGATCTCATTCACACTCACACCATTGCAAGATGAAGGCCTAGAAAAATAAGTAGAGTCTAATATAATGCTAGTAGGAGAAAAGGAGTTCTTGAAAACCATGAAGGAAGAGGGTGGAAAAGGTTATGCCATTGTACTCAAACCAAAATCTATCATGACAACAAAAAAGGTTGATGATGTGCCTAAAGAGGTCCAAGCCTTGTTGAACAAATAAAAAGACATTGTGGTAGATGAACTTCTTGATTCTTTACCACCAATAAGATATGTGAGCCACCACATAGATCTCATACCAGGGGAAAACCTACCTAATAAAGCAGCATATAAAATGACTCCAAAATAGAATGAAGAGATTAGGAAACAAATCCAAGAGCTACTTGACAAAGGCCTAATAAGAGAGAGTCTTAGCCCATGTGTTTTTCCCACCATTTTGGCACCAAAAAAAGGAGGTGATTGGAGAATGTGTATTGAATCAAGGGAAATTAACAAGATTACCATAAGGTATAGGTTCCCTGTACCAAGAATAGAAGACTTGATGGATTTTTTAGGAGGGGCATGTTATTTTTCTAAGATAGACCTAAAAAGTGGCTACCACCAAATCAAAATTAGAGAAGGGGATGAGTGCAAAACCGCCTTGAAAAAAAATGAGGGGTTGTATGAGTGGCTTGTCATGCCATTTGGGCTTTCAAATACACCAATCACCTTTATGAGATTAATGAGTGAAGTCCTCAAGCCTTTCATAGGTAATTTTATGGTTATCTACTTGGATGATATTCTTGTTTTTTAGAAAAACTAAAGAGGAACATTTGCAGCATCTAGACTTGGTTTTGAAAAAGTTTAATGAAGAAAAGTTGATGATAAATTTGAAGAACTGTGAATTCATGAATGAAGAACTGGTATACCTTGGCTTTGTGATCTCAAAAGGCTCTTTGAAGATGGATCCTAGTAAGGTGGAATAAATTTTTAGTTGGACTACTCCTACATCAGTAAGTGAGGTAAGAAGTTTCCATGACCTAGCTAGCTTTTACAAAAAAATTGTGAGGAATTTTAATCATATATGCTCTCCAATCATTGACACAATAAAAGGGGATAAAAGGGAAAAGTTTGTATGGTCTAATGAGGCAGATTTTATTTTTTAATATATGAAACAAAGAGTAGCACACCAGCCTATCTTAGCATTACCTAATTTTAACAAAGTTTTCACAATTGAAGGTGATGCAAGTGGGTATGCATTTGGGGCAGTATTGAGGACCAAGAGGGAATACATGTTGCTTTCTTCAGTGAGAAGATCAATGAGGAAAATAAAAAGTATTCCTCCTATTATTTAGAGTTGTATGCCATGGTGAAATAACTAGAGAAGTGGAAATACTATCTCCTTCCTAAATAATTTATTGTTTTTACTGGCAATCATGCTTTGCAATTCTTAAACAACCAAGACAAACTCAACCACAAACATGTGAAGTGGGTGGAGTACCTACAAATCTTCACCTTTACCATCAAACAAAAAAAGGAGTAGTCAAACAAGGTGGTAGATGCTGTGAGTAGTAGAACATTGTTGATTCAAGAGGTTCAGTTGCAGAGTGTGGGTATTGATTCTTTGAAAATTATGTATGAAGGGGATGATGATTTGAAGGAAATTTATGCTATTTGTAACTAGTTCAATGGAATTTTTCATGAAGAAAATTCTGATTTTTTGATTCAAGAAGGCTTATTGTTTAAAGGAGCTCAACTTTGTATTCCCAAATTCTCTATGAGGACTAATTTGATTAAGGAAAATCATTTTGGCATCTTAGGGGGTCACTTTGGTATTGACAAGACCTTGGAGCAGGTACGAAGGTATTACTATTGGCCCAAGATGCATAGTGATGTCAAAAAATTTGTAGAAGGGTGTGTTGTTTTTCAAAAATAAAAGGGTTGTAGTACTAATGTAGGTCTCTATCAACCATTGCAAATTCCAAATAGACCATGGGATTTCATCAACATGGATTTTATGTTTGGGTTGCCCAAAACTCAAAGAGGATTTGATAGTGTGTTTGTTGTTGTAGACCGGTTTAGCAAAATGGCATATTTTATACCATGTAGAAGTAAAAATTATGCCTCATACATTGTAGGGTTTTTTTTGAAGGAGGTGGTTAGGATCCATGGATTACCCTTGACAATTTTTTTAGATAAGGATAATAAATTTGTGGGTCACTTTTGGAGAACCCTTTGGAAGAAGTTAGGAAACAATTTGACCTTTAGCTCTACTATCATCCCCAAACAGATGGGAAGGCTGAAGTAGTCAATAGAAGTCTTGGAAATCTCCTGAGATGATTGATAAAAGAACACTCAACACAATGGGATATGATCCCACCCCATGCTAAGTTTGCATATAATGACTATGAATAGGAGAGTTGGTAAGAGCCCATTTGAGATTGTGTATGGGTTGAATCCTAGGGGTGTGTTTCAAATCAAATATTTGAGTGGCATGGAGAGGAGTGTTGAAGGAGAAGAGTTTGCAGTGGCCATGAGAGAGATACATCAATAGGTTAGAGAGAACCTTCAAAAGAGTGCTGATAAATATAAGCAACATTGATATTTGAAAAGGAGAGAGGTTCATTTCAAAGTGGGGGACTTGGTATTAGCTCATTTGAGGAAAGAAAGGCTACCTAAAGGAAAGTACTCAAAGGTCTAGATGAAGAAGATATGGTCATATAGGGTGGTCCACAATTTTGGAGAAAATTCCTATGAGATAGAACTCCCTCCTGGAGTTGCTATCTCTCCAATTTTAAATGTTTTTGACCTATACCCTTTTAAAGGGGTTGTGATTGCAAGTGAAGATGCAGGAACATTAGAGGTTCTAGATGAAGATTTGGTCAAGGATTTTATACCAAGCCAACTATTGAAGATAGAGTGCATCTTTGATACCAAAGAAGCTACAAGAACAAGGCACAGGTTGTACAGTGAGTACTTGGTGAAGTGGCAAGGCCTTCATATGGAGGATACCACTTGGATGAAATAAGAAGACATCAAGAAACATGGTACCATAGTTCAAGATCTAATCTCAAGTGGAACTTCATATTTTGTTCTCCATGAGAGTATGGTGGAGGGGCACTTGGGTGTTTTTGGAAAATAATGGTCAAATGTGAGTTTTTTATGATGTTGAGTCAATTTATTTGTAATAAGGTCTATTTAGACCATAGTTCATGTTTTCGGTTGTGTGGGGTCAATTTTATTAAAAGATGACAATTTTGCAAAAGTTGCAAAAGTTGCATAAGCAACTTTACATTTTTTGTTGTGTATGGGAAGTTAATAGTCAAGTATTTGAAAATTGGTTTGGAATGGTTTTTCTTCACTGAAAATGGTTAAATATTTCCTTATGTCATCGAGGCAATCTTTTGGAGACATTTTTAGAGATCAAGCAATAAAGTTACTCTAGTATTCTACATTTTTTCCATTATTTTCTATTATAGAAGACTGTACGACATCGTATAGCCTGGGAATGAATTAATTATTATTGGATTGATGAAGAAGTGAATTAACTCTCTATTTCAACTGTTTTTATTCATTTTCATTAAGTTTGAAGAGAGTTGGAGGATTTTTCTGAAAGCAGTCAAGAAACCCTAAGTTTGAGGGTTTGATAGGAAAAACATGAATTAGGGAACCATTCCACCAGTGGAAAATTATAAGAATCGGTGGAATGAAATTAGTTAGGGTGATTTTAATTTTTTTAGGGTCGGAAAGAGCAAGGGATGGAGCTTGGGGCATGATTGATGCTTCCCTAGCCTAATATCTATGTGTATTAGGCTTAGGAGGATAGGTAGATTTAGGGTTTTGAAAGATAGCTAATTGGAGATGGTTCTTGTTGATGTGAATTATATTTATAAACCCCATATGACATGTTGATAGCTTTTCAAGGAGTAATTGAAGTTTTGAGAGAGTAAATCCCATTGGTGCCTTGTCATTCAAGCCTAATTAGGCCTAGTTGGGGCGTAGAAGCCTAAAATAGAGGGTATTGTTACAAAACAAGAATATCCACATATTTGATATGATTCTAAGGGACTTAAAGGGTCTAAGGAATGATTTTCACAATTTAGGTTTTGGGTCTACTCTGAAAGTTTTTTTGGGAAAACCCTATTCCAAGTACTACAAGAAGGATTGAAGGTTTTGGGAGAAAAGCACCAAGTTATGGTTTCAGATTTGTAAAACTTATCTAATTGTGATTGTGTTGATAGCTTCACCCTACTCTACATCATGGTGCCTATTTTTTGTTTGTCATGTGTGCGAAAATTTCTCCATGTCTACATCCTTCCATGTATCGTGGGCCATGACATCTCTACATGTTCTTCCTTTCCTTAGGATGCCACGTTCTCCTTCAGTTCACATGCACTATCCTAAGGGGGGTCCTATCTTTCCAATTTTAAATAAGGTGTATTCAATGTCCAATGAATCCCTTGCTAAAATTCTTTGCATTTTTCAAAAATCACATCCTTCACAAAGGATCCCCTTAGCAAGATTTTCTTTTGAAATTGAATTTGACAACAAAAGGAATTGGGATTTTTCCTTCGAGGAGGCCATCCTTTTTTTTTGGATTCCTTGATGAAAGATAATCTTTTAGAAGGATTCCTTGATGATAGGATAATTTGAAAAAATTTCATCACTTTTCAAACAAAGCATCCCTTGAGTAGACCCCTTTTCTTTGAAAGAGTTCCTGAGGGACCCCTTTGAAATATTCTTCTTTAATTTCTTGTTCTGAAATATGACTTTCTATCTACATGAATTTTTTCATGCCTAACATGTTTTTTCTACAGACTAACATGTTACCTTGTAGGACTGAGCACTTGAGAGGGTAAATCAGACTCTATAGAGCCTTTCACATCTGGCCTCCCTTAGGACAAAGCACTTGTGGTGCCTCCTTCAAAGGATGGAGCACCTATGAAGCATTTTCATTATGCAAGATCAAGCACGTATAGAACTCTTTGATCATCCTTTATGGGACCGAACACCCATGACGCCAATTCTATAGGACCGAACACCTACAGAGCCTTTTTTCACCTTCTATAAAATTAATCACCTACGATTTTTTATTCAAATCTCCATATGATTGAGTACTTGTGGAGTCATCTCTCTCTCTCTCTCTCCTACACCTATGTTTACCAGATTGCAGTCTACCTCCTTGATGATTCAAGTATATGTTCTTCAAATCATTACACTCTACTTTACCATGCATTCACTAAAACTTATGCTCACTAAAGTGGGGGCAATATTTAATGGCATAAATTGAACCCCTAGGAAAATTCCACAACTACACCACCTCCGACTTGGAAAATTAAATCCAATAATGCAATCCCTATTTCTGACACCTTTCTCTGTCCACTTGGTAGTTGTTTTACATGTTGATGGGGGATATTTTTTTTAGGACGCTAGTGCAACATGTGGATGTTTGCATGGTGTGTTGTTGTCCTGATAGGATTCTCACCTTTGGAATATCCAGAGCAATTACACTCCTCCATTGGATGTGAAGAGTAACATTTTCTACCCTTTGGACCAACTTCTAATAGCTGCTTTGCCTCCATTTTTGTTTCAATGACTATCTCCTCCATTAAACTCATCTTCTACACATTCCTCTTGATCATTCTTACCATCTACACACTTCTACACTCACTTTCAGCTCCTTCAAGAATCACCACCCTCATTCAAGCTACAAGTTGTGATTTGGTTGGATCATTCTCCTTATTGTTGCAACAATGTTGGTCTTGGAAATATTTCAAACTCACTCCTTCCTCCATTTTCCTTGAGAGTATGTGATTGATAAGGTGATATCCTTCCACATTCACTAACTTTGCATTATCATATTGATATTATAAAATATTGCATTTTCTTATCGCTTGGTATCTTTATTTTTATGTAGTCTCCTTTATCATATTTATATAATCATTGCTACCTATCTCTCCATGGAGGTGGAAACACCAAAGTAAGGGACTGACTGAAGTAGTTCTATAAATATAGCCCCAACATTTTATGATTCTTATGTGTGTAGGCTATTTATCCAGTGAAAATTTTGAAGACCTCAACTCGTAGGTTTGAAGGTCCTTTTCTACCACCTTTCACTTGTTAAATTATAGCTTAGAATTCTTAAATTATTCTTCTTGTTGTACTTTTATTTCTACATTTTTCATCTCTATTATAGCATAAAACCATGTTGGTTAATTTTTTAGTTGGTTTCCTAGTGTTTCTATCCATACTTTATGCTTTTTTCTTGTACAAATGTGGGTTCCTCCACTAAGATGCCAATGCACTATGTTGGAGTCTGTTCCCTACGTTTTCATCCTCGGGTAGTGAGTTCCTTAAGTTTTAGACTGAACCCAGGGATTTGAATCATTCAACCTCCTAAGACACTTGGGTTAGTAGAAGGATAGGGACAAACCCATTGTCCTTTCTTTTCTACACCTTAAACCTTAAACCTTTCTAAATCATTCATCTAGCTTGAGATAGATTAGGTCAACTTGTTGTTTAGGTTCCTCCCATGAATTGGGGTCTTGAGCAACTAGTTCCCCTTCTCTATAATACAATTGGTCCATGAGTTACATTTAGAGGAGATCCTCTACTACCTTATTGACTCTCTTTGTCTAACCATCAGTCTAAAGATGATATGTTGAACAAAAATTCAACTTAGTTCCCAAAGCTACATTCAAAGTTGTCAAAAATATAGAAATCATCTAAGTATCTCTGTCATATATAATAGTCCTAGGAACTCCATGAAAATGAAAGATCTCTTGGACAAATTTATTGATGAAGTTCAATGATCCATCCTTAAGGTTCCCTCAAATGAAATGTGTCGCCTTAGTAAGCATATCAACCACTACCAAAATGAAATCATGCCTATTTTTACTCAATGGTAACCACTGAATAAAGTCCATGCTAATCACCTACCACTTGTACTCAAGTATGTCATGAGAATAGAGAAGCCCTATTGGATAAAAATTTTCATCCTTGACTCGCTAACATTCCAATATTTTAGGTACACATTCAACTACATCCTTCTTGAGTTAGGCAAAAATATAAGGAAGCTAAGGTAGCCGAACAACGTCCTATAGTAATCTTGAGAGGAGAATAATCCAAAACTTTTATAGATCTTTAATAGTTACAAAATCTTAAACTCAAATATCATACATACCACAACACAATGATTTACATGGGGAAAATCCTTTCAAGAAAAAACCCCGCACTCCAAAAGTTTCCCAATATATTATTCAAAACTCAGAAGGATTACAATATACTTGTAGAGCAAGCTTTTCATAGGAGTATGACCACTCAAAGATCCAGAGGCAACACAACTGCTATCAAACTCTTAGAATACATCACGATACAAAACCATCATACAATACCCTCATAAAATAGGGTCTCCTTCTAGGGAAATTCAAGCTAAAAAAATATCGATTATCGGATTCCCCACACCCCCCGCCCTCGTCAGCTAAACAATATGTTAGGTATCATTAATACCTTATGTAATTTCAAGGTTGAGACATATTTTTGCAAAAAAAAATACAAATATTTCAACTCTATAATCATCTTGACAACTCTGGGTGTCCCGAATAAGGTGCATTATGAATTTCCTCCAAGAATAACTTTCTAAGATCTCCAAAATCTATAATGTACATTCTCCTTTGATATCTTAGGATTCAATCTCATTCAAACTCATACCCATCATATTGATGGTCTGAAGGGTTCACCTGTAGAGATTTCTTTACTCTTTCATGGTGCTCATCCCTTTGCAAGTGTTGCTTCACTTGTTGCCTTAGATTAGACCTTGTCAAGGTCATAGTTGTCAAATGTCTTCTTCTAATAGGAGCATCTACTAATCTATTCTCTTTTCCTTTAATGTAATAAATTCCAAAGTCATACTTAATAAGGAATTCCAAACACCTTCTTTGACGTGCATTGAGATTTGGTTGGGTGAAGACATATCTCAATCCTAGGTAATCCATTTTAAGCTCAAATGGATTCCTCAATAGGTATTTCCTACACATTTGCAAGGCATGCACTATTGCATCCAATTGAAAATAAAGTGGCACACAATTCAATTCATGTTGATTTATCTTTCTCGATTTGTATGCCACCACTTTTCCATCTTGCATTAATACAACTCCTACACCATCTCTCGAAGCATCTATGATCACTACCAATTAACCATTGGGATCGAGTATAGTCAACACTGGGTTGTCATGAGATTCTCCTCCAAGAGTTGAAAAGATTTCTCACACTTTTGTATCCATTAATTATTTTCCATTTCCTCTTAATAGATGTGATTAGGGCTGCAATTTGAGATAATCCTTGTAAATACTTCGTATAATATCCCACAATCCCATGAAGCTCTGAACTTTCTTCACACTTTGAGGTGTAGGCCATTCCACTATTGTCTTTATCTTTTTAGGATCCACAGAGAATCCCTCTATTGATATGATTTGACCTAGGTAATGCATTGTATCATGATAAAACAAGAACTTGGATAGCTTTCCAAAAATATTATTCTCTCTTAGATGCTGTAAGATAATCCTAAAATTCGTATCATGCTTCTCAATGGACTTGGAATAAATTAAGATTTAATCAAAGAAGATCAAGACAAAATAATCTAGGCAATCTCTAAATACATTTTTCATGAGATTCATAAAAAAATTCGGTGCATTGGTCAAACCAAAAGGTACCATTGTGAACTGGTAGTGTCCATATAGAGTTTGAAAATTAGTCTTAGCGATGTCCTCTTCTTTTATTCTCAACTGGTGATAGTCACATCTGTGATCTATTTTAGAGAACATTGTTGCTCCCTTCATTTGATCAAATAACTCATCAATCCTCGAGAGAGGATATCTATTCCTTATGGGAACCTTGTTCAACATCCAAAATTCAATACATAGATGCAATGTTCCATCCTTATTCTTAACAAAGATAACCTGTGCACTCCAAGGAGACACACTAGTTTGAATAATCCCCTTGCTCAATAATTCATGCAACTAGGCCTTCAATTCAAATAACTCAGTCTTAGTCATCCTACATCAAGCCTTAGACTATGATTCAATTCTTGGTACTAGATCAATAGAGAAATCAAATTCCCACTTAGGAGGTATCTCTATGAGTTCTTTAAGAAACACATCTCATAACTCATTGAGAATAGGGTAATCATCCAAATAAGGATTCATGTTTTTAGGTTCACTAACATGTACCACATAGATGGTACACCCCTTCCTTTGAGACCTCTTGAGTTGCATGGATGAGATCTACCTAAGCTTTAGTGGCCTCTATAACCCATGTACCTCAACCGGGTTCCCATACTCATTGAAACAACTAACAATTTTGTCTATAGAGTTCACTATGGACTTATGTTATATCAACCAATTTATCCCTAAGATCACATTGTAGGAACCTAAGGGTTCCACATAAATATTGAATTGGGTCAAGAAACTAAGAAGTTCTAACTTTTTTGAATAGAGACACGAATCCACCCTCCACTTTGCTATATTTCTATACTCAACAATCCACAAACTGGCCATGTGTCTAGGTCTAATAGGTAACATACAAATTATTCTAGGATCAATAAAAAATTTAGTGGCTCTAGTTTCAATCAAAATAGAAATAGGTTTTCCATATAGCATACCTGATAGTTGGATTGACGAGGCTTGATATTTAGCTTGTCTATCATCCATCACTGTATTTGTCTGATGTTAATTTCGTTCCTTTCATGCCTTTGAATGTTGTGGGAAACTTGAGGCATAATGATCACCTCCACAGGTGTAGCACCTATCACGAGGCCCTTTTCAACCTCACGACCTATCTTCCTTGGAGCTCTTCTGCTTATTATCAAAATTTCCTTTGTTGTTGTTAGCCTTCTTATTCTTTTCACCGCTATTGGCCTCTCCTTTCTCCTAAGAGTCACTTCCCCTTTTCAGACTTCTAATCTAGTAGGGTTTGTCTCCTTTTAAAAATTTATTATTCTTAAACTCAAACTTAGAATTTGATTTCTTTCAGAAATTCGACACCCATTGTAACTTTAGTTATTTCTTGGCAGCCTTATCGAAGACCTCCTCCATGGTAAGTGGGTTCTATATATCTACCTCCACTCCAATCTAAGGCCTTAACCCAATTATAAAATTCTAGATTTGGAAGCACTCATTGATCTAGTATTGAGGCACATGCTTAAGAAAATGAGTGAACTTTTCCCAATACTAGGTCACTAACATGCTCCTTGAGCTAGGTTTTGAAACTTGAGGATCTTCATGTCTCTCTAGGTTGAATTTTCTATTCTACCATTTCATTGTCTCAAATTGTAGCTACCTCACTAGAGAGCTAGTATGCTACCCATACAACCTTAGTTTCATTTGGTAAGTTTCAGAGCCCAAATTACTTCTCCATTTCAATGATCCATGCTTCTTGTTGATAGTCAAAAGTAACACAACAATGTTAAACATACTATTTATACTCTCTTTCTCCTAAAAATGATGAATGATCTAAAACCACCTATCTTCCAAGGTTTTTGTAGTTGGTTCTCACATAAGTTGTCATCATTAAGTGGTCCATGCAACTATAATGTTGAAGGGACCTTTACTGGTAAATGAGTACAAACTTTGTAGTACAAAATAATTTAATATGGGGGGTTTCAAATAAATAGAAAAAGATCAATCAGATATTTAGAACAACAATACTTGAATACAAAATTCTTAAAATTTGGAAATCAAATTCCAATAAGGAGCATTTCCTAGTTTACTAAAACTATAAAATGAAGTAATTACAAAAATTCATGCAATTACATTCATTAACAATGCAGATTTAATACTTTTAACATCATTCATCATAAAATTTTTAGAATCAAATATTTAAACCATAAAATATCACCAAATCATCACCAAGATTCACAAATGAATAAACAAGAAGAAACATCATCCACATATATCATAATTGATGGTTTTAAACTCAAAATATTCTATTGATTTTCATGAAATAAGAGACATTTATGCATAGAAAGATTCACTGGCATACAAAAAACCATTGTCTATCAACATTATCGTTAAACTAAGGAACTTCTAAATAATTTACTTGCATTAAAAACTGTAAAAAATGTTCAAATGTCGTGCATAAAGCTATAAAATAAATTGTATCTAGTTTTAGGTAGCTAATATGACTTCAATCAACTAACCTTTACAATTAAAAGAGAATTTTTACTTATAGCATGAATTAACATCAATCTCTCCTATCAGAAATCCTACTCCACAAATTCGGGGCCCAAATCCACAATCATAGGGGCACTTACAACTGAGTCTGAGACTTCCTTTTGCTAAAATTCTTGAAACTCAGAAGTATGCCTATGTCAGTCTAGTCAAAATCTAACTGGGAGTCACTACCTTGTTCACTATTGATTACTACGCCCAATCCTTGGTCTACCAAAATTGATCAAGAGTTGTCCACTTGTCCAAAAGCTTGACTTGAAGGTGTTGATGTCTATAGGGTTCCTAGAGTTGTTTAACATTTTTGACTTCACCCCTTTTCAAAAAAATAGAATATTCTCTTGCCACTTAGCTACTTTTAGCTCCTCTAGATGCCTTATGTTTGAAATAATCATCCATATTATTAAAAATATTCTTTATAGTTTCTTCTTTAGGAACATCTACCCAGTCCACCCTAAACATTGATCTTTCATATTATTTGGCGGTGGTCATATACATATCCTACAGCTGGGCAACATTCCAAGTAAAACTTGATGTCCATAAGCTTATCTAGAAGAAGCCCCTCATCATCATCTCATCTTTTAATCATCTCTTCCAATCTACTATTCCACTGATCTTCCATTTCCTATAAAGAAATTAAGCCAACACTTGGTGACGCCTCCTTACTAATTAGTTCAGCAATAATCCCCTTTACGATCTTTCTTTTATCAAATAAATCTTGTTGAGGCTATTGCAATATCCTTCTATGTTCCATTAGGACTTCTATTTTAAAGATCAGTAAATTCATAGATTTATAAAGGTAACTAAAATCTTGATCTTCCAAAATATCATATTCAATCATATCTACCTTAGGTACCCTTTTCAACATTCTCAACTTCTTCTTATCCCCTACATATTTATCCTCTTTAGATCCCAACAATCTAACATATTCTCCCAAGGACTTGATCAGATCACCTACCTCTTTATAATTTTTTGAGCTAGCAGTGAAATGGTCTTATGTGTCCTTGATGAGGTCAATCCATTTCTCCATAATTTATGATCTCTTCCTTATCTTAGTCAATTCATCCACCATTTGGTGACTCATTAAGATAGGAACCTCTATTGATGTTGGTTGTAATCAATTCTTCTAGAAAATCTTTCATCTGCCCTACTTGAGCCTTAAGCTCATCCTTAGCCTTCTTTTCCTTGATAATTAATGACTTGGTAGTGGTGACCATGATATCAATAAGATTTATCAATTGATTTATCCTATGCTTACCCAAATTGACAGTTCTTACTTGATAATATACAACCTATAGCTCGCTATCATCTTTATTAGCCACTGGGGTGGAAATGTCTACTACCAAGTCTCCATCATCAGTGACCCTAGGAGAGTGAATATCATGGGTTTTCTTTTTAGGCTTCACTTTATCTACTTCATTAATCATTTCATCCCATGTTACTGGTTGGGCTTGTACCCGATGCCTCTTTTCAAAATTTAATTTAAGCCAAGTGGGAGTAGTCGGCTAAGTTATTACTTTTCGATTACTAGGAGGCATTGATGAAGGAGGTGTAGAAGAAATTATTTGTACTGTCTACTTAAAAGAACTATTTTTTCTGCTAATCTTGCTCTTTTCGCAACCTCTCTTGTTCCATTTTCTCATTTTGAGCCCTAATTTCTTCTATGTTTTTCATATCTTCTTCTTTCTATACAACCTTCTCTTCATCCCTTAGTCTTTGTTGTTCTAACTCCATTGCATGAATTTCCTCTTCTACTGCCTTGTCTTTCTCATCTTTCTCTTATTGTTCCAATTCCCGTGCATGAGCCTCTTCTTTAGTTACCTTCTGGGTTTCTACAGCCTTTGTCTCCTAAGCTAACTCTTCATCTTTATTTCTTTGTTCTCCCTCTTCCTCAGCAAGATCTTTGGCAACTTTTTTTTGAGCACTCTCTAAGATTTCTCTCTATTCATATTTTTTCAAAACATATCGCATTTGGGCTTCATCCCAAAGACTTCCTTCTTCAAACCCAGTGTCTTCCTCTCCAACTTCCTCTTTGGTCCTCTCAAGATATTCTTTGCATTCTGTCTTTTCTTCTTCCTCAAAATTTGAAGGCATAGGGGACTCCGTCACATCAATTATTGGAGGCCTTTCTTCTTGAGAAACTGCGGCTCTTGAGGTTGATGGTGCAGTTGGAGGCATATCCCTAGTTTGCATAGGCATAGTAGAAGGGCCTTATTTTGCAGTTTTTCCCCAGGCTACACAACAACTATGGGTGTAGCACCAAGAATTGAAATAACTGCTACAACAATAGCTTGATAAGTAACCTTAGCCTTTTCCAAAGCTTTGGTGATTTCCTTCATCAATAATTCTTCTTCTGCTTGAGTAGGTTCCTCTATGGTTGCAACAATTTTCTTTAATCTCTTGTATTGCCTCATTTTAGTGGAGGAAGTGGGTTCATTGCTATAATCCTTTTTCCTTGAAGCCTTAATTCTTGGCTGCTTAAGATGGATATTAAGCCATTTCATGCTTCTATCAACAACTACCAGTGAAAATTTGTGAATATTAGTTTCCCCTTTCTCCATCCAATTAATTGGCTCCAAATATTTGGTGGCCACTTTATCCATTTCATACTGTGATCAATAGTGATCACATCATCAGAAATGTTATCTAGTATGTCTTGTTTCACCTCAAAGTCCTTCATTTGGGGAATATTCAATATTTCATATCCCCTTTTCCTCACCACAAATTGATCTTGTAGGTTTTTCCAAAAATATTTGAGAAGTGCACGATGATGGGGAAATTGTGAAGCATATATACCATTTATTTTCTTCTTAGGATCAAATTCCTTCTTGGATGTATGATGTTTGAAATTCATGGAATAAAATTCCTCTGTTGCTGATTTAGCTACTATAGAAGATGAACAAGAATAAAACCTCAACTCTATTGGGAATAAATGGAAGTTAGCCTTATGCATTGCAGAAAACTTAGTGTTTACCTCAGCTACTTGACAGGTAAATTCCATCAAAATCCATTTATCACCACAACACCTCAATAGTTTGAAAGGCTTCTTATCATATCCAAATAGTCTAAAATAGGTGGATTTGGGGTATTGAATAAACCAACATCCCCACTCTTCAATAAATTCCATGGATTCTCATGACAACCCGAAGCCAACATCTCTTGTGAGTTGATTAATGATAACATATAAAATGAATCATTTACCCTTTTGAAGTGTTTCTCTACTGCCTTCAGCTCCAGCTATTCATAATGTTCCCATACTTTCTTTTGATCTAGACCACTATCCATTGATCCTACAATAGTTAAGCTTGAAAACCATCCCATCCTTGCAGCACACTAGATCACATATGAAGACATGTAGAATGCCTTTGTTTCCATTACTTGCAACTTTTGATCATGGATGTTGTCTTAAATTATCTATCCCCAATCCAAATATTGTTTCCCATCTAAAATTAGTTGAATGAATGGGAACATGAAATGCTCAAAGGTACAAGACTCTTCATTCCCAAATACTCTTACCAACATTGTACTCATATCACCGATGTCTTCAGAGAAATCAAACCTTTTAGGCTTAGGTGGCATCTTTTTTAAGCCACCTATTATTAATCAACCTCTTGTTGCCATCTGCATTTGCTTCCTAGTGTTTAAGTGCATCAGCTTCAGACATAATTTTGGGCTTAGTGTGAGGAGGAGGATAAAAAACTAGTACAATCATCCTTAGAGTTAGATCAATGATCACATTTCCTTGTGAATCAATGCACTACCTTTGAGTTGGATTATAAGTTTGTGAAGAAATTAAAATGAACTCCAAGCATTTCATGACAATAGGGAATGTGGCAACATGTGCCAACCTAGAATTTTCAATCCTATTTGCCCTTGTGTAGGCTTGTTCTGAAAAAGTATTATTATACAACTACTTTAAATCAATGTGGCTAACTAATGTATCTATAATCTTCATTACATCTGAACCAAACTTACATGGTACCAAGGTCTCCTAAAACTTATACTTCATAGTAACATGAACCTATTCTAGTTTTATCTTTTTAACCCTTTCTCCTTTTAAAGTTCCTTCACCGAGCACTTCTTCCTCTGAATCAAAAATTTATTAATCACTTACAATACTGACCATTATCAGAAAAAAAGAATACATATGAAGAATATATTAACACAATAATTCATATTAAACTCCATTGATTCGAGAGAAATTCCCATTCTACAAGTTAATTCAACACTTTTTGGGTTTCGGGTTCACGATATAACTAAGAACTTGACCATTCTAAGCATAATACTAAAATCTATCAGAAGTTGGGATCAAGCAAAATTTTTGAACATGCACCTACTAAAATACTCATTTAATACTATCATACATCAGAATCAGGATTTACTTCAGCACCTATACCTATAGTGATGATAGTATTCAATTTCATTTTGTGATCCGACCCCACAATGTGTTTGGAAATCAGGATTGGGATGGCACTAGGAATTGACACTCTTCAAATGTGATCAGTTGAGGGATCACTCTAAGTTCCGATTCCAATTACTATCGGACATAAAAATTAGGAAATAGTTTCACATTGGATTCAAAAGGTTGAACATATATAAGCAATGACCTAAGTTCTAAATCTGATTAGATATCAGAAGTCGGAATGAAAAAATAGATTAGAATCGAACCTATAGAATATGAGCTGAGAAAGGTTAACTTTGAGTTTCAATCTCGATGCTATGTTGGAAGCCAGGATCGGATAAACACCAATTGATGGAACTTTCAACTATGTCAAGGGTTTGATTTCTATCTAAAATCCAATCCCGATGGTAATGTGGGAATCAGATTCGAGACATAAAATGATACATGATAAAAAAAACCCTTAAAATTGTTTGGGTAACAATCTGAACCCTAATCTCGAAAAAACACCAAACACAAAGGAAAAATAAATGTAACATTATTCTAAATCATGCCTTCGAGATCGGTAAATGGTTGGGTTTAATATTCTTGATTCGTAATGATATGAATTTAGGGTATGTGCAGGATCATCATGGAAAAAATAGGCCCTTAAGTGGCAATAAAATTGAGAAAATTAGAGTTAGGAAACTTGGTGTAAAATTTTGAATAAGTTATCTGTATTATTTTAAAAATATGTAAGAATAGAATTTGTAAAAAATTTAATTTAGTTTCTAAAATACTAGGTTTATTTTTTCTTTTTTAAAATCTATTTGCTGAAAATTTGAAATTTCAATGCATTAGTACTTAAATTTCAAGGAAAAAATAAGAAGTAGGTGTCTATCTGACCACCCTAACAACAATAAAATGATAATATTTATTTATAATATTTTAGATATAAGTAGGGGACTCATGTTTTGATGTGATGCATATTTTTTTGTAATTATTTTCTAAGTAAATAATTAATTATGAATTTTTTATTATAACTTTTAAAAAATATTAAAACTTGTATGTCTGACCACCTTAACTTGGTCAAAACTTCATGAAATTCAATTATTTTATTTTTTAATCCTATAGTATGTGAAGAATAGAATGTGATACATGTTTTGGATTCAAGAAATGTGATACCATTTAAAAGTTATAGATTTTTTTCAATCAGCCTATCAATTAGGACTTTAATCGTAATTCAAATAGAAAATGAATAATAATTATTTATTAAATTGAAAGTAAAGCATAATTTATAGTGGTGGAAATATGAGAATCTCCTTTAAAAACCCTTTTCGTTTCATCAATTTTGGGTAAAAAAAAAGTCATTAGCCACATAGGCCATCATATCACTTAGATATCACCACTTTTTGGCCCATCATGATCGTACACATACCCTTTAAAAGTTTTTCAAATTCAAAACAAACTCGACCAGTCAGTACGAGAAACCAAGGTAAACTAGGGCACAATAGAAACAAATAATCGTATGAACAAAAGACAAAAAAAAATGAGAAAAAAAATGCACAGAACCCAAAACAAACAAGGACAAATGAACCAAAGGGTTCGAGAATAAAGAAAAATGCACCAAAGGGTGCCAAGAAAAATAGAAAACAAACTAGGAAGAACCAACAAGAAAAGAAAGCAAATAACCAGAAATGTGAAACAATAGACAAAACAAACACAAGAAAACCAAGAAGAAAGCGAGAACACCAGAATAGACACCTACCTCCAAACACAACCATAAATCTTACAGCATAGAGAGAAATGTAAGTGCTACCTCAAACCCTAAGTATCAAAACCACTCTGGTTCATTCCATCAAAGTATTCAAGACAAAATAAATGAAAAATGAGGAGTGGCAGGAGTAAAAATCAACTCGCACATGAAAATAGGTGTTTATAAATGTGGGTAGGTCGAGTGTCAGGATTGAGGAAGAAGTCACAAGTGCACCATCATGAGGATGAAGGTAAGTGGGAGTCCTCGATCAGGATTGGACATGGAACCAAAATTTCAATGAGTGAAAATTTTCAATAAAGGTTTGCTATCCAAATCCCAACAAACAAAGTCAGATGCGTGAATCGAGATTGAGATAAAACATGAAATAAGAACTTTCAAAAATTTCCTCGTTCTGGTTCCGGTCCAATGTCTGATTTTGAAACACACAAAGGGAGTTGGAAATTAGGATCGGAAAAGAAACAGGAACGAGAACCTTTTCAAGTTCCAAGTTCCTATTTTGATCTCATGTCTGATTCTGAAATAGACAAAAGGAGTCAGAAATAGGAATCAAGATGAAGACAATAATAGGAACTTTGATTTAAGTTTTTGGTTCTAGTTTTGGTTGAAGTCCCATTCCGAAACAAGCAAAAAACACAAGGAAGAAAATCGGAGGTCAAGATCGGAAAGGAAACAGGAACTTACACTTTAAAAATTTTAAGGTGGCGATTTTGATTAGATGTTTGACTCCGACAGAATAAGAAAAACACAAGGCAAAGCATTGGGATCAAAATCAAAACACAAACAAGAACTTGAACTTTGTAAAGTAACAAGTGGCAATGGTAGTCTGAATCCCAAACCCAAAAAATAAAGGATAAGAAGGACTTGGGATAAAATGAAAACTCCTAAAGCCCAAACAAGAACACCTAAACAAAAATAAAAAAAATGGGGGGGATCCATTTTGACCAAAAACAAAATGGGGTGGTTATTCAAGGGATAACAATTGGCAACTCAACTAGGAAAATGGTTTACCCATTTTTAGGATACTGAAGAATTTAGTCACCTAGAACCTTTGGTTTATGAATACTTTAACTTGAGTATGATTAGTTACATTAAACAAGATTGAGTTTGAATGTCAAAACGTGAATCAAAATAACAACTTTGAATCTAAGTGTGTGCATGTATGGTGCATCCTTTCCTTAAGGCCTTTACCTATACTTGAAAAAACTGTATTCAGATTCAAGCTACGTGAAGTGAGTCCCTTTATATCCTAGGCATTTATCCACTGCCACTTAGGCATCTATAGCCCTGATAGAGATACCTCTAGTTCTCTCAAAGAATTGCTCTACTGCCAGCCAGGTTTCCATAGACCCAGTAGAGATACTTGAATCACCCTTATAATATTGAGTTTACTGTCATTTATACTTCTCTTTGTTTTTCTTTCCATAGTTTATTTCAAGCAATTATTTTCTTATCTTTTCCCTCAATAATTTAGATGTAAGAATCAAAAAATTATGTTTAGAACTATAGTGGACCTCATGATAGTGTTAAGACTCGGATTTTTCACCTGAATCATGAATACAATCACCATAAGATAGGTAGGGTCTTATGGAAATAAATGATCCTATCTCAAATGTGTCAGATTCATTTGTGGTTTATGAGATCACTTAAAATATGCCTATTTGTTCTTAACCTTTCAAACTATCATTGATTATGGTCCTATCCACCCATAAGGAAAATTTTAGTTGTGTGTGCCAGTCTCTAGGATTACTTTCTAGCAACTTCTTAATTACCTCCAAAAAATTCTTATTGGTAGAATTTGCTACCCCATTCCCATATGGATATTGATTAGACTAATACTTCAAAAAAAAATTATGTCCATATGCCCATTGAATAAATTCTGTAAAATAAAAGGATGGGTCGTTATCACATACTAGAGAAAATAGTACCCCAAACCTGGTAATGAAAATTTCGTTGAGGAATTTGATCACAACATTGGTGGTGCAGTTCTTCCAAGGTTCAGTCTTAGTCCACCGTGTGCAATAATCTATTGTATTCAAAATAAACCTATGATGTGTGGAAGAATTTGGATTAATTACCTCGACAAAATATAATGCCCATTGGGCAAATGGTCTTACCTCGTATATAGGTTGTAGGGGCATCTCTAGATTGCGCCCTCTAGATGTTAAAACTTAACATGTATGGCATGTCCTAGCATGTTGATGATAATCTTAGAAAACATGTGGCCAATAATAGCCTAATCTCAAAATTTGATGTGCCATGGCATTTTTTGAACCATGCTCGGTGCCTTGTCTACCATGAAACTTAGTAATGGCCTACTTGGCTTGATATTGATCTAGACAACACAAATAGACACCTTCAAAATTATTCTTGTACAAGGCTCCTCCTTTTATCATATAATGAGCACCCTTCAATCTTAGTGCACTTCTTTTTGTGGTATTCATTCCATTAGTTGACTTATTTTTTACCAACAAGAAAATCAGCTTAGCATACCAAGGATTGCATATGAATGATTGTTTAGTATATTTCTAATAGGTGATCTTTGAATCAGCATCAGCCATTTCTTTGGACATGCCTTATCCTCATAATAGCTTTATAGGGGGAATTTCAAGGTCAAATTCTTGTAGGATAGCCATCCACTTTCCCCTTCTTTCTCCCAACTCACTCTGCATGAGAAGGGACTTCACTGTAGGATCGAGAACTATGGCTATGATCTAATTGCATAAAATGTAATGGAAAAAATTCTTAACCACTCTTACCAGTGTGAAAGCCTGCTTCTCCAATGGTGGGTATCTAATATCAACATTCTTGAAGCAAGAACCAATAAAATCTATCTTTCTTTCATGCCCTTCACTTTTCCGTTGTTTCAAAATAGCAACACACGAATGATGAGATGTGAAAGAATAAATGTAAAAAAGGCATTAAATAATCAGGACTAGTTAAGAAAGGTGCCTCTGAGATAGATTGTTTAATTTTTGAGAATCCGGCCTTAGCCTCATTACTCCATTCAATCTTTGCATATTTCTTCATCATCTCATTGAGGGATTTAACAATTTTTGTGAACCCAGTTATGAATTTCCTTATGAAGTTTATCAATCTGAGGAAAGACCTCATCTCCCTTTTGCTACTAGGCATGGTCAATTTCAAGATGGATTCCACTCTATCAAGGTTGATTGAAATACCTCTTTCTGATATTATATGACCCAATATTTTTCCCTCTAAGACCTCAAACACAAATTTCTTCGGGTTGAGGGATACACCATAGCTTAAATACATTTTCCAAGGACTTTTGACAAATCAACAACGTTGTCTTCCGTGTTCTTAGAAAATATAGTCAAATCATCCATGTAAATGATAATACATTTACCTACCAGATCCTTAAATGCAACATCCATCACACACTGAAAGGTTGCTCTAGCATTGATGAGACCAAATGGAATCCTTTGGTAGGCAAATGTCCCCCACTTGGTAGTGAAAGAAGTTTTCATTTTTTCTTCATAGTTACCCAACACTTAATTGTATCACGAATAGTCATCTAGGAATGACATCATTTGTGAGTCGTTAACTATCTGTATCACCTCATCAAGAGAAGGAAGCGGGTAGTTATCCTTTTCTAAAGCTTTATTGAGATTTTTGAAGTCGCCACACAATCTGATTTCCCCATTATTTTATGAATAGGTACTAGATTTGCAACCTAGGTTGAATGCCTAACCAAAAAAATAATTCTAGTTGACAGTAGCTTCTACACCTCTTTGAGAATTAGAGGCTTAACTAGGGAATTCACTAGACACTACTTTTGATGGGATGGCTTTACTTTGGGTTTCAATAGGATGGTGTGAGTTATCATCGAAGTATCAAAGGTTTTCAAATCTTCATATCTAGATGCAAAGCAGGGGTGGATTAAGCTTTAGGGGAATCAATTAAACATAATTCAATCAGAATCTTACTCCCAAGACCCCTTTAATGGTGACTTTCAATAACTAGTGTTCCCTTGCAACAAGTTTTCCAAAGTAATGAAATCTGACATATCTTTGAGAGAAGGCTATCTCATATTGGATTATAGGCATTTTCAAGTACCCAATAAGCTAAAATTCAACATATCTTGAGGATGTCGTAGGTTGTTTTGGAGCAAAAGGCTCTTAACAGGCCTGCTATGCATAGAATTAGGATAATTTGGCTACTCCCACTAATAAAGTATAAGGAATCCTTCTCACTCACTCAAATTATTCATCTACACCTTAAACCAGTCACCTAGGGTCACCTTTACCAGGTTTTGGCAACCAAACATACTTTCTATCTATTTTTCAACACTTTCCCTACTCTACCTAGCCTAACACATGAAGATGTTAGACTAGGGATTGATAAAAAAACACCATGAATCTCCATCCCCTACTCCCTAAACCTATGGAGCATCAAAAAAATACCTAAAATCACCATTCCATTGAGTCTAACAAATTTACAACGGTGGAATGGCCTAAAACTCATATTTTGTTCGCCAAACACTTAAAAAGGAGGGTTTCAAAACAGTAGAGACAAAAATGCTTTAAAAAAGCTTAAATTTATATGAAAATGCACCACATAGGAACAAAATTAAAGCTAAGAATTTTTAGAAGACTTTCCAATAGGTTTCTACTCATGAATAAGCAATATGTATCTATACAGAATGGAAGAACATAGAAATTTGCACTAAAAACTAGAAAATAGACCTTCTCCTTCACTTTTCTTCACCAAGATCATTACAAAAATTGATGCCTAGAAGTTTGTGAGGCTTTGAAAATAACATACAATCACCTAAACATCAGTTACAATCCAAGAAAGCATAAGTGAGTGTTCATCCTTCAAAACATGCAAAATTGATAAGTTGCAAAAAACAACTTTTGCAACTTTCACCAACTTCTTGTACTAACTCTTAAACTGACCTTAAAATGATTCTAATATTCCAAATAGGTCTTATTTTGACCTTATTACAATGGTCTAAGATCAAACACTCAAAAATATATCATACACACCTAACATGCATTACTAAAGCTAATATGTCCAAAGTTCCCTACACAATACCCCCAAGCAACTGTTGTGATATCTTCTTTCAATATTTGTAGGCAAATTTTCACGAGCTCGAGGATCAGAATCAAAGATCCTTTCCAATGCTACCATTCCCTTAGGAATTTGGTTGGTTTTCAAATTCATTATACCCTCAGAATCACAATATTCTAGATCCCAATCTACCTCATCCTTGTCGGAATCGTAAATGATTTTTCCTTCGAAGACATATGAACTTGCCAAAAAGGCAAGGATATGCTAATCGTCATCAAAAACTTGGAAGTTTTAGACATTGTCAGGTATGGCTAGAATCAAAACTAATTCCATAGAGAACCTCTTTATCTTGGAATCTTACATAGGTTCCAAGGTACTAGCAGAAATAGCAAGTGCATCTACAATCTGATTTTCTTTCTTGGGAATCAGCTTAATATCAAAAGCATTGAAATCCTTGATCAGGTTCCATACCTTGTTTCTATATGCAGCCAATATTTTATTGTGGCATGTGTACTAGATGCAAACCTATTTGATGATTACCTCAAAATATCCCATCATTTTTATAGTTATTCCTTTCTTCTGATGTGTAAACATCAGTCCCCTAGCGAGTGCCTCATACTCTACAAAATTTTTAGTACAATCGAACTATAACCTATAAGAAGTAAAGTAAGTTTTCCCTTTCGGGTTGGTTAGTTCTATTCCAGCTCCTTTTCTGATTTTGGATTTAGACCATAAAATTTGAGGGTCCACAATTGATCTTGGGCTTGGGTTTCCTTCTTCAGGTCAGGCGTGGTTGAATGATCAAGCTGAGTAGGTGGCGACTCTGACTAGTTTTGTATGATAAGGTCAGGGGACTGCAATTCTAGAGAGCTGTTAGGTACGTCATTTAGGTCAAACACTTGCGCAAAAATTGTTTCCTATAGCTCTTCATGATCATCAAATTTTTCATTTACCTTTCCTTTGAGTAATTCCTTGGGAATTCAAATATTAGCAAGGGAAAGGGTATCTAGTAGCTTTTGGGGTTTTGTAGTCAGTATGTAAATCAAAAAATGGGTATGAGTCTGATCAATTAGCAATGAGGTCCCTTCTAATATGTTTTTTTTTCTTGTCAAGATAGTGATGGCACTAGCTTCGAATGGAAACTGATTTAGAGATGTTTTGGGATTGTTGTTACAACCCTCTCCTAAGTGACAAAAATGGTTCAAGATGTCTAAACAGGGCTGACATGTCAACTCAAAATTATTCCGGTAGTGGAATCAACACCAATTTGGGAGTAGAAAACTCCACAAGTCTACCTCTTCTCCCAAACAATCTTGTCGTGTTGCAATTTCTAAATTAAAACTTGCTAATTAATAGTGGTCATAGGGTCACTATCCTCTAAAGACTGTAAGAAATCATGATCAAACATGAAAAATGTCATAATTTCTTCCCTCCTATAAACACTTATCTCAGTTTCAAAATAAGATACTTCATTGGGATGGTCATACTCAGTGATCATATGCTTCAAGAGAGATTCTCTTTCTATCCTAATCTAAGTTTCTACACCCTTCCATGGCAGCCACATGTGAGATAAATCTAGGGAGAGGTAACCTCCAATAGCCTTCATCAAGTCTTTGCTTAACAACATTCCATAGGTTTTAGGAATATCAAAAAATCAAATATCCATATAACTTTGATTCCCTGGATTCGATCTAATCTGTACATGCACATTTTTCAATTCCCCTATGACATTGACCTCAGTTTTATCCAATTGTATAATTTTTTTATGAGTTTGAATTGGGGTTAAGTCCAAATTTTTACAAATAGAGAAAGGAATAACATTACCTAAGGCTCGAGAACCAAAAAGGAAGTTATGTAGATTCTTCTAGAAAATTCTTAGACTCAAAAGAAATTGGGGTTTCCCTATCTTACCTCTATATAGGGCTACATTCATGTTGGTAGCTAGAGTCACCTTAGTCTTTCCTTTCAATCGATCTACCTTTTCCAAGGCTTTCAACACAATTTCACATTGAGCAGGACACCACTTCATAATGCCAAAAAATGACAGAGAGGTCATTTTTGTTTGCATTTGTGAGATGAAATCAAATTCCATGTTATTATTAGTCTGCTCTTTAGGAATGAAAGAAAAATTACTATTTGGAAACTCGGGTGGGCCTTTTGGTGGAGGTGAGTTATTATCTACATTTTGATTAGGGGGAGCCATATTATTGGGAGGATCGGATGTAGTGAATGGTCCCTTATTCTAATTTTTCAAAAAATGGCCTGAAAAGCATGAGCATCGTATGTATCTTCTTCTGGTTGATTTTCTCCCTACATGGGAAACTGATATTATTCATCATACGTTTCAAATTCCATGGAAGTGTCAAGTGATCCAATACCTTTTTTAGGATTACCTTGTTGTAATTGGGAATGAGCCTGTGCCATCTTAACAATTTTATCTACCTCCATTCAATTGACCTTAGAATGTGCAACAATTTCATGCAGTCTGCACCAGTTAGTCATGAAGTTCAGATCTGCAAAATTTGTAGTATTTGGTTTGTCTTCATTATCTTGATAGGTATGGGGGACTCCATTTTTTGGTCCAATGTTTTGTTGTCTAATGTTATTGGGTTTCTAGTTGTATCCCCTATTCTAATTCTGATAAATTTAGTTGGGAAAGTTTTGATTCTAAAAATTCCTTTGATTTTGGTTGGTATTCTGGTTGGAATATTTTTTTTGATTGGAACACCCTCCCTGATTCTAGTATTGGTTTTGATTTTTTCTCCAATAGAGCTTGAGTTTGAGCTGGTCCATCTTGTCGGTCACTTGGGATAAGGTTTTCTTTAGAGTTTTTGGTGCAAGGGCACCATCACCTTGGAATGTAAGGGGAAGAATCTTGAAGTTCTATTAAGTGATTTGAAGGTCTTTTAAACATTATGCAATGAGGAAGTTGCAAAATATGTTAAAATAGGTTGCATTGTAATAAGTTGTCCATGTATATCATGTTGATAGGTAATCTAGGTGGGTAGGATATAATGTAGGATTTCTTTTCATGGTTTTCTTATTAATAAGGTCTCAATGGCCTTTTGAAATGTATTTGAAGCCTTTATAGGTCAGTTAAGAGGCATTTATAAAGTCAAGTTGTAAAGGGATGGTGATTAAGAGCAAAATTGGAAAACTATCATTTTTAGTCTAACAAAGGGTGGTTATGGTAGTTGGTCAGCTCTAGGAGGTATTTTGATGTTATAAATATCATAAAATCATGTAATCCCTCAAGGAGGAGGTTGGTTGTTCATTCTAAAAGAAGAAAACATACTTTGTAAATGTTGATCATTGATTTTTCATTGATTTTTCTGAATTTTCTCTTCTTGGCACATGCTTGTATAGTCTATCATGGTCTGAGACTATCGATAATTTTAAATACATGTGTATAAATTCATCTGCATCTTCTTTGGGGGTCTAGAGTCATTGTTTTGTGGGTAGGATTATCAAACTTCTAAGACTACTCTGTTTTCCTAAATCAAGGTTTTGAGAGGAGGTAAAATGACCATCTAAGCCTTCCACCCACTATGAAGACTTGTAACTCAGTGGATAGGCTTATATAGGCCCAATAAACATGTTAGTTCTTTCATTTGTGTAGGGGAGATGTTTTCATGATTTGGGAGTGTTTATAGGACTGATCCCATTGGAAAATGCATGGTTTGAGGGGTCTAGACTTGAGTCTGATGGTGGGGAGTTATGAGTGGCCATCTTATGAAATTTTAATCTTGAGGGGACCATTTTAGACATTTCTGAGTAGTTGGTGTGGTTTGGAGAGGTGGGGAGTATGTATTTTCAATAGGGGTGTCCTAAAACCCTATGTTTCTAGGCTTTAGAGAAGGTTTGGGAATTGGAGGTTAAGATGAGCCCTTAGAGACTTGGAACCTAGAAAATCATGAGTTTGGATACCTTCCCTAAGACTATTTCAAGTTTCCTTGGGTTGGTAGTAATTTTATAGAGGGGTCCCTTTGAAAAAAGGGCTAATTGAGGCTACAAAATAGTGAGAGCAACCATTTTGGAGGGAACGTTCTGAAGGAGTCTAGTGTACCGGTTGGATATGTTGTGTGTCTTGAAAATGAGTATCTGAATCTCTCAAGAGTTAGTTAAGTCTTGTGGATTTTTTTTGAGTTAAGGTTTAAAAACCTGGTTTCCACAACTACAAGGAAGGCTAGTTACAACAGGTGAGTTTTGAAGAATTTGATGAATCTACTTAGGGAATTAATTCAAATGGATAATTTGTCTTTATGGGAATATTGAGGAACTTTTTCAAGGTCTTGGTGGGGGTACCTCTACATTAGTTTCCAACTCTATTGTTAGATGAGCATTGCACTCAATTTATACACTGGTTGATGTTGATGGTTGGGAAATGGTGTTAGATCCCCCAACTTGATTATGAGAATTTTGATGTTGCTAGGAGGAATCTATGGTTCCACTATTAATCCACAATAACATAGGTGGAGGTTGTGATTCAGCTAAAGGTCCATAGTCAAAGTGGGACATACTTGGGACTGTATTGAATAGAGGGGTTGCTCTAGGCATCCCAAGATATCCTAGGGGAGGGAAGACCCCTCCCAAAACACCTAATTGTGAACTTATCTACTATTGTATTTTGATGATCACATGGTATAATTTGGACAAATAATCAATGTCTGGCATGAGGTAAGTTCTTGGTAGAAATAACCCAATCAATGGATTTATGGCCTTAAGGTATGCTTGGATGGCTATATTCTCAGCCACCATGTATGGTTATTGTGACCACATGAACATCCTCTGGAAATGGGTGTTAAATAGAGGAAAAGGTTCATGCGGTTCTTTTCTAATCATGGAAAATTTGTGATGCAAGATGGCTAGGTCTATGTAGACACAAAATTGGTTAATAAAGGCATCCTCTAAGTTTTTCCAACTTAGGATGGATTTGGTAGGTAATTTAATATACCAATTGTATGTCATACCTCCTATTGAATAGGGAAATAGTCTACATGCAATGTCATGATGTGCTATTTGAGCACAAGTGCAAGAATATTTGAATGCCTAAATGTGCTCTTCAACACTTTGTGACTCTCCATGGGCATACCTAGGACAAAAATTCTCTAGATTCTTAGGCATCTCATATATTCCACCAGGAATGGTTCCTAATGGCGGTTTTTTTGCAAATAATTCCATTGGTGGCGATGGGTTAGGCTGTTCCAACTGTGGCATCAATGGGAATCTAGGTGGAGTGGGTGGTGGTGTTAACAGTGGGTGGATTAGAGTCCTACGTGTTCTAGGTCTACTAGGAGATCAGAGTTCAACTAATGGTTTGGGATTTATAGAAGATCTCAGAACTCTTTCAAACCTGTCTGGTAAAAGAATCCAATTTTCTCTAGTTTTTTCCTCTAGGCCCTCCTTCTAGTGCTAGTTCTATTGATGGTCAAAAGTAACACAAAAAAAATTAAACATAATATTTCAACTTTGTTTCTCCTAAAAAAGATGAATGGTCTAGAACCACCTATCTTCCAAGGTCTTTGTAGTTGGTTCTCAACTAAGCTTTCATCATTTAGTGGTCCATGCAACTATAATGTTCAAGGGGCCTTTACTAGAAAATAAGTACAAAAATTTTAGTATAAAATAATTTAACATGGGGGGCTTCAAATAAATAGAAAAAGATCAATTAGATATTTAGAACAAAAATATGTAAATACAAACTTCTTAAAATTTAGACATGTAATTCCAATAAGGAGCATTCCCTAGTTTACTAAAACTATAAAATGAAGTAATTACAAAAATTCATGGAATTAGATTCATTAACAATGCATATTAAATACATGTAACACCATTCATCATCAATTTTTTGGAATAAATTTTTTAAATCACAAAATATCACCAACTCATCACCAAGATTCACAAATCAATAAATAGGAAGAAACATCATCCATAAATAACATAATAGATGGTTTTAAACTCATAATATTTTATTGATTTTCATAAAATAAGAGACATTTATTCATAGAAAGATTCACTAGAATACAGAAAACCATTTTCTATCAATATTACCGTTAAACTAAATTTTTTTTGAAAAAACTACTTGCATTAAAAAATGTAAAAAAGAATTCAAATGTCATGCATAAAGCTATAAAATAAATTGTATCTTGTTTTAGGCAGCCAATTTGAATTCAATCAACCAACTTTTACAATTAAAAGATAATTTTTACTTATAGCAAGAATTAACATCAATATCTCCTATCAAAAATCATGATCCACAAATTCGGGGCCCAGATCTACAATCATAGGGTCTTCCTTTTTCTAAAATTCTTGAAGTTGGGAAGTATGCCATATGCCAGTCTAGTCAAAATCTGACTCGAAGTCTCTAACTTTTTCACTGCTAATCACTACGCCCAATCCTTGGTCTACCAAAATTGATCTAGAGCTTTCCACTTGTCCAAAAACTAACATGAGGTGTTGTTTTCTATAGGGTGCCTGGAGTTGTTTAACAATTCTGACTTCATCCCTTTTCAAGAAAATAGAATATTCTCTTGCTACTGAGCTACATTTAGCTACTTTGGATGCCTTATGTTTTAAATAATCATCCATATTATTTAAAATATTCTTTTTAGTTTCTTCTTCAGGCACATCTACCCATTCCACCCTAAACATTTCTCTTTCATACTCCTTGGTAGTGGTCATATACATATCTTGCAACTAGGCAACATTCCAGGCAGTGTCTCATACATAAAACTTGATGTCCATAAGCTTATCTAGAAGAAGCCCCTCATTATCATCTCCTTTTTTAATCATCTCTTCCAATCTCCTATTCCACTGATCTTTCATTTCCTATAAATAAATTAAGCCAACACTTTGTGAAGCCTCCTTACAAATTAGTTTAGTCATAATCCCCTTTACAATCTTTCTAAATTGTCAAATAAATCTTGTTGAGCCTACTGCAATATCCTTCTATATTTCATGAGGACTTATGTTCTGAAGATCAGTATATTCATAGATTTATCAAGGTAACTAAAATCTTGATCTTCCAAAATGGCATATTCAATCATATCTACCTTAGGCACCCTTTTCAACATTCTCAACTTCTTCATATCCCCTGCATATTTATCATCTTCAGATCCCAATAATTTAACATATTCTCCCAAGGACTTGATCAAATAACCTACCTCTTTATAACTTTTTGAGCCAGTAGTGAGAAGGTCTTTTGTGCCCTTCTTGAGGAGGTAATCCTTTTCTCTATCATTTGTGATCTCCTCTTTATCCGAGTCAATTCATCCACCATTTGACAACTCATTAAGATAGGAACCTCCAATGATGTTGGCTGTTTGATAGTGGATGTAGTCAATTATTTTGGAAAACCTTTCATCTACCCTTCTTGAGCCTTAAGATCATCATTGGCCTGATTTTCCTTGATCACTCATGACTTGGTAGTTGTGGCAATAATATCAATATTTATTTGTTGATTTCTCATGTGCTTACCCGAATTGGCAATGCTTAATTGATAATCTACAACTTGTAGCTCCCTATCATCTTTACCAGCCATTGGGGTGGAAATGTCCACTATCAAGTATACATCATTAGTGACCCTAGTGGAGTGAATAGCATGAGGTTTCTTTTTAGGATTCACTTTATCTACTTCATTAATCATTTCATCCCATGTTACCGGTTGGGATTGGACCTGCTCTCTCTTTTCCAAATTTAGTTTAAGTCAAGTGGGTTAAATCGACTGAGTTATTACCTATTGAGTATTGGGAGGCATTTATGAAGGAGTTATAGAAGAAATTATTTCTATTGTCTTCTTAGAAGAATTCTTTTGTTGCTCCTCTTTCTCTTTCTGCAACCTCTCTTGTTCCATTTTCTTGTTCTGAGCTCCTATTTCTTTAATATTTTTCATCCTTTCTTCTTTTTGTGTAGCCTTCTCTTCATCCCTTAATTGTTGTTGTTCTAATTCCATTGCACAAAGTTCCTCTTCTATACCTTGTCTTTCTCATCTTTCTCTTGTTTTTCTAATTCTCGTACATGAGCCTCTTCTTCAGTTGCCTTCTGGGATTTTGTACCCTTTGTCTCTAAAGCTAACTCTTCATCTTTCTTTCTTTGTTCTTCTTCTTCCTCAACAAGCTTTTTGGCATCTTGTTTTTTATCACTCTCTAAGATTTTTTTCTACTCATCTTCTGTCAAAAAATCTCTCATCTACGCTTCATCCTAAAGACTTCCTTCCTTGAACCCAATGTCTTCCTCTCCAGCTTCCTCTTTGGCCATCTCATTATATTCTTCCCATTCTACCTTTCTTCTTCCTTAGAATTTGAAGGCACAGGGGACTGTATCACATCAATAATTAGAGGCCTTTCTTCTTGAGCAACTGTATCTCCTGAGGTTGATGGTGTAGTTGGAGAGATATCCCCAATTTGAATAGGCTCAGTAGACGGTCTTTATTTTGTATTTTCTTCTCCATTGTACACAAAAACTATGGGTGTAGCATGAAGACCTGAAATAAGCCTTGCAGCAACAACTTGATATGTAACCTTAGCCTTTTCCAAAGCTTCGATGACTTCCTTCATCAATACTTCTTCTTCTACCTGAGCAGGTTCCTCTATGACTGTAATATTTATCTTTAATCTCTTGTACTACCTCATTTCAGTGGAGGAAGTAGGCTCATTGCTATAATCCTTCTTCCTTGAAGCCTTAACTCTTGGCTGCTTAACATGGAGATTAAGCCATTTCAAGCTTCTATCAACAACTACCTATGAAACTTTGTGAATATTAGCTTCCTCTTTCTCCATCCAATTAATTGGCTCCAAATATTTGGTGGCCATTTTATCCATTTCATACCAAGGATCAAGAGTGATCCCATCATCGAAAACATTATCTATTATTTCTTGTTTCACCTCAAAGTCCTTCATTTGGGGAATAGTCAATCTTTCATATCCCCTTTTCCTCACCTCAAACTGATCTTGCAGGTTTTCCCAAAAATTTTCAAAAAGTTGACAATGATGGGGAAATTGTGAAGCATATATACCATTCATTTTCTTCTTAGGATCAAAGTCCTTTCTAGATGTATGATTTTTGAAATTCATGGACTAAAATTCCTCTATTGCTGACTTAGCTACTATAGAGGATGAACAAGAATAAAACCCCAACTGTATTGGGAATGAATGGTAGCCAACCTTGTGCATTGTAGAAAACTTAGTGTTTACCTCAGCTACTTGACAAGCAAACTCCATCAAAGCCCATCTATCACCACAACACCTTGGTAGTTTGAAAGGGTGATTATCATATCCAAACATTTTGAAATAGGTTTATTTGGGGTATTGAATAAACAAACATCCCCACTGTTCAATAAATTCCATGCCTTCCCATGACAACCTAAATCCAACATCTCGTGTGAGATGATTAATGATGACATATAAAAATGCATCATTTACCCTTTTGAAGTGTCTCTTTGTTTCCTTCAGCTATAGCTAGTCATAATTTTCCCACACTTTCTTTTGATCTGGACCATTATCCATTGATCCTACAGTGCAGTTAAGCTCGAAAAATGTCCCACACTTGTAGCACAGTAGATCACATATAAAGAGATGTAGAATGTCTTAGTTTCCATAACTTTCAATGGTTGATTATGGATGTTGTCTGAAATTATTTGTCCCCAATCCAAATATTGTTTCCCATCTAAAATCATTTGAATAAATGGGAACATCCAATGCTCAAAGGTATGAGACTCTTCCTTCCCAAATACTCATACCAACAATGTAATCATATCACTGATGTTTTCAAAGAAATATGACCTTTTAGGCTTAGTTGACATCTTCTATATGGATTTCTTCTTTGTCTTAAGCCATCTCTTATTAATGAGTCTCTTATTGCCATCCTCGTCTACTGCCCAGTGTTTACGTGCATTAGCTTTAGACATAATCTTGGGGTTAGCATGAGGAGGAGGATCAAAAACTAGTCTAATCATCCTTGGAGTTAGATCAATGATCATATTTCCTTATGAATAAATGCATTGACTTTGAGTTGGATTATAAGTCTATGCAGTAGTTAAAATGAACTTCAAACATTTCATGACAATAGGGAATGTGGCCACATGTGCCAACCTAGAATCTACAATCCTCTTTGCCCTTGAAGAGGCTTGTTCTAAAAAATTATCATCATAAAATTGCTTCAAATCAATGTGGCCCACCAATGTATCCATAATATTCATGACATCTAAATCAAATTTAGATCGTACTAGGGTCGCTTGGAACTTATACTTCATAGTAATAGGAACTTGTTCTGGTTTTATCTTTTTAACCCTTGCTCCTTTTGAAGTTCTTTCACTATTCACTTCTTCATCTAAATCAGACATTTGTTAATCACCTACAGTACTAACCATTATTAGACAAAAAGAAGAAATATGAAGAATAGATTAACACAAGAATTCATATTAAACTCAATTGATTCAAGAGAAATTCCCATTCTACAAGTTAATTCAACACTTTTTGGGTTTCAGGTTTGGGATAAAACCAAGAACTTGACCATTCTAAGCATAATATTGAGCTCGATCAAAATTCGGGATTGGGGGAAAATCTTGAGCCTAAACCAAATACAACACTCCTTCAATACTATCAGACATCAGAATTAGGATCTACTTCAACACCTATACCTATAGTGATGATAAACTTCAGTTTCATTCCATAATCCAACCCTACAATGTGTTCAAAAATCAGGATCAGGAAGGCATTAGGCACTGAAACTCTTCAAATGGGATCAATTGAGAGATCACTTTCATTCTGATTTTGATTACTTATTAGACGTCGAAATCAAGAAATAGTTTAGAATTGGATTCAAAAGGTTGAACATGTTTAAGAAACGCCTCGAGTTTTGATCCCAATTAGATACCGAGAGTCAAAATCAGCAAATAGATTGGAACTGAACCTATGGAATATGAATCGGGAAAGGTTAACTTTGAGTTTCTATCCCAATGTTGTATCGAAAGCTAGGATCAGATAGGTAATAATTAATGGAACTTAAAACTATGTCAAGGGTTTGGTGTTAGTTCAAAATATGATCCCAATGGTCATGCAGAAATTGGATTCATGATGTAAAATGATACATGATAAAAAACCCTTACCATTCTTTGGGTAACGATCTAAACCCCAACCTTGATGAAACACCAAACATGAAGGAAAAATAAATGTAATAGTATTTTAAATCATTCCTTTTGGATTGGTAAATGATTGAGTTCAAGATTCTTGATTCATAAGATCCGACTTTAAAAGTTTATCAAATTAAAAACATACTAGACTGGTCAGTACAGGAACCCTAGGTAAACTAGGGCATGATGGAAACAAAAAATCTCGTGAACAAAAGACAAAAGAAAAGCGAGAAAAAAAAAGAACCAAAAAAAACAAGGAAAAATGAACAAAAGGGTTCAAGAACAAAGAAACGCACACCAAAGGGTGCCAAGAAAAATAGAAAGAAAACTAGGAAGAACCAGCAAGAAACCAAAAATGTGAAAAAGTGGATAAAACAAACACAAGTGAACCAAGAAGAAAGGGAAAAAATAGGAAAAGACACCTACCTCGAAACATAAATAGAAATCCGTCAGGACAACGAGAAATTTAAGTTCTACCTCGAAACCTAACCCTCGACGTCGCTTTGGTTCATTCTGTGAAAGTCTACAAGCCAAAATGAACGAATACCAAGGAGTAGTGAGAATAAAAACCAATTTGTATGTGCGAATAGGTGTTAATAAGTGTGGGTAGGTTGAGCCTCGAGATTAAAGTGAAAGTCATAAATGCAGTATCACGAGGATGAAGGTAAGTGAGATTCAAGATCAGGATCAGACATGGCACCAAACTTTCAATGAGTGCAAAGATCCAGCAAAGATTCGAGATCTGAATCCTGACAAACAAAGACAGATGCAAGAATTGTTATCGGGACAAAACATGAAACACACAAAGGCAATAAAAAATTGAGATCAAGAAAGAAACAAGAACTAGAACCTTTTCAAGTTCCAAGTTCTTGTTTTGGTCTGATGTCCAATGTCTGATTTTGAAATAGACAAAAGGAGTCAAAAATTGGAATCGGGATGAAAATAGGAACAAGAACTTTGAAAAGTTCCTAGTTCTAGTTTTGGTCTAATGTCTAACTTTGACACAAGCAAGAAACACAAGGAAGAAAATCAAAGGTCAAGATGGGAAAGAAAACATGAACTTACACTTTAAAAAGTGTAAGGTGATAGTTTCGATCAGATTTCTGACTCTAAAAAAACAAGGAAAACACAAGGCAAAGCATGGGGATCAAAATCAAAACACAAACATTAACTTGAACTTTGAAAAGTAACAAGTGTCAAAGACAGTTTGAATCTTGAACCCGACAAACAAAGGAAAATAAAGAATTAGGAGAAAAAGATAACTCTAAAAGCATGAATAATAACACCAAAACAAAAACAAAAAAGGGGGGGGGACCCATTTTAACCAAAAATAAAATTGGGTGGTTATGCAAGGCATAACACTTCTGCTCCATGTTCAATGGTTTCTCCATCAAACTTTAGTAGAGCCACAATTTTCAAGTCCTTGTTGAGCTCTCCTTTAATTCTTGCTTAGTTATTGAAATTTGGATCTCTATTTCCTTGAGGCTTCCCCTCATTCCTCTTGTTTTGACCATCTCACATATCTCATAATTCCCCTTCTGAATGGCCCATTTTGTTTTCTTGTTAGTTTACAAGGTCGAGGATTCAATCCAGCCTTTCATTTTGACCTTCATTTTGATCGCCACTTGAACCTCCATTCTTGGTGTTCACCATTACGGTTCATGAATAAATTGTGTCACTATTGGGAAATCATGTCTCAATTTCCAATTTGTGCCTCTATTTTATTCGAACTTGGCAAAAAATGTTCATTCTCAACCACATTTGCTTTATTGTGGAAGTTTGGTCTACCCCTGGTGGTACTGCAGTTACAGGCCTGGCGGTTACCACCTTACCATGCGTGGTGAGTTCTCTCACCGTGGTGGCGCAGTAAGGCCACCTACAGCCTACCCTGGCGATTACCACCTTACTACGTGCAGTGATTTTACTCACCGTGGTGGCGCGGTAAGGCCGCCAGTGGCCTGGCCCAATGCTTACTGCCATACCATAGGTGGTGGGTCCTCTCACCATGGTGTCCACAGTGAGAGTGCCAATAGTGGTCTTTCTGGTTACCACCATACCATGGGCGGTGGGTCTACTCACCACGGTGTCCATGGTGAGACCACTAGTGGTGAGCATGGCAATTACCACTCCATCGTGGGCGGTGAGCTTGCTCACCATGGTGGCTGCAGTAAGACCACTAGCGGTCTGGCCGGCGGTCACCGCCCTACCGTGGGATGGCCTGGCAACCTTTGCGGTAGTGCAGATTGACCACCAATGGTCCCCTAGACCGTTTACTGCTATACCATGGTCAGGTCAATTGGGCTTGGTGGTAGTGCAGTAGATGGTGAGGTGAGCTTGAATGAGTTCACCACCATACTACAGTAGGTTGAAACAGACTTGACGGTAGTGTAGTAAGAGCTCAGATGAGATCAAAGCTCAGTCAAACCGAGTTGCACTAGAAATTCAAAGCAATAGCGAGCAGCAGATTGACTCATGGCAGTTTGACAATAGCTTGATTGGCTAAAGGCCAATGTACTAAAAATAGTTATTGCTGGTCAACTTTAGCTAATGACAGGAACCTGATTTGGGTGGTGAAGTTATTGCTTGGGTGGATTGATGCAATCAGTGCAGATCGATTGCTTGCTTGAATGATCGATGCATGAACCTAGAGGTCACGAGATTGGCTGGAAACTGTAAATGTGATGTAAGAATTGTATATTCAATGTGAGGTTGACGGATGTGTACATGTAGTTTGCAAGTCGATGCAAGTGGAAGGTGAGTTTTTATTGTATACTTCAAGAGAATTATTGTAATAGTGAGAAAATAAATTGAAGCTAATGTGAGTTGATCAGAGAGTAAGGGCCCATATTGTATGTAATTGATTATTACTATAATACAATGGTTCTTGCTTGGTGTGGTGGTTTTTTTACTTGAAAAGGTTTTCCCACGTAAATACTTTGTCAAATATGTGAATGTGTTTTATGTTATCTCTTTTATGCTACATGTATTCATCTTAGTAGTTTTAGAAGCTATTAAAACTAGTTTTTTTCTCTTCTCCTCTATTGTATTAGTGTTAAGGGAATGTATTCCAAACTATTGGGTCATAAGATCCATCTCTATTTTCCCTTCAAGTGGTATCAAATCGTGGCTAGTTGTGTTATCCTTGAGAGAAAATGTCAATTTCTTGTGCTAATATAGTTTCAATGGGAGTCTTGCACTGTTGAAACTTTTTTTTGTTCGAGATGGTGAGTACATTAGGTAGAGTGGAGATTGAAAAATTCAATGGCAAAAACTTTGAGTTATCAAAACTCAAAATGGAAGCCTTGCTGGTGGATAGAGACCTTTGGTTAGCAATGTCTAGAACTGAGCCACAAAATATGACGCAAGAGGCTTGGGATCTTGCTGATAGAAAAGAAAGAGGTCTGATAAGACTTAGTCTAGCTGATTTTGTACTCCTAAACATCCATGAGGAGAAGTCTACAGATTCATTGTGGAAGAAGCTTGGTGATATTTATTAGGGAAAGTCTCTAGTAAATATGTTATTCTTGAGGAATAAGTTATACTCCTTGAAGATGGAAGAAGGTGCATCTATTGCAGACCATCTAAACTCATTTAACATGAGTGTTACTCAGTTGGCATCTGCAGGTGTAAAGACCGAGGAGGAGGATCATTGCATTCTCCTATTGTGTTCATTATCTGACAGTTGGGATCATCTTGTGATGGCCATTGGAAGTACTACCACTAATTTCAAGATGGAAGACATTGTTTCCTCATTGTTGTCTGATGAGATGCAGAAGAAGTCTTCAGAGATGGCCAAAGAGGCTCTTGTTGTTCGAGGTAGACCAAAGGAGAAAGGCAAGAAGAAAGACAAAAAGTCAAAATCCAAATCTACAGGGAGATGAAAGTCTCCTGGTAAAAAGTTCAAGGTGAGATGCTGGAACTATGGGCAATCTGGTCATATCCAAAAGGACTGCAAGGAGAAGAAGAAGAAGAATGCTTCTGACAATGAATCTTCTCAAAGTGATGCAAACGCCTTCATTGCAGCAGCCTTGACAACTCAGGCATCATATGATGTCTGGCTGGTTGACTTAGGTGTGTCCTTTCACATGACATCCAATAGAGAATGGTTCTCTAAGTATGAGAAGTATGATGGTAGACCAAAGGAGAAAGGAAAGAAGAAACACAAGAAGTCGAAGTCCAAATCTACAGGGAGATCAAAGTCTCCTGGTAAAAAGTTCAAGGTGAGATGTTGGAACTGTAGGCAACTTGCTCATATCCGAAAGGACTGCAAGGAGAAGAAGAAGAAGAATGCTTCTGACAATGAATCTTCTCAAAGTGATGCAGACGCCTTCATTGCAACAGCCTTGACAACTCAGGCATCATATGATGTCTGGCTAGTTGACTTAGGTGTGTCCTTTCACATGACATCCAATAGAGAATGGTTCTCTAAGTATGAGAAGTATGATGGTGGAAAAGTGTACCTGGCAAGTGATTCAACATTGGAGATTGTTGGAAGATGAAGAGTCAGAATTCAGTTTCCTGATAGGAGCGTCAAAGGTATTGGTGGCATATGGCATATACCAGGTCTGGCTTGAAATATTCTTTTTGTTAGTAAGTTAAATGATGCTGGTGTAGAAGTTTCTTTCTCAGGTAGAGGATGTAAAATGGCTAGAGGTGCAATGGTGTTGGCTAAGGGTGTTCATACTGGCACTTTGTATAAGCTGGATGCATGTCCTATTCAATGTAACAATGCCTCTGTAGAGTCATGTAAATCAGTCCTTGTAGAGAAAGATGAAGAATCTTCTCTATCTACAAATACTTTGGAGGTAAAAATCCCAGATGAGAAGACTACAATGTGGCATCATAGACTAGGTCACATAGGTGAGAAAGGTTTAAAAAACTTGAAGAATAAAAATCTTGTAGAAGCACCTGTTGATTGTAACATTGAGTTTGATTTTTTTGAAAACTGTATCTATGGAAAATAGTACCATGTTTCATTTTACTCTAGTCCTCATAAATATTCTGGCATACTGGATTATTTTCATTCTGATGTGTTTGGTCCAGTTAATGTTCCTTTGTTATCAAAGTCTAGATATTATGTTTCTTTTATTGATGATTGTTTGAGAAGGGAATTTTTATACTTTCTTAAAAGTAAATCAAAAGTGTTCAATCAGTTTAAAGAATTTAAATCTTTGGCAGAGAATTAGACTGGAAGGAAAATTAAATGTTTGAGGACAGATAATGGTGGTGAGTTTTGTTCTGCAAATTTTGAAAGGTATTGTACAGATCATGGAATTAAAAGGCATAAGACAATGCCTTAAATGCCACAAAAAAATGGAGTTGCTAAAAGGTTGAACAAGATGCTGATGGAAAAGGCAAGGATTATGTTGAGCAGTGCTGGTCTAGAGAAAAAAATTTGGGCTGAGGTTGTGGCTACAACATGTTATCTGGTAAACCGATCTCCTTTCTTTGCTCTTGTTGATAAGACACCTTTGAAAGCAGGTCTGTTAAGAAGCCCTATCTGAGGCATGTTCATGTCTTTGGCTGTGAGGCATATGTTTATGTGCCAAATGAAAAGATATCAAAATTGGATAACAAGGTTGTCAAGTGTATTCTCATTAGCTATGGTGTTGGTGTGAAGGGATACAAGCTTTGGAACCCTGTTATTGAGAAGGTTTTGTACAACAGAAGCATAATATTTCATGAGCTGAAATCTTTAGTAAGTGATCAACAACTTGAGACAGATCAGAGTGACAAGAAAAAGGATGCAGTTGATATTCCCCAAACTCCAGAAAGAGAAGAGCTGCATGGTGTACCTAAGACTGAGGAGAGTTCAAGTAGCTCTAAAAGTTTCGATGATGAAGAACCACAACCTCAACTTGTAAGAAGGTCTACACGAGAAAAATGACAACCTAAAAGGTATGGCTTCTCACTGTTAAATTCAAATTATGCCTATGCCTTGATTACTAGCACTGATGAACCGGGGACTGTAAAAGAAGCAATCAACATGTCTGGTTCGAATTCTTGGCTGGAAGCCATGAATGAAGAAATGGATTCATTGAACAAGAATGAAACTTGGGATTTGGTACCATTGCCAAAAGGGAAAAATCCTATTGGTTGTAAGTGGAGATTCAAAAAGAAGACAGGTCTTAATGGACTTGTTGAGAAGTATAAGGCATGACTGGTTGCAAAGGGATTTTCCCAAATCGAGGGAATTGATTATGGAGAGATTTTTTCCCCTGTAGAAAAGTTGACATCCATCAATTTTTTATTGTCATTGGTAGTTGTGTATGACTTTGAAATTGAGCAGATGGATGTGAAGACAACATTTCTCCATGGTGAGCTAGAAGAAGAAATTTATATATCCTAGCCTATGAATTTCGTTGTGAAAGGTAAACAAAATATGGTTTGTAATTTAAATAAATCTCTATATGGTTTGAAGCAATCTCCTAGAATGTTGTACCAAAAATTTGACACATTTATGTTGTTTATGGGATTTGTAAGATCAAAATTTGATCACTATGTTTATTATAAAATTGAAAATGATCTTGTGCTTGTTATTACATTGTACGTGGATGATATGTTGTTCATAGGAAATAGAAATACTATGATTTGTGATTTTAAATATCAGTTGTCTGCAAAGTTTGAAATGAAATATCTTGGTGCAGCTAGGTATATTCTGGGAATGGAGATAACCAAGAACAAAACAAGTAGAAAGCTTTAGGTAAGTCAGAGTAAATATGTGAACACAGTTCTGGAGAGATTTGGGATGAACGATTGCAAGAAAATAGTTGTTCCAGTCATGTAAGGAATGAAACTATCTGTTGAAGATTGTCCAAAATCTGCTACTGAGATGGAGGACCTGACTAGTGTGCCCTATGCAAGTGTTCTTGGTATTTTGATGTATGCAATGGTCTATACAAGACTAGACATTGCCCAAACATTGGGAGTTCTAAGCCATTTTATGAAAAATCTGGGAAGATCACATTGGGATGTTGTGAAGAGAGTGTTCAGGTATTTGAAAGGGACTTTAGATTATGCTCTGTGTTACCATGGTAGTTTGGTTGCATCACAGAGGACTCTCAGCATTCGGGGATATGTTGATTTTGATTGGGTAGGGGACATTGACAGTAGAAGATCCACTAGTGGATATACATTCATGCTTAATGGTGGAGCAATCGTTTGGATGAGCAAGCAACAGACTATAGTTTCTTTATCCACAACAGAGGTAGAGTACACGGCTGCAACTCACACCTAGAAGGAAGCAGTTTGGCTAAGGAATTTGTGTTCATACATTGGTTTTAATGTAGGGCAGATCACTATTTGCTGTGATAGTTAGAGTGCCATTTGTTCGCAAAAGAATCTGACTTTCCATGCCAGGACGAAGCACATTGATGTGTAGTTTCACTTTGTGAGAGACATGGTTGAAGATGGAAGAGTCTATCTTGAAAAGGTCAACACTTTGAAGAATGTTGCTGATTCTTTGACAAAGCTGGTGAGAACAGACAAGTTCAAATTGTGTGCAAAATCGATGGGCCTTGGGGCCTATGACAGTCAGTAATTTTTTGAAGTCATGACGAAGCTGAAAATCTTTGCCAAGTGGGAGCTTGTTAAGAAATCATGTCTCAATTTCCAATTTGTGCCTCTACTTTATTCGAACTTGGCAAAAAATGTTCATTCTCAACCCTTACTACTTTACCACGGCGGTCTAGTCTGCCCTTGGTAGGACCGCGGTGATAGGCCTGGCGGTTACCGCCTTACCATGTTCAGTGAGTTCTCTCACCATGTTGGTGTGGTAAGGCCACCTACAGCCTGCCTTGGCAGTTACTGCCTTATTGTGCATGGTGAATTTACTCACTGCAATGGCGTGGTAAGGTCACCATCAGCCTGGCCTGATGGTTACCACCATATCGCAGGCGATGAGTTCTCTCACCATGGTGTTCGTGGTGAGACCGCTAATGGTGGTCTTGGTGCTTACCGCCATAACATGGGCAGTGGGTCTACTCACTACGGTGTCTACAGTGAGACTGCCAATGGTGAGCCTAGCGGTTACCACTCCATTGCGTGTTGTGAGCTTGCTCACTGTGGTGGCTATGGTAAGACCACCAATGATCTAGCTAGCGGTCACCACCCTACTGCGGGGTGGCCTAGAGGCCTGCGCGGTAGTGTGGTTTGACTGCCAGTGGTCCCCCAAACTATTTACCACTATATCGCGGTTGGGTCGATCGAGCTCGACGGTAGTGCGATAGATGGCAAGGTGAGCTCGAATGAGCTCACCGCCATACCGCACCATGTTGAAATGAACTCTACGGTAGTGTGGTAAGGGCTCGGATGAGCTCAGAGCTCAATCAAACTGAGTTGGACTAGAAAGTCAAAGCGACAATGAATGGTAGGTGAACTCATGGCAGTTTGACAGTAGTTTGATTGGCTAAAGGCCAATGTAGTAAAACTAGTTATTTTAGGCCAACTTCAGCTAATGACAGGAACCCGATTTGGGTGGTGAAGTGATTTCGTGGGTGGCTCGATGCAATCAGTGCAGATCGATTGCTTGCTTGAATGATTGATGCATGAACCTAGAGGTCGTGGGATTGGATGGAAAGTGTAAATGTGATGTAAGACGTTTATAGTCAATGTGAGGTTGACAGATGTGTACATGTAGGTTGCAAGTCGATGCAAGTGGAAGGTGAGTTTTTATTGTATACTTCAAGAGAAGTATTGTAACAGTGAGAAAATAACTTGAAGCTGCTATGAGCTAATCAGAGAGTAAGGGTTGATATTGTATGTAATTGATTATTACTATAATACAATGGTTCTTGCTTGGTGTGGTGGGTTTTTTACTTGAAAAGGTTTTTCCACATAAATACTGTGTCAAATTTGTGAATGTTTTTTCTGTTATCTCTTTTATGCTGCATGTATTCATCTTATTAGTTTTAGAAGCTATTAGAACTAGTTTTTTTCTCTTCTCAAGCTCTGTTGTATTAGTGTTAAGGGAATTTATTCCACACTATTGGGTCATTAGATCCATCCCTATTTTCCCTTCAATCACAACCTACATTTAGTGGAAAAGACACAATTTTTCTATGTTTAATTATTTAAATAGATAATACTAAGTATTATGACTTGCAATCTTAAAAGATATATTCATGTTCATTCATAACAAGGATAAGTCATTCAAGCTCACAACCTGGAACACAAAGAAATACTTCCTTTATTTATTATAATAATGGATTGCAAATTTCTTGACTTACAAAATGTCCCCCTTACTAGGTTTTCATTATCAGATAGAGGACACTCCTCTAGGTCCTCATAAAATTCTATTGAAACTTTCTTGGAAGAGGAAGTATGTGCATGCATGCACTCCTTTTCCTCTTTAGTTAGAATGGGTCCATTAGTCCCACACCCCAAAGGGAAATGTTGATTTGTAGAAGGTTTCTTAGTTTAAATAGTGTTCTTAGACTCTTTTATTTTCTTGCCCCTCTCTAACTTAAGTTGAGTGAGGGCATGTGGTAAGGTCTTAGGATCAAGAATCTTAGGGTGGAATTCAAGTGTTGGGTTCTCTTCAACAACAAATTTATTTTTAGTAGTCCTAATAGTATTTCCTTTCTTTTTTCTAGACTTTGACCTTCCCATACCTGCATTCAATTCAGGTTCATTAAACTCAAAAATTAGATTAAGGGTTGACTAACCTTAATTCTGACCACTATGGGCTCATAGGTCTAGAGATAAACCCTAAGCTTTGATGCCAAATGTAATGTGTCATACTTAAATAAAACCAAATATGACATTATGAATAATAATTTAAATACATACTCAATCAACTATTTTCCATCATAGCACAATATGTCCAAAAATAATAATTTATATTATTTCCAAATGTCAATTTTATAAATTACATAGTTTGACTTAGGCCAACATCGCCACTTAGTCAACTCAAGTTTACATCATATAGTACAAAGTACAATAATAAAAAATGGAATTCCATGTGATTCCTCTTCAATGCTAGCCATATTTGGTCGATGAGAACATGGTTCAGGTTCTTTTCTACCCAACCATGAAGCTACGCTTCCCCAAAATTCTTCCTACTTGAAGAATAATTGAACCTGCACATAATATTTTGAAAGAGAATACGATATGAAAGGTGGAATTTGGAGTGTTCCTAAAAACTACATGCATTTATGTCTACATTTAGAAAATGAACAATCTATGTTAAGAAATGGAAGAGAGTTACATCATAAAATTATACCATTCAACATAATGGATTGCAAATGCTTGGCCAAGCATATGTTGTATATACCTTAAAATAATAGATTTTGGACAAGTAAAAACTATACTCTATGTTAATGCATTTTCGACACCCTTCCCAAATTCCACATACATAAGATGACATACATCTTATCCAATTTACATAATTTTTCAAATCATTCAACTTGGTTTCTAGTATTTTTTCTAGCCAATCTTTTCATGACAATAAATGAAAAAAATCTACAACATAGTCTATGTTTGTTCTATCTTGGCTATCTTGGTTCAAAAAATGTATGAAAGGAGCTAAACAAGATTTGATAATAATGCAACTAGTCAATTAAATGAAATACATGTTCCATTTCATCAATTAAGATAAGAACATCATAGTACATGCATCAAAATATAGTTTACCAATATATCATTTATTCCTTTCTACTTGGAATGAAATCTACATTTTAGATAAGAAAATAAATCAATTTAAAAAAATTTATATCACATATATGTGTAATGCATAAATGGAATAATTATGCATTAACACATATGAACTTTTGCTAAAAAAATGTGTATGCATAAATGTTCTTTGAAGAAGAAAGATCAATTTTACATATAGATTTCCATATGCAGAAAGATGTCAACTTTCATCAGATGCACAAGTAGATTCAAATGAAATATAAAGGACAAGAAATCACTATACTTTTGTATGAATCCAAAATTCAACGAAAATTTCAAAAGGTCATTTTACATAGAATCAAATTGAAATCAACATCATAATTAATTTATGTATAGTCAGAAACACATGTATTTGTTATTCACTCTAATCTTTATGAATGTTCTAGTTCATTTGAAACCAAGTCATTGAACAATCAATCAAAGGAATATTATGTTTGGTTTAAAACTAGTTTCATCCCTCTTGGCTCACTAATAAGAGTGCCCTTCTATTTTTTATCAGAGGTTGTTATAGGTAATCACATATCATTTAGTTTTATATTTATTATTTTAAACCAACATTATCAATAAAGAACAATGTAATTACTATCATTCGAGCTAAATCATCACTCATAGGTCAGTATACATGCTATCGCTTGTACAATAAAAATGTTATCGATCATCTTTAAGTGCCTTTAATATATTTTTTATGTTTATAATTCACGGTACTGTCATTCATATAACAAAGGCACCATTTAATCTAGAAAAGTAATAGTGTAAGCTTATCATTTGATACCATAGGTTAACAACACAATTGAATGGCTATGTATACATGCATATATATACTTAAATATATACATACATATATATATATATATGCATACGCATCATTTTGTGACTTATGAAACTCAAAAATATTGATGGGATTATTAAAATACCTTAGCCTACTAAGGCGTTAATCATAGGCATCAACATCACTAAAATATCATATGAAACATTCATCTCAATACATTTTTAATCATAACATTATCAATTGTTCTATGTTTTCCTCAATTTTGGAATGATAGAAATCCTCCAATAGGCGGCTAAAGCTTGAAATGATGGTAGCCGCTCAACAGTCTGCTAAGGTAGATTGACAAAATTATTTACAACAAGTATAAATATATGAACAATGGTATCATTCATAAAAACTAAAAATGACAATAGTTGCTTGAACATGCATTTTCTCGGAATGATGAAAATCGTTCTCCAATGCATATTTAAACTAATGTTTCACATCCAAACATTTAGGTGGAACGAAAGGAAATCATTCAACTGGTTTTATTTTAAACAGGAAATTAGTCACCATATTCAATGAACTTACAAGTATACGACACTTTTCAAAAGAAATTACAATACAACTCTTTGCTAGTTCTTTAACCCAACATGCAACTTCGTTTGATGTCATTAAGGAGTTGTCACCCCACTTGAGGGTTTTTCCTAAAATAAAGGATTCTTATGAGTGTTAAGACTCATTAGAAGAAATAAGAATATACGATAATGACTTCCCATAAAGAAGTAGCATGTAGACTAAGACCCAACTAATGCAAAACAAAAGAGTTCACAACTAATATTCTTCAATCTTGAGGCAATTTTCAATCCTTTAACCTTGTGCAACATGGGCTCCAATTCACACAAATGGACTCCAATCTCTATTATATTTGGTAAATTATCTCAAAATTTCTAAATTCATCCCAAAAACTCATTCAACTATCCGAAGATCAGAAAACAATGATTTAAGGCCAACTCACCTATGCTAGCCTCTAATCTAGTAGTTTTTCCAAAGTAGGACAGTGGTTATAACTTTTGATACAAGACTCATATAAAGACTTTAAAATACTTTTAGATACCCATTTCTATGTTTTAAAACATATCCAAAAATTAGTTTAGGTTCCTTTGAACCGAACTCTTCAAATTCTTGTTTTTACATTTTGACAATAGGCTTTTAACAACATAAATTCACTATAAATTGACTATACATTTCATACCAAACCTAAAATAAACAATATAAAAACATATTTGAGTACCTTTTTGGACGTTCTTAAACATATGTCAAAATAGACATAGGTTATTTTGAAACATAAGGCCTTAAAATCGATTGTCTCGATTTTGCATTGTTCCAAAAACACATTGTAGCAGCCTAGGGCATCATCAAAATGGCCCCCAACCTTAAAAAAAAACTCCTAAAACTTAGAAAATATTAAGGAACATATTAACACAGACCTCCAAACTGAAAATCATGAGTTTTTACTGATTATAAATGAAGAAATGCATTATTTAATGCTTGTTGCCCCTACTAAATCGAATTCACCTATTTTCACCAAAATTGCAATATCTTTTGCATATCTAATGAAATTGAGTCAAACCAATTGCATTGGAAAGTAGATTTGGAAGACCTGAAATAGAGATAATTGAAAGAGATGCACATAAATAGTCTCAAATTGTATTTCATTCAACTTAAAATCACCACTTCTGCCTTTACAACAATGCAAATGACCTATTTAAGGTCTTATAAACTTCATACAACTATCAAAATTCCAAAACTAAATCTTAAACTACTCATGACTCTTCAAATTCTTGGTTTTTTCACTTTTACAAGCTTTTTACAATTTGACAATTTTGTCAACTTTTGCAATTTTTGCACTTTTTGCCCAACCTAACCAAAAATGACTCAAAAATATAATCTAAGACCTAATACATGTTTTTCTTTGCCCCTTTGGACCTTAAATTTCCTTGAAAACACCTAAATTGAAGAATTTTTAAAAAAAATTATCATGGAGGCTTAACTTTGTTTGGGTGCTCCTGCACCAAACTCCTAGGGGGAAAATAATTCAAGCCCCTTTGAATTGTCTTCTTCCTGGTCTTCCAGTTACTTTGCACTTTTTTGCTTGTATTTTCAATCATCTTTGGTCCTTCCTTATTTTTCTTCTTCTTATGCCTACTTCTATCAATCATCCTTTCAACTTGGATGTCCCAAAACTCTATCAAATCATCATACACTTCACTTTGTCCTTCATGACCTACACATACATAGTTCAAAGAAAAATTTGAAACAAAATACTATGAGATTGAGGTCTCCTCCTTGTCTTCTTGTGCTTCAAACTCCTCTTCTTCATCAAGTGTAGGCACCAACTCTTCATCATCTTCTTCCTTCGTCATTGAATCTTCTTCATTTGTTGTATTCATGCCTTCAAGGTCTTCATTCTCTACTTGTTTGTACTCTTCATGATCAAAAATATCTTCATCTAGTTTGCTTTCTTTAGCCTTTGATATAGTCCTCATCTTCTTACCCTTCTTTCTCTCTTGTTTTCTCTTCATTATTAGCCTCTTGATAGGCCAAACAACTTGTCTCTTAACTGATAAATTCCAACTATATTGTAATTGCTCGAAATCAGCCTCAAGTCTTTCTAACTTCATTCTCACTTCCACTAGTTCTTGCTTCCACTCTTCATCCTTTTTATTTTTCTTATTTTCTCTTTTGCCCTTTCAGTGAATCCTTTGTCTGCAAAAAACCTTCTCAGATACTCCATCTTCACAAGCAAGTCCCTCCTTGCTTCTACTCAAGTTTTATCTTCCTTCTCTTGGCAGCAACTAGGTTCTTCTTAACCTGCACAAATCACAAAACTAAAACCATAAACCAACATTAGCCTAGACCTTTTGTTGAGCTCTGATACCAATTGATGCAAAACAAAAGAGTTCACAACTGAGATTCTTCAATCTTACATGGGCTCCAATTCACAAAAATGGACTCCAATCTATATTATATTTGGTAAATGATTTAGAAATGTTTATATTTATCCCAAAAACTCATTCAACCATCCAAAGATCAGAAAACAATGATTTAAGGCCAACTCACCTATGCTAGCCTCTAATCTAATAGTTTTTCCAAAGTAGGACAACAGTTATCAATTTTGATACAAGATTCATATCAAGACTATAAAATAATTTTTAGATACCCATTTCAATGTTTTATAACATATCCAAAAATTATTGTAGGTTTGTTTGGACCGAACCTTTCAAACTCTTGTTTTTACAATTTGACAATAGGCTTTTAACAACAAAAATTAACTATAAATTGACTATAAATTTTAGACCAGACCTAAAATCAAAAATAAAATAAAATATTTGAGTACCCTTTTGGAATTTCTTAAACATATGTCAAAATAGGAATAGATTTTTTTGAAACATAAGACCTTAAAATTGACTATCCCGATTTTGCATTGTTCCAAAAACACATTGTGGTAGCCTAGGGCATTATCAAAATGGCCCCCAACCTTAAAAAAACTCATGAAACTTAGAAAATATTAAGTAACATATTAGCATATACCTCCAAACTGAAAATCATGATTTTTAACCAATTAGAAGTGAAGAAATACATTTTTTAATGCTTGTTGCCCCTCCTAAATCAGAATTCACCTGTTTTCACTAAAATTGCAATAACTTTTGCATATATTAATGAAATTGAATTAAAAAAATTGCATTGGAAAGTAGATTTAAATATATTTCACCTCCAATCAAAGAAAAGTGTGTTTATGTATCGTACATGTTCGTACAAATACATGCAATAGAGACAATTGCTGGAAAATGCACATAAATAATCTCAAATTGTATTTCATTCAACTTCAAATCACCAATTCTGCCTTTACAATGATGCAAATGACCTATTTAAGGTCTTATAAACTTCATATAACTCTCAAAATTTCACAAATAAATCTTAAAGTACTCATGACTCTTCAACTTCTTGGTTTTGTTACAACCTTTTTACAATTTGACAATTTTGTCAACTTTTGCAATTTTTGGACATTTTGCCCAAACTAGCCAAAAATAACTCAAAAATATAATCTAAGACTTAAGAAATATTTATTTTGGCCCCATGGAACTTAAATTTCTTTGAAAACACCTAAATTGAAGACAAATTCAACATTTTCCTCATGGAGGCTTAACTTTGTTTGGGTGCTCTTGCACCACCAACTATGGGCAAGAATGAGTTCGACTGGATCGAAATCTAGCATGGAAAAATTGAAATGTAGAAAATGAATGTGGTTTTCCCACCTCACACAATGAAAAATGGAAGTATATGGTTTGACTTATATAGAAAATAGGTTCAAACATAAGGGCTTATGGTGATTAAAGGAAACCGAATACTTATTCATAAGAGAATACAAGAACTAAAAATTTGCTACTCTATCGAATAGGGTTGATGTGAGAGCTAGAAAATCCATCCTTTTTGCAAAGAAGGAAACAAAATTTAAACAAAATTCAGAGCTTGAATTCCCTCTTTTTGCTACAAGTAATTGGTGATTTATTCTCTATTCAAAGTGGAAACAACACCTCTATCAAGGTTCACTCCTTCCTTCATGAGGCCAAATCTTGTCCCTAATTTTTTGCTAAAACTGCTTTCATTTTCTTGAAGATCACCCACCTCTGACCAAGGATTCCTGCATTACTAAAATTGGAGGTGTTGCTTACTCTCCCATTTCCTCCTCATACTTAGTCGCCCACTCCTCCATTCTTTGAGAATAAATTTTATTTCTAATATGGGCGCTGATCAGATTTCATGGTGTTAAAGGTGTTACTATTTTCCCATATAATTGATTAAATTGTTTTCCATGTGTTATCCATTCACATTTTCTAAATTTCACATAAAGAGTTCTATTCAAAATTTTAAATAAAAGAGAACAATTTACCACTATTATATGTATTTCCAACACCATCTTTTTTTAATAAATGAAATTAGAATCAAATAGACAAGGTAGAGAAAATGCTCTAATGAATTCATTTCCATAATCTTATCTATGAAATTATTTATACATTTCACACAAGCAAGATGATATCTACCAAATTGCAAGTCAAATGCAGATGCTATGATTTTCATTGGTGTGTGGCCATTCTAGATTCAATCATGATTACCAATTGTCATCTGGCTAAATACTCCTACCTCAGCCATGTTCTTAGTCTTCAACCTATTCCTACATTCACACACTTGCATTTGAATATTTTCATCAGTAACAAGTAACCAATGCTTGTAACAAAAATATTCAATTCTTAATCATAACATTCATCCTTTGTATTTAATCACATGGATATAAATATATTTCAAATGACATTGAAATCTTAAATTTATCACAAGTCAAAACTAATAAGTTTCATTTTCCATAAATATTTAAATAACTTAACATTATTAAATTTAAGAAAAATTTGAGACATGACATCATTCCCCACTAGGAAGAGACATCATCCCAATGTCTTATTAGAAAACACTTAATTATATATCTTTTAAAGCATTTAATCATATTGTTATTCAAGAAAAATTTCGTAACATGCCAATTCAAAATGCAAGAGAAATAGTATCTCAATGAACATTAAGAGTCTATGTAGTGATCAAATGATGAAAGGAGTGTTCTATTTCCTCCATATCCTCCCATGTAGCATTGTCCTCAGAATATTGGTCCCATTAAACCTCATATTGGATAATGTCTCTATTTCACAACTTGATGTTGCATCTATCTAGAATTCTAATGGGCTCCACCAACACCACTCCTAGATCCTACACCTATAAAGAATTCCAATCAAGTATATGAGATGCATTAGGATGATATGGCTTAAAAAATTGGAAACATGAAATAAATTATGCAATTGAGCTAGAGTAGGTGGTAGAGAAATTTGGTATGCAACCGGGTTAATCACTTCCAACACATCGAAGGGACTCACATATCCAAGGGAAAAATTGGAATATTTTCCAAAAGTGGTTGAGCTCTTGTGTTGCTTGACTCTCAAAAAGACCTTATCTCCCTCTGAGAATCATCTTAAGGTTTTATTCTTGTCAGCATATATTTTCTATCTATCTTTTGCTTCCTTCAGTATACCTTTGATGAGTCTCATCTACTCTTCCATCTCTTTAAGAATTTCAGGACCCTCTATAATCTTGTTTGTTAGAGTAATAAGTTATTACACTTAATTAATTATATCATATTGGTTAATTAATTAAGTCACTTATTCCTTTAGGTACTTAAGCTAAACTTAGGCACATTAATAATTGATTAATTATTAAGTGTGCAAACTAGGGTTTCCCTTTTAGGTTTTCTTGATCTCCTTCATAAGGATTGATCTCTTTGTAATAATCGATTCTCAATAATGCATTTTTACTTTAAGGTTTATAGAACATCTTCTTTGGTTCTGCATGTCTTTTGCATGTGATAGGTGCTTGCATGTAGGTGATCTTGGTTTCTAACATGGTATCAAAGCTCCAGAGCTACAACTACCTATTCATGATCTGAAGATATGGCCTTTCAATGAGTTTCAAGTGCAAGGGTTTCCACAGGCATATTTTTTGCAAGATCTAGGGGTAGCCAATTTTTTGGGACACTTTGGGCTCAAACGGATGTCGCCCTCGCATTCGCAGCGGCCAAAAACCCTAAGATCGCCCTTCATTTTGTCAATTTTGGAGAAGTTGATCCGAAAGGAAAAAATTTATTGCCAGGGAAGCCGTATGGCCTCCCCAGCATGCTTCCTAATGCACAAAAATTGAAAAAAAATCTGAAAATGATGTTTTTTTGGGTTCGTTGCCGACGCCTCTAGTTATAAAGGATTCCACCACCGGTCCGCCGCCGCCACCGATGGCTCCCCTTATCACCACTGCCTACCCACACTAGCCCCTATGGGCTCTAGCATCACTTGCCAGGGTCCTATGGGGGGTCGGCAGCTCCACTTCCGGCCCTTGACCAACTCCAATCCCCTACGCTTTGCCTCTAGTCACATGGGTGATCAGGGGCCCAAATTATTTTTGCAGGAAATTGGATTTTGCAGCGACGGCCAAATGGCCATCAAATTTATGCTTGGTAAGTGCTGACATCAGCATGACATCAGCATCCATACGACACTCTTTTCCCCCCTCCTAACCCTAGTTTGCCCTAAAGGAGTAGTTTTTTTTTTTCTTTTTGGCATAACTTGGGCATACGGTATCGAAATTGGGCAAACGAGATATCACCGGAAAGTTGTTTCCAAGAAATTTCTTGTGGTGTAGTTTATTTTATAGTATCTTTCTATTTATCTTCATTTATTTCTATTTGAATTCAGATGCTTATTTTATGCTTTCGAGCTCATAACGTTTTGCCACGATCTTCAATTTTTGCTATCTTTGCGGCATTGGAAAGGTATTGAGGAGCTCTATGTTATTGTCCATGCAAAAAAAAATTGTATTTGTCCTAGGTTTATCATTATTCCAGATTTATCCCAATGGGTGTTTTGGAGATTACTTGGATGTTTTGGTAGTTGGGAGAGTGCAACTTGCATCTTTGCACTTCATTTCAATATCACATCATTCAATAATCAACTACTGCTTCATAGATTCCAGGGTTGTTCCTGTTTGAAGTTTTTGAGTGTTCTGTGGCATCGGGTCTACTATTGCATTATTATGATTCTGATATGTTTTCTTGTAAACAAAAGTATCTTTCCTTGCTTATTAGATTGCAGTTACAATTTTACTCTACAGTGTTCTTCTAGTGCTTCTTTGCAGCATGTCATCTCATTCCAGGGGGATTTTGTCCCACTAGGTTTTCCTTCTCTACCCCATTCTTGCATTTGCAAATGGGTACCTGATCAGGCCTAGTTGTTGGGACCCATATTTGCTTTCATGCATCTTTTTCTAGTGTTTTAGCTTCTTCCTAAGTTCATCTTAAGGGGGGGTGTTAGAATAATAAGTTATTACACTTAATTAATTATATCATACTGGTTAATTAATTAAGTCACTTATTCCTTTAGGTACTTAAGCTAAACTTAGGCACATTAATAATTGATTAATTATTAAGTGTGCACACTAGGGTTTCCCTTTTAGGGTTTCTTGATCTCCTTCATAAGGATTGATCTCTTTGTAATAATTTATTCTCAATAATGCATTTTTACTTTAAGGTTTATAGATCATCTTCTTTGGTTATGTATGTCTTTTGCATGTAATAGGTGATTGCATGTAGGTGATCTTGGTTTCTAACATTGTCTTCCAATCTATCCCAATTGATGGGTGTATGACACTTTCACCCATAATGAGCCTCGATAGGGCCATACCTAAGGATTCATGGAAAGAGTTATTGTATTAAAATTATACTAAGGGTAGATACTATTCCTATTTATTTGATTGGTCCATGCAATACATTTGGAGGAGATCCTCTAGTACCTAATTACCTAGGAGATCCTCACTACACTTGAGTTGGCCTAATCGCTACACCTGAGTTGGCCTAATGGTGGAGAACTTGTACTTTTGAAAGAGAGGTCACAAGTTCAAATCCTGTAGGGGGTAAGGTATGTACACCTCATATTGTGGAGCACAAGTTAGGTTCCTCCCTCATATTGGGAGTACGAGGAGTCCCATATACTGTAAGCCATCTGTAGACCAAAAAATAGACTGCTTGGTATCGTGGACTATAAAAGGACCTTTCCTTTCCTTTTTTTTTGTCTGACCGTCAATCTAAGGATGATATGCTGAAATAAAATTCAACTTATTTCCCAATGATACATTTAAAGTTGTCCAAAATTTGGATGTCATATGAGTATCTCTATCGAATATAATAGTCTTAAGCACTCCATGCAAACAAAAGATCTCTTGGAAAAATTTATTGGCCAAGTTCAATGATCCATCCTTAAGGTTCCCTAGAATGAAATGTGCCACCTTAGTCAACTTATCATCTACTACCAAGATGATATCATGCCTTTTTTAACTCAATGGTAATGCTTGAATAAAGTCCATTTTGATCACCTACCACTTGTACTTAGGTATGTCATGCTCAAATAGAGAATCCCTATGGGATTCACATGTTCAAACTTGAATCACTAACATTTGAAGCATCTAGCTACATATTCAACTACATCCATCTTGAGCTTAGGCCAGAAATACAATGATTTCAACTCTACAATCATCTTGACAACTCAAGGGTGTCTCAAATAAGGTGTACTATGAATTTCCTCCATGACCAAATTTTTGAGATCTCCAAAATCTGGAATATACATCCTCCTTTGATATATTATGATTCTATTTGGTTCAAATTCGTACCCATCATATCGATGGTCTAAACAGTTCACCTATAGAGATTTCTTTACTCTTTCATATTACCCATCCCCTTGCAAGTGTTGCTTCACTTGTTGCCTTAAATTAGACCTTGTCAAGGTCATAGCTTCCATATGTCTTCTTCTACTAAGAGAATTTGCTACTCTATTCTATGTTCCTTTAATGTAATCAATTCCAAAGTCATACGCACTATGAAATTCTAACCACCTCCTTTGACGTAAATTGACATTTGGTTGGGTGAAGATATATCTAAATCCTAGGTGATCTATCTTAAGCTCAAATGGCTTCCCCAATCACTAATGCCTCCACATCTTCTCTTACTAAGGGCTAAATTAGCTATGTTGTTAGCTTTACACTTTTGATATGATTTGAAAAGGAAATCCTCATGAGGCTTAACAAGTTCTATATGTTGAGGCAAAAAATAATCTAATGAAATATTTCCATGGGATGCCATAGGTTTAAATCCACTATGATGAACTTCATATATTTCATTTTCAAATGGAAAATTTATGCATTTGTGGATTATCGATGGGGTCCTATATTCATGGAGCATAATCATGGATAGCCTATATTCACATGAAATTGGTCTATTGTTGGGATGATGGTGAATGAAACATGCATTTTTTTTGGTCCAACATTGAATGGGAGAGTTAAAAAACCTATCATAGGATGAAAAAAACCATCATAAGTTTTTATCTATGATTTTGATTGTTCATAAGAGTCTTTATAAAGCTCATGGACAAATAAGAATTATTTGGTAATCACATACTCTGGACACACAAGATCAATGAGTATCCCTAGAGTAGGTTTGTCATTAATATGACCAATGATTTAGAGAGGAACATTAGGTGCATGTATACATGCAATAATATGTGTAAAATCAATGTTAGATAAAAAAGTGGTTCAACCCTTATGAGGTTGAACTTATATTACACTAAACATAATATTTAGATCATCATCATTATCATGCATATAATCATTAACTTGCACAAAGTTGGATGTATGATTTTTCATTGGATTTGTGAAACCTATAAATTCTAGTTCAGTAGAGATACAAACTTATTTCCTTTATCATTAACATTGACCAATTGGATATGATTAGAATCAATGAGATCTTGAACTTGGTGTTAAGATGCATACATCATTCCATGTCATGTCCAAGTGTTTGATGGTATTGGAAAAATGGTTTTTATTAAAGTTTGGGAGTAAAGTTTTAGATGTATCCATTGGCCTAATCAGAGTTAATTGGATTAACTTCTTGCTTAGAAACTATAACATGATCACATGAAGAGAGTCAAGAAATTGGGTAAATTTTCTATCTCCTAGCCTAAATTGATAAGGAGTTGTGCTTACAACAACCACTTGCATTTCAATGGTATTAGTAGCCTATGGAGTGTTTATCTTAGAAAATATCTTATTTTTCTTTTTGAATAACTTCTTATTTTTTTGAGGTATGGAATCAGATTGATCATTATGAGTTGATGAAGGTGTACCTTCATACTAACTAACTGATATATGATAATCATGAAGAGCCAGACACAAGTGTTGCAAGGATGAATATTTCATAAATAATATAGTCTCTAATTTTAGGTTACAAATTTCTTATAAAAACCCTTTGAACATAAACATTAGGAAGACATATAGGAGGTTTGTGAGTAAATCAATTGGTATCATCCTATTAATTTTTTTGTATTCTCCTTAGGTCTTTTTTTACAATGCGCTAAGTTATTCAATGTCACTTGAGGACAAATATCTGCTTGTAAATATTGGAGGAATGCAATAACAAGTTCATTGAATGTTTTTATTGAGTTATTCGATAATGAGAAAAACCATTTCAAGGTCATGTCTTTCAATGATCTAAGAAATAAATTAGCTAGGAGCTTGTCTTCAAAAATAAAGTTGCTACACAATGCAGTAAAATTTGATAGATGGTTGTTAGGATCTCCCTTACCATTGTACTTCTCAAATCAAGGTATTTCCATGTTTTGAGGTATAAGTGTTTTGAGGATAGCAATAGAAAGTGAATTTATTGTGAGATATTGTAGATTTTTACCATTTCAATTTTGATTCATTGTTGAAATTTGTTATTGAAGTGAAGTCACATTTTGCAAAAGTTGATTTATTACTGGATCATTGTTTGATGCATTTTGAGAGTTTGTTGAATATGATGGTGTTGTGTAAGTGACTGATGGGCTATTATGTTGCATGTTTATGATAGGTGATGAATATGAAGTTGTTATAGGTGAGGTGACAAAAATGTAAGAATTTCCGTAGGAATCCATAAGCTTGGAGTAAGGCTATTGGTGTAAATGTGGGAATAGAAGGTATAGTTGTGGGAAAGGATACTTGTTTTCCTCCTTGAGTGCAACTAGGTGTCATGGGGATGTTTTTATCAACTATGGGAGATAAAATACACAACACTTATAGTCCTTGAGTATCATTTCTCAAATTCCTAAGGCTATCCAAAATAGGAACCATTTTTCCTACTAAAGATTTAGTGCTTAAGTAGTTTTGAAAACCCTCTAAATCTTTATCCAATTGTTTTAGTTTATCTTCATGAACATGGGCAGTAGAAAAATTTAAGTCTACACAAATGTTGGGTTTGGAAATAGTCATGGGTAATATGTGGTTAGGAATGAAATCCAAAATGGGTTGGTTTAAAGCCATACCTTGTCTGAAAAATCTAGAGGACTCAAGCTCCATAGTGGATGCAGTGATAGTGCAGGATGTAATATGTCTAAAAATTCATCTCATAGGGGTATTAGCAGTAGGACACCAAGTCGTGAAGCTCATATGAGTTTCACAATTATTGAGTAATCCTACTATCCAAGAAAAGGTTAAGGACAATGAAAACAAATGCAACTGAATGTAAAACATGAAGGAGAAACACATGAAAAACACTGAAACAAATTTGTGGTTAAAATATGAGCTCAAATTGATGGGTCTAGGGTACACAAATTCCCTAGACTAGTATGTATTCTCACTAAACTCAATTTTTTAGTGTTTTCTATAGTGTTTAAGTACGTTGTATTGTGATTGTGTAGGTCTGACAGTAAACCAATTTCCTAAATTTGATCAATTTTTTGAAATATAAAATGTGAGTATACAAGAAATTTTAAAAGTGTTCAATCAATGAATACAATTAAAAAATATGTTTTAGATTATAAAATGTAGATATTCATTGATCCTAACTTCTAAAATCTGAAAATGAAAATTTTGATGTCTTTTTGCATGAATAACAATGCACTTTTTCACTTTTTTCGTTATATGCGTAATGCCTAAATGATTGTTCTAAGAAATTTTAGAGTTGATTTCAAATATAGTATGACCTAATGCAAATTTTTAAATGAAATTAAGGTGAGGATTTGATTTATGATGACTGAAATTAACCCTATTTGAACTTTGAGTGTAATATGTTATGCATTTTTTTGATTTTTCTCAATGCTTTTTCATGAAATGAAGAATGCAACACAAAATATGATTAAACTCGGATGTGGGATAACACACTTCATATTTTAGAAGGTATATAGTGAAAAAAAAATTAGGTTCACCAAAATATTTAGTTAGAAAAGGAGATCCTAGGTCTAATGGATAGATGATTAAAATCGACCTTTTCCAAAAACATGGTTTGGGAGAATATAGACCCACAAGGATATGAGATTGACTAAAAACATGAAAGGTGAATCAACCAACCCTTGATCAAGATTTTGTTTGTTCGAGGTGGTGATGTTGATGGATTAAATAGATAATGCACTGATGTATTTAAGAAAACTATACAAATTTAGTGCTCTGAGATAGATTCTAACTTGAATCATGAATTTTATTTCATAGGCTTGATGTCCCTAGTTTGTAGTCTTTGTCTTTTGGATTTGGTTTTCAGATCTTCATCTCTTACTGAGATAATTCAAATTTAGTATCTTTCCAACTTGTAGGGTTTTGATGCATGAATGAGAAAATTGTCTTTAATATTCCTTTGACCCTCTTTAGATCTATAACTTGCACACAAAAAAGGAGAGTAAGGGTTGTTCCAATAGTTTTTTACCTTATTCAAACCCCATGTTGGTACTTCCACCTCCATAATGAAAAAATTGATGAAAAGAGAGTGTGTCCTTTTGAGGGATAAGGGCTAAATGATAAACAAATGATGAATTGACACTTTGTTGCAAATCACCACTCATATCCAATCTCCTTGATGGACTAAAGACATGCTCATCACCTTCAAGAATTAATTTTTTTTTCACTTGATTTTATTTGAAGGCCTACAAGCATTAGTACTCAAAAACCTGAACATGAACAAACTCACATAAAATTTGTGAAAATACTATGTACTTATATGCATGTGTAGATATTTATTTGATTATAAATGATATAATATGTGCATTTAATAAAATGTTCTTATCATAAAGTGTTTTGGTTAAATGTTTAATTTACACAAAAATAAATATCTTTCAATTAATATGCTAGATCTATAATTATTTGAAGTTATAAAGTTTCAATGTTAATATTTAATGTTTTGATTATAATTTCTAAATTGCACTAATTCTTCTATTGAGATGATGCAGGTGGGTAGTCTAGATTCCTTGAGAATTGGAGACAAAGTCCAAATGCCAAATGTTTAATTATTGGTTTTTAATTCTTAAAGGGGGGTTTAATGTTTAGAGTGACTTGAATTTTATGAGTTTATTTGTGGATACAATATGTTTTTAATTTAATAATATTTTCATTTGATTTTATTTTTGAGGGAAGTTGAAGAGTTAGGAGGAATTCTATTTTAAGAGGAAATTAGAATGGTTGTGCTCTCAATTATTTTTACTACTTTTATTCATTTTGGAAATTCAATTGGTGGGTGAAGACTATTTCTTCTTTGGGTATTAACTAAAATAAATTAGTGGTAGAAGGACACAATAGAGAGAAGGGATTGAATTATTTATTCTCATATTGGGTTGATCCTAACTTGAACAACCATGGTATGTCATGTGTTTTGATTTAAATTTTTTTGGTATAGTTATGAAATATTGATGGAATTCATTGTGTTGCAAAAAGTTGTGTTAATTTTTGTTTTGTTTAGAATTTTTCTTGTATAATAGGGGTTTGGGTGTGCATAAGGAGTAGATCTCGCATGAGGGCTAAGAGCATCCTTCATTTGGGGTTGAGAAGGGCACAAATCCTCTCTTGGGGTTTTGCATTAAAATGTGTATATATGTAATAATGAAGTTGGGGGTTGCTTGAATTATGGAGTTGCTAGTTGTGGAGGTGCTGGATGGAGTATGGAGTGGTTGGTTGTGGAGGTGTTGTGAACCGACTATTGTATTAGTGAAGGTTATGTTCTGAAGGTGGAGTTGAATGTGTATGAAAGATGTGATATTGTGACCCAAGAGGGAAGGGAATCCCTATTCTCCCCCTTTTCAATAATCCCATGAGCGGGTTCTTTGTGTGTGATTTAGTGTAATTTTGGTTTTATTTTGTGTTTGGGATTTGATTTTATCTCTCGCATAGGGGAAAAATCTACACTCCTATGGTTGGGAGGAGAGAAGGACTAGGCTACTCTATTTTGTGTTGCAGGTTAAGAAAGTAATTTGGTTTGAAAGAAAAAATAAATGTATGAAAGGATATCATATTGCTGATACAATCTGATTGTTAGTTTTAATGAGTGTTGCAGAGTAAAAAATATTCAGTTGTAAACAAATAAATATCAGTGAAATCATTTATAAATTCACGTATATAGTTTATCCTTTTGTATATATTATTTTGTTAACTATGGTCAAATAATTTTAGTGAATTGCATCCACAAGATTTATAATTTTATGGAATTAGAAGCAATGAACTATTGTAGTATCGCTATATAAGTTTATAAATTAAGATGAGATCCTTTAAATTATTTTCCTAATAAAAAAGCCCTACAAAATAACAATAGTAAATGATGTTAGTATATTATTTTATAGTGTATGAAATAACCTGTTGTTAGTATTTGGACGCATGCATTGAGTATGGTTTCCTTGTTGTATCCACTCTGGTTGAGATCGATAATGCTAAAACATATTACATTGTCATTTAGCTTACATTAAATGCTACTAAATGATATAATTATTTGTTTACCACCAATGCGTTTCATTGAGCTAACAACTATAAATTTTATAGAATGTCACCTTGATTGATGTAATGTTTATTTCACTCACTTTTTTTCGTGGTATTAACTCTATTTTAATAATCATTTAATGGATTCATGACTTGTACAATTCTCATCATTACTAGACTGAGCCAACCATAGTTTTCTTTAATACAAAGTTGTTTAACTTGCTTAAATTCCTTAAATGACTTTTCCTGCTATTTAATATTTTGTATTTTGTAGTATAGAATTATACACTTAGTAAAAATTTTAGAAATGCTACTATAATGTCAATCGAGAATAGTTGTAAAATATCACATGAACCTTAGTATGAGGTAAAAGAATAGGAAGATACTAATTTAATTTCTGAAAAGAATGATTGAGATAAAAGTTACAAAACTTCCTTGTGTCTAGTGTTTTCTTCATTCAAGCCTTCCACGCCTTCTTGATGCCAAACGTGAAGATTGGGAACTTGTAACGATTCTATTAATGTATGTTTTTTTTTTTTAAATTAGACTTGATTAACAATTTTGTTAAGGTATGTTTGAGTCTATTTTAAAATTAATTCTACATTTTTAATAAAATATTATATTTGAAATGTAAATATCTTGTTTGTAGGCACATAAATGCTAACTTTTTTTAGATTGTAAATTAGTTCAAATATGTGCATAATATGCACTTGAATGGATAACCAAAAGCAAACCTCAATGGATAACTAGGTGCCAGACGTTCCTTGTCTAAGCTCACAGTGTGAGACTATGTGAATTCTTGGATACCAAAATGCAGGGATATTCTAAATCCCAAACTCAAATAGAATGCACAGAGTTGCTGCTTTGTTTCCCAAACAACTAGGAATACCAAAAAAAAATGTGAAATAACAAGACAAAATGGATAGGAGACACACAACTGAGCATGCAAACTTTCTTCTTCTAATAAATTAGAAAATATCAAATACAAAATGATTCTTAAACTTGAAATTAAAAACTACTAATATCAAACTTGAGTTACAACAATCTGGAGCTGCACACACACACTGAACAATCAAGAGATTCTCAAAGCTCTCTTTTCTTCTTCCTACATTAAATGATCTGGAGCTAGCTGTTTCTCCCTACAAAATTTGAGCAATCTGGAGCTATCTGCTACTCCTTGCACAAAACATTCTTTGTTTCTACTACAACTTCACTTTCTTGAAAATCACTTGCAATATTATTTTTCCTAATCTTCTGCCAGAATAATTCTAACTATTACATTCCTTCTATTTGTCCTCATTCAAAAACTCCTTCTCAAAATTTAAATTCACCTAACACAATAATTTCTAGAAATTGAAAAATGCCTACCACAATAAATTTTGCAGTCAGGAGTAGAACAGGGATGAAGATCCCAAAAATAAAATTGTCGTTGAAAGCTCTTGGCAAGTAGGTGAGTTGGGGAGTTGATGTGAGAAAGCTCAAGAAATAAATATTTCCAACACTCCCCCTATGACTAAATCGCAAAACAAATTCATTCTTCATTAAAATCAACAACACCTAAATTTCTTCTTAGGCGTTCAAAGAAATCTTTGATCAATGGTTTGGTAAAAATGTTTGCAAGTTGCTACTCAGACCTACAAAATTTCATTTTGATTTCACCTTTCTCAACTAATTATCTTATGAAATGATACCTGATTTCAATGTGCTTGCTTCTTCCATAGAAAACTAGATTCTTCATCAAATTTATTGATGAAACATTATCAAAAAATATGGTTGTTCCATCCTTTTTTTTTTCCTTCAAATTTGCTAAGGTCCTCCTTAGCCAAATAGCTTGCCATGCTACTAAATTTTCTTCTATATACTCAACCTCATCTATAGATAAGAAAACTATGGGTTGTTTCTTGGAAGCCCATGAAATGACTCTTGATCCCAAATGAAACACATATCTAGATGTGCTCTTCCTGTCATCCACACTCCCATTCCAATCACTATTAGTGTAACCAACCAACCCAAAATCATTTACTGCACCATACAAAATGACATATCCTTTGGTTCCATTCACATACCTCAGGATTCTTTTACCTGCTTGCCAATGTGACTCTTTTGGAGTCTCCATAAATATGGAAATCAGACTTACACTATGCATTATATTATGCCTAGTTGTTATTAAATACATTAAACTTCTAATCAAACTCTCATACATGGTTAGATTCACATTGCTACTGAAATCTTACTTTCTTAACATCAAACCTATGACTATTGGTGTGGGGGCAGACTTGCTATCTTGCACAAAAAATCTCTTCAAAATCTCTGCTGCATACTTTGCTTGAGAGATAAAAATAACATCATGCATTTGTTTTACTTCTATGCCTATAAAATACCTCGAGAGACCTAATTCTATCATTTCAAAATTTCTTTTCATGGCCTCTTTAAAATTAGCAATGAGGAAATCATCATCCCCAGTGAAAACTAAATCATCAACATACAAGAAACAATTAAAATCTTACCAGCAATCACCTTGATGTAAAGAGTAGGCTCACCATCACTTTTTTCTAAAGCCATTGCTCAAAAAATATGAGTCAATCCTATTGTACCATGTTTGTCGTGCTTGCATCATCTCATAAAGAACTTTCTTCAGCCTATATACCTGGTTTTCTTGACTTGAAACTTCATAACTAGGTGGTTGCTCCACACAGTGTAGTACCCCTCCATTTTGTTTCTTGTTCAAGTTGCTTTATGCTATGTTTGGTTGCAGTTACTTTGATACTGGATACATTTTGTTATGATGTTTTGATCGCTACTATTGAGTGACAACTATTATTGTGGGATGTAGTTATCTGATTATTGTTTCACATGCATTATGGATTAATGATGTTGTAGAGTTAACATAAGATGTTATTATGAGATTACTGGATTATGATGGAAGTGTCAGTTTTGATGAGTGTATTGGTGAAGAGGATGGTTTCGCATCACTCGCTTGCGAGCGCCCTATGAATCCGTAATTTTTTCTTCACGATGTTTTTTATATGCTAGATATATTGTATGATGTTGTTTACTTGTTTTTTCAAGATTGCAGGTACATGACATCGACTCCACCCGGTTTCATAGGTTTGAGCATGTCGATCCAATGGTTAAGTTGAACGGGAGATAGTAGCTAGGTAACATGTGTCAAATTTACACCCTAGCCTTAGTGTGTCGTCAGTCGTGTGTGTCGAGTCATTGTCTATCTTGTTTTAATACTATTTGATTCTGAAGGATTCTTGATTTAGAAATAGATATTTAGAATAATTGCATTTAAATTATGTTGATGGTTATTTAATTTAAATAATGCAATGTGGATAAAAGTTTATATTTAAATTATTTAATTAATTAAATTTAATCCAAGGGGGTTGAATTTAGTTATTAAATAATTTAATTAATTAATTAAACATGATGCAAGAGAATGAAAGGAAATAAAAGAATTAAAATTAATTTTGGAATTTAATTTCAACGTGTGGGAATTAAATTAGAAATTGTAATTAAATGTTTATTTGGGAAATTAGTTGCAACTTTGGAAATTAATTTATTATTTCAAATTGCATTTTAAATTGAAAGTGGGTTTTCGAAAATTGAAATTGAAATTGAAATTGAAATATCTAATTTGCATGTAATGTGAATTAGGGTTGTATTAGGTATTTTTGTTTTATAATGAATGCATGTTTTAATTTTAGGGTAGGGAAAAAGTTTTAGAAAAAAATACATTTTTACAGCAGGAAAGAAATTTTGGAAAATTGCACAAGAAGGGTTTGAAGAAACTTTTGATTGTAGAATTGATTGAAGGAAAGATTGTTTGCATTTGTTGGGTTTTGGATTGGATTCATTGGAGGATTGAAGAAAATTCAGGAAATCTTTGGAGGAGGCTTGCATCAAAAATTCATCTCTTCCTGTAGCTTCTTGTACCAGGTTTTCCTCTTTGTGTTTTATTGTTCTTGATTCTTTTTTTAAAATAGTAGTGATTAAAGATTTGTTTGTTAAATTTGTTTTAGAAAACAAATTTGATATTAGAAGAAAAAAATTAAATAAATTTACAGCCTTTGCTTGTGAAAATTCTTGAGTGAAAATTGTGAAAACCTCAGTTGAATTTAAATTATTTGGGGAAATCGATTATGTTGTTATTGAAATCAAACATAGAGATTGAACAATGCATTTAGAATATTTTTAGAAAATGAAACCCTCTGTTTATTATTAAAAATCAGATTTTAAAATCCGCAGGGTAGTTATATTTTTCATGGTAAAATGGTCTGGTTGCGTCGCATATAACTCCACTTACACAAACTGGTTGTCAGGAAATTTAAAGGGTTTCTGCACCTTGAAATTTTCTTATCCTTGTCAAAAAATCGCAAATACCCAGATCGTAGTTTTTGAGTTATGCTTGAAACACGAGACTACTATTAAGTTATTTTCCCATGACTGCTCTGATAATAAAATAATAATAAATTGATATTTATAAATATTAATATTTTATGTATTGTTATTATAATATTAAAATATTATTTAATAATATTTTATATTATAATTTATAATATTAAAGTATTATATTTATTTATATTATTTTAAATAAAATTTGTATATTAGATTAGTGGAATTAAAATTATAAACATATGGGGAAATTATTGTTTATTTTTAAATGGCATGTTAAAGTTTAATTGAAGGAGTTAAATATTTGATTTAAAGAATGCAAAATTTAAAATTTAATTGTGGAATTTAAATTCATGTGTAAAAAGGTCCAATTATTAATTTGATTTAATTGAAAAAATATATATATGATATTGGGTTATAGTCCAAATATTGATCTTATTTTAACACAATAAGTTATGGAAGAGACCAAATGTTAATTTGATTAATTTTATAATGATTTAATTTGCAAGGGCAATTGGTTATTTAATTTAAAGTGAAATGTTTTGAGTTATAGTTGAAAATATTTATTTTGTTAAAAACAATTAGAGAATAAAATATTAGTGTAATTTCTCCCCTATCTGAAAAGATGAATTCTTAATTCAGTTTTATCGATATAATGAATTACGTAATGAAATGAGAAATGGATTTAGAGTATCCAAATGTAGTTTCTTCTATTTCCTTCAATGATTATGTCTTTCATGTTTATGCTTTGAGAATGGGTTGAATACCTGTTAATTTATAAGTCTTCCAGATGGTCTATTGTTTGTGAGGGTTGTCATTGTGATGTCAACCTGTTGTGAATTCTCTTAGTAGTGCATGGGATCGTGTTGTTTTAAAAGTAAATTTAGGAATTGATTATTATGAAGAGACAATTAATTATTTTAATTTAATCATTTTCTATTTGAACAATTTATTTGTTGAGAATGTATATTTTATGGTTTGAATAAATGGATGTATGTAATAAGAGTTTGGAAAGGGAAACTTTTAGATGAGATTAACATAGGGTGTTGTTGGAAAACTAGAAGAAATATAAGGTTTGGGTTAGGAAATTGAAAAGAATTATTATAGAAGATTTATGTTAATTTTAAAGGAAAACAATGGATTCGACTTAAATTCTTTGAACTAGTCTATCCTTTATTATAAAGACACTTATTTAGTTTTTGTTTCAATTAATTTTGAAAGGGCAATGGTTATTATGTTTTATTTCCATAGAGCAAATTAATCGTTGTGATTGGAATATTTAAAAATCTATATAATTGAGTTTATTAATATATATGTTTGGTGTATATATAATATGGAGCATATAAAAATATGTTAAGGGTAAATTCATTATCGTATTTTATTTTAATAAGATGTATGCAATATATTATTGAATAGAGATTTAAAATGGATTGATTAGTGTATATGGGTAAGTGGATAGAGAAACGATTTTTTATTATATTAAAGAGATCACATGTTCTTAATAGGAAATTGAATAGAGATTTAAAATGGATTGATTAGTGTATATGGGTAAATGGGTAGAGAAAAACGATATTTTATTATATTAAAGTGATTGCATGTTCTAAATAGGAAATTGAATGAAATGTAAGATTTGGTTAGGAAATGAAAAGAGTTTACTTGCATAAATTTCTGTCGATTTAAAAGTAAATTAAGAAGTTGTTTTATTGATGAGGCAATCAATTATGTTATTTATTAATTTTTATTTAGATTAATTGAATCATTGTGATTGGATTATGAAAGAGATATGGATTTAGTATATCCAAAAGTAGTATCTTCCTCATGATTATCTTAAAGGATTTAATTCTTTGTATTCCTCTCTATTGCATCTATCTCCTCATCAATGGCTTCAAGCCATTTCTTTTCTTTCATAGCATCCTCAAAATAAATTGGATCACTATAAAAAATAATGCCAAAATCATACTTTTATCAAACTCTTCGTCATAAATTTCATTTTGGTAGATCTCCCTTAGATTCTTGGTCTTTCTTGGCATTAGGGAGGCAAGATTGGGGTCTGAAATTTCACTACTACTACTATTTTTTTGAGAAAACCCTATTCAAAGCTATATGGAGCTCTTTGTCTATGTCTATGCATTGGTCCAGAGTGATCCAGAGGTATTGAGACCTAGTCCAGAGCTATCAAGAGCTAGTCCAGAGCTATCGGGAGATATTCTGGGCTCCATAGCATCATCTTGTTTCTCTTCAGTTTCCTTTCCTTCTTTAGTCAGAGCTATCAGGAGTGGTCTGGAGCTATCAGGATCTATCAAGCTAGGCCAAAACTCATCCTCTAAGAACTCCACATCTCTGTTGATAACATTTTTCTTGGTGACTAGGTTATATAGCCTATAGTCTTTGGACTCTTCACTATAGCCCATGAATATGCACTTCTCACCATTGTCATCCAACTTTTTTCTCTTCTCTTTTGGCACACGTTCATATGCCACACACCCGTCCACTTTCATTTTGTCCATGCCTCTTGTGGAATCTTGTCAAAAACTACCTTTGTAGGACTTCTATTTATCAAATATATTATTGTTGCTAGAGCTTCACTCCAATAATCATTTAGGAGTCTCTTGGCTTTGAGCATGCTTCTTGCCATCTCCACAATGGTTTTATTTTTCCTTTCAGCCACTACATTTTTCTACTGAGTATAGGCTATTGTTAGCTCTTTCTTAATGCCACGTTGCTTGAAAAAATTCAAAAATTGATTTGAGGTATACTCTTCCCCTATATTTGACCTTAGGATATTGATGAAACATCCAATTTCCTTTTCAACCTGGGCCTTAAACACTTTAAACTTGTCAAATGCTTTACATTTATGTTGCAAGAAATAAAGCCATGTCTTGCAACTATAATAATCAATAAAGGTTCATAAAATATTGGCTCTTACAAATATAAATTGTTTTCATAGGGACACACAAGTTAGTGTGTTCCAGCTCCAATGGTTCTCTTTCCCTTCTAGAATTTCTTGATTGAAAGGCTTGTCTATGTTTCTTGCCTACAATGCAGGTTTCACATCTACCACTAGGCTCTACTATGGTTGGTAAACCTCCAAACATTCCCTTCTTTGAAAAAATATTCAGACTAGCATAGCATAAGTGTCCATACCTGAGATGCCAAAGCTTGGAAGGGTCTTGAAGGTTGCGTGTTGTTGTACTATTGTACATTTTCCTACAGCTGTAGACTAAGCTAAGAAACACCTTTCCAACCTTAATGTAAACATCGTATTCCTTGTCATTTGCAATGCTGCAATTACTTTCTTGCTTCCATCCTTCTCATAAATAATGCATTCACCCTTTTCCATCAAAAAATTGTATCTTTTTTGGATCGTTTGTCCAATTCTTATGAGATTGTGCTTTATACCAAGGGAAAAATATACATTATCAATCCCCTTCTTCTCACCTTGCTTGGTGCAAAATAGAATAGACCCTTTTCCTACAACTAGAACTATTTCATTGTTCCCCATTTTTATTTCAAACTTGAGATTTTTATCAATGAAATAAAATAAAATCTCATTAACACTCATGTGATTGCTACATCCACTATCTAAAAACCATACCTCATCACTGCCTTGCTTAGAAATGTTGCGCATGATGAAGACCTTTTGCTGATTACCTTCAGCCACTTTTTCATCAGCCACATTTGCACTTTGCTTGGACTGATCATGTTGCTTTTTCCAGCACTCACTTGCATAATATAAAAACTTGTGAGAATAATAACATTCAATTTCACTCTTTTCAAACTTTTGACTCAAGTTGTTGTTCTTCTTGGCTTGTCCAGAGCTAGACTAAAATCTGATTAGTCCCTCTTCATTGTGTGCTCATCTTAAGCCATCTTCTCTAGCTCTACCACGTCAAGATCTACCTTTGCCACATTTGGACCTATTTCTACCTCTCCCCCTACCTCTTGCATTAGCTTGAGATTTGAATTATTTCTCATGGGAATAACTTGCAAACCTATTTAAGTGCTACTCATGGGTTTGTAGAGAACCCATCAACTCATAAATGAACAATGTTGAGAGGTCCTTTTCCTCTTCAATGGAAATCACTACTACATCAAACTTTGTGGTAAAATTCTAAGGATTTTCTCCACAATCCTCTGCTCTTCCATGGATTCTCCATTCATCCTCAAATGGTTTATCAAACTAGAGACACTTGTGTGAAAGTCTGAGATAGACTCACTGTCCTTCATTTGGAGAGTCTCAAAATCTCTTTGAAGCATCTGGAGCTTCACCAATCTAACTTATCAATCCATTTCTTAACTAGTTTGGAGGATTTCCCAAGCTTCCTTTGCATAGTTAGCTATTTCTATTATGGAAAAAATGGCCTCTATCAAGGATCCTTCAATCAGACTTAATGCTTTTGCATCTTTCCTCCTTGTCTCCTTCAACTAGTTCTTCTGGTTGTTTGTGAGGACTACATATGCTGCTGGATCAATCACATTAGTGAACCCATTGATCACAAACTCCCATAAATCATTTGCAACCATTATGGCCTTCATTTTCTTTGCCCAAACATCATAGTTTTGTCCATTGAATTATGGTGGCTGCTACCAACTCTTACTCTCATCTCCAGCCATGTCTCCAACAAAAAAATATTTAAACACCCAGAAAATAAATGCCCAACCCACTCAATTCTTTGGGCCAAATGGATCTGATACCATGTTAGAGTATCTGAATTCTCAGATACCAAACTGTAGGGATATTCTAAATCCAAAACTCAAATAGAGTACACAAATTAGTTGCTATATTTCCCAAACAACTAGGAACACCAAAACAAAATACATAATAACAAGAAAAAATGGATAGGAGACACACAATTGGGCATACAAAATTTCTTCTTCTATTAACTCAGAAAATATAAAATATAGAATGATTCTTAAACTTGAAATTACAAACTACTGATAACAAACTTGGTTTGCAACAATATAGAGCTACACACATACACTGAACAATTAGGAGCTTCTCAGAGCTCTCTTTTATTCTTCCTACACTGAACGATCTGGAGCTATGTGCCACTCCCTATAAAATTTGAAAAACCCAGAGTTATCAGCTGCTCCTTGCACAAAACATTCTTTGTTGTTGTTGTAACTTCATTTTATTGCAAATCACTTGCAATATTCTTCTGCCTAATCTTCTGCCAAACTAAATCTGATTGTTACATTCCTTCTATTTGTCCTCATTAAAAAATTCCATCTTAGAATTCAAATTCACCTAACACAATAAACTCTATAAATTCAAAAATTCCTACCATAATAAATTCTACAATTAGTAGCAGAACAGGGATGAAGATCCCAAAAATAAACTTGCTATTGAAATCTCCTGATAGGTGGGTGAGTTGGGGAGTTGACATGAGAAGGCTTAGGCAATAATATTTCCAATACACAGAAGACAATGCCAACCAATATCCTTGTTGGTCGCTATTGTAGACAAGCACTTATCATACTATGAAAAACCTAAGAATATCTATCCGGTGTAGGAGAAGATAGTCAAACAAAGCTGAATCCATGGAAGTGAGAAGTTAGATGTTTAAAGTGTAAGAAATCTATTTATGTGATGTAATAGATGGGAAAGAGTAGAGTTTGATAAAAATAAATAACTAATAGTATGCAATAGTTCTAGGTTCTTTTTGAATGTTATTGAAATTAAAGTTCATATGATTAGTGATCAACTTGTTGTTACCCCATTTTTTATACTTAATCTGGTGTTGTTGGATCAATAATCTTGTGTTGCTTGAGTCAATATTTTAAAAGTTGAGCCAAGATCTATTTGTGAATTATACATCTTTGAACTCCTTATTATATTATGTCTAGTAGAAATCTTTTGAAATGGAATAAGATTTTTCTATAGATTTAAGCTCTATCAGTAACTACAAAGAATTTTATGTTCGTTGTTTTTTCTAACCAAGATTTTTGATTTCTTGCCATCGCCTAGTTCCACTCATCTTATCAGAATTGAAGTTGAGGAATGATAGACACATTTATCTACTCCAAGAATCCTATATTTATTTATGCATCTCTCAATGATGTTGAGAAGGATACCGAGATATCTTTTCATCATCATTAAGGAAATATTTAGATTAAACATAAGTAGTTCTTTTTTATTACTTGTTCACTTACCTTTTTCTATTAGAATTTAGTTATTTGGTGAAGTTTTATAGATCTATTTCTTCAGTGGAATTACATAGGTATCAAATCCCTAGTTTGTGACACTTTGGGAGCTTTGGGGAATTTTTTTTGAAATTATTGTTTGCCAACATTGTATTATGAAGAATGCTTGATTCTAAACCATCTTGAGAATGGTTTCATTGGAAAATTTACCGATATTTCAAACCTAAGCTAAATTTAATGAGCATGAAAGAAACTAAAGGGTAAAAATCTCAAAAAAATAAAACAAATGCATGTTCTAATATTGATAATGTTTTCTTTTTCTCACCCAAATAAGCCTTATAATAATGCATTATTAACTAAATCTTGTATAATTTTAGAACTTCATAACACCTATATCAAGATTTAGGGTTGTTCATAGCAACCTTCTATAGCTTGCCCATTAGTCCTGCATCATAGTCTTAGGAGGTCAAGAGTAGTGTAGAGATTGCAATGAGTATTATAAATCGGTCAATACTAGTGAACATATGTGTTGATACTTTGGTGCATGCTCAAAGTTTAAATTACATACAGGATATAATTTTCACAGCTTAATATCCTTTCATTTGAAGTTGAAGTTAAATGACTAGCCAAGACAAGAGTCTTTAATGGTAGTTGAATCATTTCAACCTCCTTATGGTTTGTTTTGGTCATTTATGGGGTAGATTTTTTTGTGGTTGAAATTGGCACCTGTGTCTTGCGTCCATGATAATGCATTTGCATTCCACTTAACACTTTGGAAGAGTTCATCAATGGTTATATATCTTCTACAAACCTTGTTCCTTTATTTCATGGACATAGGCAGAGTAAAACAAATACAATAATAAAAAAGAAACACAGAGAAGAGTAGGGGATGAACTACAAATAGCCCTTTATATTAGTAACAAAATTCATACAAAAATATTGCTTGTGCAATGGCAGAGCTACTACTCTTCTATGCCCATAAAACAAGAAAAATAAGTTCCCCTATTCTATGATTGTTCATGTTGTTTGTACAACAATCTTCTTCTTGTTATTTTCTGCTCTTCTTACATTCTATTCATTCTCTTTTTTAGTTCATATTTCACCCACACAAAAAAAAATACAAAGATTCTCCCATAAGCTACGAAAGAGCCCAGCCAAGGAGGGAAAACTAAAAACATTAATTACACTTAATTGTTGATTTAACAACCAACAAAGAAAATCTGAAGTTGAAGATTTTTTGCATTAAATACAAATAAAAAATAATCCTATACGCATATTAGAAAATGGAAAGAAATGATTGCTGTAAACAAATATGGAGGAGGAATAAATGCAATGGTTGGGATTAAATTCAAACACTCCCCCTTAATCACAACTAGCTAACATTCTATTCAAAATTTATGGAGTGTCCATTTTTATTTCTAAATCTGAAAATTTTGGCACATTTGTCTTCACTTACAATTCTAAAATTTCTGGTGCATTTGTCTTCACTAATAGTTCTAAAATTTCCGACGCATTTGTCTTCACTTACAAATCTAAAATTTGTAGCACATGTGTCTTCACTTATAGCTTTGAAATTTTTGGTGTATTTGTCTTCACTTACAGTCCTGAAATTTTTGGCTCATGTGTCTTCACTTATAGTTTTGATTTTTTTGGCGCATCTATCTTCAACATAAACACCCAAACAACTTTTCAAATATTCAAATGCATCATTTGCCAATGGTTTAGTGAAAATATCAGAAAATGATCTTGAGACCTACAAAATTACAAAAAGATCTCTCCATTGTTAATCGACTCTCAAATGAACTGACATCTAATGTCAATATTTTTTCTTCTTTTGTAAAAAATTGGATTCTTAGACAGTGCTATGGATTATTTCACAATGTATCTTTGTTGCATCTTCTTGTTCATGCTTCAACTCTTTCAACACTCTTCTCAACCAAATTGCTTGGCATGCTACCCATGTTGTTGCTACATACTTTGCTTCTACTAAAGAAAGAGTGACAATGGGATATTTCTTTGAGGCCCATGATACAACCCCTATTCCAAAGTGAAAAATATAACCAAATGTGATTTTTCTATCACCAATGCTATCAGCACAATCACTATCTATGTATCCCATGAGATTGAACTCATTTGAGCATGAATATTGAATGCCATAATTTCTTCCACTCACATACCTTAAAATTATTTTCCCTGCTTTCCAATGTGAGTCTTTTGGAGACTACATGTACCTTGAAATCAGACTTACACCATACATTATGTTCGGCCTTGTTGTTGTTAGGTACATGAGACTACCTAAAAGTTTCTTATATAAAGTTGGATCTGCATTGGATCCTTTGTCATATTTTCTTAGCTTCAAACCCATGAAAATTGGTGTTGATGCTTATTTTCATTTCAACATATTAAACCTTTTCAAAATATCATTAGCATACTTTGCTTGAGAGATGAATATGCCATTTTCATTTTGATTCACCTCAATTCCTAAAAAGTATTTCATGAGACCCAAATCAGTCATTTCAAATTCCTTTTTCATATATCCTTTGAATAAATTAATGGATAAGTAACCCGTGAATATTAAATCATCAACATATAAGTATACTATGATAATTTCACCTTTTTCATTCATCTTTGTGTATAGATTAGGCCCACTACTACACCAATTGAAGCCATTTTGTAGAAGATAATAATCAATTATGCTATACCAAGCTCTTGGGGCTTGCTTGAGACCATATAGAGATTTCTTGAGCTTATAACCCTTGTCTTCTTGGCCTAAAATCTCATACCTAGATGGTTGTTCCACATAAACTTCTTCTTCAAGATGACCATTTAAGAATGTTGACTTTGCATCCATTTGATAAACAAGCCACTTGTTTTGAGCTGCTATGGAAAGTATCATTCTCACGATGTCTAGATGAGCTATATGAGCAAATGTCTCATTGTAATCAATTCTGAGCTATTTTGAACATCCCTTTGCCACTAGTCTTGCCTTATGTTTCTGCACATCACCATTCACACTCAACTTGGTTTTGTAAACCCACTTAACTCCTATGACATATTTTCCTTTTGGAAGGCTCAATAACTCCCATGTTTGATTCTTTTCAATTAGATCAATTTCATTATTCATTACATTTACCTATTTTTTCTTCTTTAATTGGTTCTTCAAAATGAATTGGATCATCTATAAGTGAATATAAAGCAAAAAGAGAAGTCTAGCCTACATTATTTTCACATCAATTAGGCTCATAAATCTCTCTAACAGTTCTGAATTTTTATCTTCTTAAGCTTTCAAATGTATGATTTGACATGTCACTTGATGTAGAACCTGTGGAATGTGGAATTGCTGGTCTTTCCCTAGAAATTCATGTTGTAGATGCTGTTTTTTGTACACTTGTTGGAGTGTTTTCTTGTATAAATGAGGCTTCCCTAACACTTGATGATGGTGTCACTTATGGACCACTTCATTGAGGTTGAATGGGAGTGGAAGGAATCACATTAGAATTAGTATTTTATGGTATAAAAAAATCATTTTCCTCTTGTGGTAAGCTTCCTAATATGTTGATAGTTTTTTCTACACTTTCATCCCATGCTTCCTCTTCTATAAACCGCACATCTTTGCTGATTATAACCTTTTTTCTGATTGGATTATACAAATTGTAAGCCTTTGATTCATCAATATATCCAGCAAATATGCATTTTTCTCCTTTGTTATCTAATTTTCTTCTCAATTCATTTGGTGCATGTGCATATGCAACACATCCAAACACTACTCGCATGTGAGAAAAATTGTGTTTTCTTCCACTCCAAGATTCTTCTGAAATCATATTCTTGACACTTCTTGTTCGACATCTATTAGTTATATAGGTTGCACATGATATATCTTTAGCCCAGTATTCATTTGGAAAATGTTTGGCTTTCAACATGCTTCTAGCTATTTCCATGATAGTTCTATTTTTCCTTTTAGCTACCCCATTTTGTTGAGGTGTATATCTAGTTGTGAATTCCATGTTCCTTGCAAAATCTTAGAAGGTCATTTGAGATGTATTCACCACCTATATCTATTCTCAATTCTTTGATGTAATGACCACTTTGTTTTTCAACAAGATCTTTGAATTGACAAAAATATTCAACACCTCACTCTTATGCTTTAGAAAGTAAAACCATGTTTTCCTTGAGTAATCATCAATGAATGTCAAAAAATAGAATCCACGACCTATTGAAGGTGTTTTCATTGGCCCACACAAATCTGAATGCATGATCTCCAAAGGTGCCTTAGCTCTCATTGACATGCCTACTAGAAATGATTCTCTATGTTGCTTCCTAAGATGCAACCTTCACATACTCTTTTCATTTTCTCTATTAGAGGCAATCCCTTGACCATGATTTTCTTGTGAAGAAAATTTAGGGCTGCAAAGTGTAAATTCCCAAATCTTAGATGCAAAAGCCAAATCTCATCTTTTATTTCTGCTTGAAAAATTGTTTGTATGTCTGCTTCATTTTCTTCTTTACCCACTTGTGGAGACATTGAGTTATGTGCTTGAGAATAATCTACACTCAAATCTAGTTTTAACCTTAGGGGAAACATCCTATTGTCAATCATTTGAACCTTGGCAATGAGCTTATTACTTGGAAGTTTGTCTAAAATTGTGCATTATCCAATTTTGAAAGATACTCTATACCCTTTTTGAACAAGTTGGCCAATGCTCATTAAATTATGTTTTAAACCAGGAAAAAAATAAACATCAGTTATATGTTTATTCTCCCCCTTCTTGGTTAGAATGTTGATGTTACCTTTTCCTTTGAATTCTACTTCATTGTCATTGCCCAATGTTACATCAAATTTTACACTCTCATCCAAACTAGAAAACATTTATAAATTCCCTGTCATATGATTGCTACAACCTGAGTCTGAAAACCATACATATTTTTCATTTTCTTGTGCAACATTGCATACGGAAAACATAGTTCTTTGTTTTGGTTTTTGGTTTTGGCTTTCTTTTGTGAAATTTTCATTTTTTTTTCTAGAATCATATTGTTTCTTTGCATTCAAATAATGCCCATATTTTGTGCAATAGTGACATTGGACTTGAGATTTATTATACCTTTAGTCTTGAGGCTGATTTTGAGATGCATTTTGAGTTGGGTTATGGCTGCTACCTCTTCCACTTGAGCTTGATGGGCTGCTTCTTCCACCTCTGTGAGATTTTATTCCTCTACCTCTACCATGACTGATTGAAACTTGTGACTTGAATGCATGCTCCAACGATGTGTTTGCTGACCTCCTCAACCTATGTTCATGTGAAATAAGAGATTCATGGAGCTCATCAACTGAAAATTATGAGAGGTTCTTTGTTTCCTCTATGGCTACAACAATTGACTCAAATTTTATGGGAAAAATTCTTAGAATCTTTTCAACCACTCTCCTATCTTCTAGTGTATCTCCATGAGATTTGATTTGATTTACTAGTCCAATAATTTGAGTGAATAATGAGTCTATTGATTCACTATCCTTCATGTAAATTGTTTCAAAATCTCTTCTTAGCATTTGTAGCTTTACTGTTTTAACTTTTTCCATACCTTGATAGGTTGTTTGAAGTATATCCCAATCTTGGTTGGAACTTGTTGTTGCTACAATCCTTGGGAAAATTCTCTCATGCACTCCTTGGAGAATAAAGAAAAGAGATTTTGAATCCGTCTTCCTATTATCTTTCAATAAATACTTCCCTACTTGATTTAATGCATTATATGCTACTACATTAGCTGGTTCTAGAAAACCATTCTCTAATAGCTCCCATAAATCTTGTGAGAAAAATAATGCCCTCACAGTGATTTCCCAGTAGTCATAGTTCTTTCCTTTAAACTGTGGGATTTATGGGTTTGTCAAGCTTGTGCTTGTTGCCATTGTTGACAGTGAGAATACCTTGGCTCCTTAAAGACTTTCTCTAAAAACCTTTAGCTCTGATACCATGTGATGGACAGAGGTAGAGTAAAACAAATACAATAATAAAAACAAAACATAGAGAAGAGTAGGGGATGAATTGCAAATAAATATTTATATTAGTAATGAAATTCATACGAAAAGAATGTTTGTGCAATGATAGAGCTACTGCTCTTCTATGCCCATAAAAAAAAAATGAAAGTCCCATGTTATGTGACTATTCATGTTTTTTGTACAACAGTCTTCTTCATGTTCTTTTTTGCCCTTCTTACATTCTATTCATTCTCTTTTTCAGTTCATTTTTCACCCACAAAAAAAAGAAATACAAATATTCTCCCATAAGCTACGAAAGAGCCCAGCCAAGGGGAGAAAACCAAAAAAATTAATTACACTTAAATGTTGATTTAACAACCAGCAAAGAAAATTTGAAGGTGAAGATTTTTGGCATTAAATACAAATAAAAAGCAATCCTATATGCATGTCATAGAATGGAAAGAAATGATTTTCTAGAAAAACATACGAAAGATGAATAAATGTAACAACTAGGATTAAATTACAACACTATTTTCACCTCATCTTCCTCAGATTGTGTGTAGGAATCAACTCATAGTGTGTTTATTATCTCAGTCAATTGAATTTATCTAAATATTTTTAGATTGATGTCATAAAATTGAAAAAAAATTAAAGTAAAGTAAGGTAAAGGATTCAAAATACCTTATAGGTTGTTGGTGTTTTTTATATATTTATAGTGAATATGATATAATGTGGATGTAGTTTCTTTTCCTTTTAATTTAATTTATTTGCCCCACTTAGAATAAAGCTCATATATTTGTTTGAAGACTTTGTAAACAATGAATTTTTTCTAGTTAGAGAGCTAGGGATTGTGTACTTATTTGTAGCAACATTAAGATTCAAACATGAGATAAGTGTTGGAATATCTAATCTTGAGCAGAAATGGGTAAATGTATTTAATGCATAGCCAGAAGTGATATGTTGGGATCTTCCAACCCCCTACCATGTCTGACATCCCCAGTGGCCAGTTAATGTTTCTAGCATTGAATTTAATTCTAGTGGTTGAGTTTGAATTTGAGTGGAAATTTTTGGAAAGGGAAAAGAAAGACAAAAAGAGAATAGAATGTTTTTCAGTAAGAGACAGGAGAGTGCAATAGAGGACAAGGGGGAGTGTTCAGGAGAACCTACAATAGTAAAAGACTTTGATGTAGAGCAGTGCACTAGTGCTCCAGAATATCGCTAGCACACAGAAACACACAAAAAGCTCTAGTGCACTAGAATATGTGTAGTTTTTGCATGAAGAATATATAGAGCCTTACTCTAATTTTGTATGTACTCTTTTTGAATGTAATCTTTTTGAGTAGTTGAATGAAACAGAAAATATTTTTCCTCCTTGTCTTGTCGCTTTTGTTTGGTCTGTGTTTTCATATTTTTCCACTTTAGTTGGGATCTTTTCCCAAAATATTGGTATCGAAGCCCTAAGTTTTCTTAGCATTCATTTTTTAAATCCCTAGTTTTATTCCTAGGCATGTAGTGACAGAATCCTAGCTTTTGGGTATTTAGGAAAATCCTAGCTTCTGGGTATTTAGGAAAATCCTAGCTTCTGGGTATTTAGGAAAGCCCTAGTTTTCTAGGTAATTTTAGTTTCCCCCATTTAGAAAAAAGGTTGGTGGAGATAATAGGATTTGGTAGCAACCACCTATGTTTGATGGTAAAAATTATGATGTCTGGGAAAAGGAAATGAAAACCATTTTAGTCACAAATGATTTGTGGGAGTTAGTAGAAAATGGGTTCACAGATGTGACTAATCTAAATGCATTTAGAGCATTGACCAATCCTCAAAAGAATTAGTTGAAGGAGACAAGAGAAAGTGATACTAAAGCACTTAGTTTGATTGAGGCAACCTTGAAATAGGATGTTTTCCCTGAATAGCAGTAGATAGTTATGCCAAACAATCATGGGAAATACTTCAAAACAATTACAAGGGTACTCACAAGGTGAGGCTAGTGAAACTCCAATTATTAAGGAGATATTTTGAGACCTTGTAGATGAAGGAAAATGAGTCAATTTCATATTTTCATACAAAGGTTTCCACATTGATTAATCAGTTAAGGATAAATGGTGAATCAATGGAAGCGCAGAGGATTATAGAGAAAATCCTAAGAAGCTTGCCCTCTAGATTTGATCCAGTGGTTATTTTCATAGAAGAGGCCAAGGACCTCTCAAAGATGATAGTTGATGAGTTAATGGGTTTACTTCAAACCCATGAGCAATGACTAAACAAATTCGCTCATTCCTAAGAACAAGCCTTCAAAGCACAATGAAATGTGAGAGGAAGGGGAAGAGGAAGAAATGGAAGAGGTAGAGGTCAACGGAGAAAAGGTAGAAGCAACTCTGGAAGAGGAGGCTCAAACAATCAAGAGGAGGGTAGCACCTTCCAATCAAATTTCCAAAACATAAAGAAGAATATCAGCTCAAATCAAAAGCAAGATAAGAGCAATGTGCAGTGTTACTACTGTCACAAGTATGGTCACTATGTAAGAAAATTTAGGAAGAAATAGTGTGACAAAGGGAGCAAAATGAAAATGTGGAAAATGAAAACAAGGATGAAAATGAAAAATAATCACAAGTGTTTATTGCTTACAATCTTGCAGAACATGGCAGTGTTGAATTTTGGTACTTGAACAACGGCTGTAGCAACCACATGAGTGGTAACAAAAATTTATTTTCCTCCATAGACAACATCATTAAGTTTGAAATCAAAATGGGGAACAATGAGAAGGTTATAGTCATGGGCAAGGGAATAGTGTACATACAAACCAAGCATGTTGAAGAAAGATAAATCCATGATGTCTTTTATGCCCCGGGCATGAAACACAATCTCTTGGGCATTGGATAGATGGTCCAAAATGGTTATAGAGTGCTAATGGAGACACAAAAATGCATCATCTACGAAAAGGATGGAAGCAAGAAAGTTATGAAAGTGGTTCAAATGACAAAGAACTATATGTTTCCCCTCAAAATGCAAATCCCAACACAGTCAATAGGCCTACAACAGTCAACCTTCAAAATGGTCATCCATGACCCATCCAAGTATTTGCATTTGAGGTATATGCATCTAAGTTATTCTAGTTTAAGTCTTTTAGCTAAAAAATGCATGGTTAGGGGCCTTCCAGCAATTGTAGAGTCCGATGGAAAGTGTGAAGCATGCATCCTAGGTAAACAACATAGGAAACCCTTTCAATTAGGGAATTCTAGGAGAGAAAGAGCACCATTAGAGCTGGTGCATTCAGATTTATGTGGTCCCATGAAGACCCCAACCCTAGGTGGAAATTTTTATTTCATGACACTCATAGATGACTATAGTAGAAAAATTTGGGTGTAATTTTTGAAGAACAAATAATAAGCGTTTGAGAAGTTCAAGGAATTTAAGGCCTTGGCTAAGAAGAGAAGTGGCCACTATATTAAATTCCTTAGAATAGACAGAGGGGGAGAGTATATCTCTCAAGAGTTTACAAACTTTTGCAAGTCTCAAGTCACTTAGAGACAGCTTACAACCAGGTATACTCCATAGAAAAATGGAGTTGATGAAAGAAAGAAAAGAACCATCATAGAGATGGAAACAAGCATGTTGAAAGAAAAAGGTTTGTCTAATGAATATTGGGGTGATGTTGTAGCAACACTAGCCTACATTTTGAATAGGTGCCCCATAAAGGCCATTCGTGATAGGATTCCACAAGAAGTGTAGAAAAAATGCAAATGGAGTGTTGCGCATTTGAGAATATTTGGATGTGTGGCATATGCACTTATTCCAAAAGAGAAAAGGAAGAAGTTTGATAACAAAGATGAAAAATGCATTTTCATAGGACATATTGCAGAATCCAAAGCCTACAGATTGTACAATCCCATCACCAAGAAAGTGGTGATTAGCAGGGATGTTGAATTCACTAAGAATGAGTCATGGGATGGACCGGTTGATAGCAACATGGGTATTTGTGTCTCAATACCCTTTGAGGATGAAGAAGATCTAGAAGGAAGGTGCGCTAGAACCTTACGACAAGGTAACAGTTCATAAAACAACAACAATAGCTCTAGAAATTTTTAGCAGAATAATTGCTCCAGAACTTTTTAGCAAGGAGGTTGCATGAGAAGTTTATAACAACAATCTTCTTCATTAGTCCAATAGTCAAGAAGCTCTATAAATTCTAAACCTATGCTTGCATCATTGATGCCACAAAAGACTAGAAGCGTGAGATAAATTTATGACAGCACAAGGTATGATCATTTTGATGAGAATTTAGAGTTTTCTTTGTTTTCCTATAGTGATCCAGTGTATTTTAAAGAATCCATAAAATAAGAAAAATTGTGTAATGCCATGGATGAAGAGTTGGACACTATAGTGAGAAACAAGACATGGGAGCTCACTAATTTACCCAAAGGGAAATCAGCCATTAGAGTTAAGTGGGTCTATAAGACCAAATGCACTACTGATGGTAAGGTTGAGAGGCATAATTCAAGGTTGGTTGTTAAGGGATACAAAAAAAATCCTAGAAGAGAATATGATGAGATGTTTGCACCAGTTGCAAGGCTTGAAATAGTGTGGGTATTCCTAGCAATTATGGCACAACACAAATGAAAAGTATTTCAAATGGATGTAAAGTCAGCCTTCTTGAATGGAGTGCATAAAGAAGAGATGCATGTGGAGCAGCCACCTGGCTACTAAGACTTAGGGAAAGAAGACAAAGTCTATAGGCTCTAGAAAGCTCTCTACGGGCTGAAGAAAGAACCATGGGAATGGTTCAGTAGAATTGATTCATACCTTTTGAGCAGTGGATTCAGAAAAAGCAGTAGTGAGCCCACACTCTACATCAAGGTAGCCAATGGTGAGATTCTTATTGTTGTTTTGTATGTAGATGATTTAATTTTCACAAGGAATAGTAATCTTTTCATTGTTGATTTCAAAGAGGCGATGAAAAATGAGTTTGAAATAACAGAGCTAGGTTCACTAAAATATTTCCGAGGCATAGAGGTCCAAAAAATAGAATATGGCATCTTTATCTCACAAACAAATTATGCTAAGAAAATCTTGAAGAGATTTAGAATCTTGGACAAAAAACCAGCCCCAACCCAAACAACTACAGGTCTAAAGTTAAGCAAAGAGGACATCAACAATGATGTTAACCCAACCCTCTAGAAGAGAATGGTTGGAAGCCTCGTGTATTTGACTATGATAAGACCTGACTTGATGTATGTGGTAAGCCTAATTTATAGGTTCATGGAGCAATCTAAGAATATTGCACACCGACAAGCAGGAAAAAGAATTCTAAGGTATGTCAATGGCACAAAAGGCTATGGAATTATGTATACCGCCTCTAATGAGTTTCGACTGGTTGGCTACATAGACATTGATTGGGCAAGAAATATAGATGACAGAAAGAGCACATTAGGATATGCATTCCACATGGGTTCAAGAGAAATATCATGGACATCAAAGAAGCAACCCATAGTTTGTCTCTCCATGACTGAAGTGGAGTACATTGTAGTAAATGCAGCAACATGCCAAGCTATTTGGCTTAGAAGAATCCTTGTAGATTTGAATGAGCAGCAAGAAGATGGTAGAAGCATATTTTGTGACAACGTTTCTTCTATCGCCTTGACTAAGAATCTCGTTTTTCATGGATGAAAAAAGAATATTGAAATCCACTACCATTTCATAAGGGAGTTGGTGGAGCATGGAGAGATTGAACTTTAGTACTACAAATCTAAGTAGCAACTCGCTGATATTTTCACAAAGGCATTGTCAAAAGAATCCTTTGAATGCCTAAGAGATAGGCTTGGTATGAAGGAATGCATGAGAAATTCGGTTATGGAAAAATCAGAAAAGCATCAATACGCCGAAAATTTAGTTCTAGAAAACTCAAAAAAGCATCGACACCATGGAACTTCTGTTCTGGAAAACTTAGAAAAGCACCGATGTGTCGGAACTTTAGTTCTCAAAAACTCAGAAAAGTGTTGATGCACCGAAACTTTGAATCTGGAAAACTCAAAAAAGTGTCGATGCAATGGAACTTCATTAAATAGATGAAAGTATGATTTCTCCAAAAATTTTGTGCCATAACTTTTGAATAGTGATGAAAAACAAAAAGGCTCAAGATTAAGGGGGGTGTTGGAATATCTAATCTTGAGAAACAATGGGTAAATGCATTTAATGCATAGTCAGAAGTGATCCGTTAGGATCTTCCAAACCCTTGTTGTGTCTAACATCCTTAGTGGAAAATTAATGTTTTTGGAAATGAATTTAATTCTAGTGGTTGAGTTTGAATTTGAGCGGCAGTTTTTGGAAAGGGAAAAGAAAGACAAAAGGAGAATATAATGTTTTTCAGTAAGAGACAAAAGAGTGCAGTAGAAGACAAGAAGGAATGTTCAGGAGAACATAACAGAAGAAGGGAATGTTCAGGAGAACCTGTAGCAGCAAAAGACTTTGACAGAGAGAAATCCACCAGTGCTCTGAAATATCACCAGCATGCAGTAGCACACAAAAATCTCTAGTGTGCCAAAATATGCGCAGTTTTTGTATGAAGAATATACAAAGCCTTTCTCTGATTTTGTATGTATTATTTTTGAGTAGTTGAATGAAACAAAAAATATTTTTCCTCCTTGTCTTGTTGTCTCTTTTGTTTGGTCTGTGTTTTCATCTTTTCCCACTTTAGTTGGGATATTTTCCCAACAATAAGCCTTGAATGTACAACCTAACAAAATGTAGGTATATATACATATTTTTCTTTTCATTTTAATGGAAATTATTTTCCCTTATGGCCTACATCATATAAGGATTACGACTTTATCAATGATTAATTTTATCTCTTGTAGTGTATTTTATGTGGGGCATTAGTTTATTTATGCATCTCAATTATTGTTGAAGTTATTTCATGCAACACGTGGATCATCTTCAATGTATCCCATAGTTGCTATAGCACAATCTCAATCTGTTCACATGTTCACTGTAGTTTACCATACTAAACAAGATGGCCCTTAAACTTACCCCATATTTATTATACTATAATCTTTTGGGCTGATCCACAGTTGGGTAGGGATAATTCTTTTCTCAAGTATGTAGAGGTGGGACTACTGCACTTATATTGTTTGCAAGATTGGAGTGATTACTCTTACGACTGGTGTAACTTATGTGGTTGGTATTTCATGCTCACTACTATCAGTGTGTATTCATCATTGGAAAGGTGTAGCTTCTATATTGCTAGGATTGTATGGTCACTGTCATTAGAGTGCATCCCCTATTGTGTTGAGCCCAAAAGTGGGTGGTTGATTAGTACATGTTTTTATTTAAACCCTAACCCTCAGTAGTCCAAGGGAAAATTTCCAAATATCCTGAGGAAGGGTACAAAATTAGCACAAAGTATTGTTGGCTATTTATATTAATGTAAACAATGCATGAAGGCATACATATTTTGGATTATTTTTCACATAATTAGGCATTCCTTTGAGTGTTTCTTAAATAATAGGAATATTATGAACTTTTAGAACTATTTGATGGAAGATTAGAAAAAATTAAGAAACTAATAAATAAGGGATACCTTATGGTCCATTAAATCATTATAGAATGCCTTTTGGACAATGAAACCTAAATGAAGGAGGGGTGTTATAGTCTTGAATTTATCACTCACATGTTTAATGGGACTACATATAGCCCTCCATCACAACATCCATCCCTAAAGCTGTAAATAATCTTGAGAAGAATTACACTCCACATACTCATTAACTCTGATCTTATTAGTACCTTTAAAGAGTTAGTATAGATCTATTTGGAAGGGAATTGATGATAGCGACATGTTCTAGGTTATTTCTAGTTCAATTAACTTGTATTAGTGGTGGTAACTTGGTGTTAGAAAGGATTTTGTTTTTAGGTGAAATCTGCATATTCCAATATTTTGGTTACAAAAATTTGATAAATAACTAGAGGATGGAAATCTTAAATAAGATGAATTTTTAATTTCAGGTTACAGATAATCATCCTACTAGAAATATCATTCTTTCTATTTTTCTACATGTAATTACATGATATATTCCTCATATGTATCACATTTTTAATTATGTTTTGATGATATACTTAAGACCTTGTATTGAATTATGATTAACTAATCTTGGTTGAGAATGGTGCTGTGGGAATGAATTTGAAATATATTAGAGGTTCAACATCTCTAGAGGCTATTCCGGGGGAATGATTCTAGTCAAGAAGGTATTAAAGACATGAGGAAAAAATGAAGGTTTATGTTGTTGTTATGGTATTTTATTAGTAGTCTTCCATGTGAAGCATCCATTTATGTGTTTAAAATTTTTATGAAGCAGTTTTTGTTCATTTTGATCACATGAATTTTCCTCAATTGTATTTTTTCTATTATACGTAGCCCAATTGTACCTTTGATATTGGTTCATTAATGAATTTATCTATATATAGGAATGTTGGCCTTTGTGCTGCCTATCAAATTGGTCTATGGTTGCATGTTGTAGTTGGTGCTTTGTTGTGTGATATGGCATATGTATTTGTATCCAAGTTGGCCTAGGTACCAATTAGATGGTTTTTGCATGTAGGTGTTGTCATAAGGGTCCTGGAAAACTATGGATGAAGATATTGACTCTTCTTCCAATATAGAAATGATGCCAAGTTGGTAAAAGACTTAAAGGTAGAATGTTATCCTCTTTTGAACTCCTCTAGAAGTATCGAGTATTGTCAAATTTAATTCTTCCTTAGTGTACAATATTCTTTTCATTGTCTACTTGGTGTTTAGATGAAGGTTGAAAATTAGATAGGCCATAGTGATTGTCTTAAGTGAGGAAAGTTTGAATGCTACGTTGAATGAATTTAAATTTGTGTAGTTGAAGACTCAATTTATTGTTGATTAGTAAAACCTCAATTTTGATGAAAAAATAAAATATAATAGCATATGAATAAAATCGGATATTGAAAAGAAAAGGAAGGAAAAGGTTTAAGGTAAATTATATTCAAACCAAGTTAAATTGTATTTAGATAAGTCATTATAGGATTTATTAATGAATCTAATAACTTGGAAAGGGGATTATATTAACAATGCTATAATTTTAGTAAATATTTGTGAGAACTAGAATTCATTGATGAGTTAGTTAGATGAAAAAGGTTGATAGTAACTTATCTTTTCTAATTCCTCCTCTATCATTCAAATAAAAGACTCAAATGAATCCCAATCGTGATTGCATGAAGGGTTTCGTAAAGGTATGGGTTATAATTAAAGTCCATCTAGATTACTTATTATTAAATATTATAGATGTATTGATACAAAATATTTCACTTCCCTATAACCATGCTAATGGATTATTTATTTTAGTATAGGGTATGCGCAGGATCATCATGGAAAAAATAGGTCCTTAAGTGGCAATGAAAATTTGGGAAATCAGAGTTGGGCAACTTGACATAAAAATTTGAATAAGTTATCTATATTATCTCAAAAATATGTAAGAATAGAATCTATGGAAAATTGAATTTAGTTTCTAAACTACTAGGTTAAGTTTTGTTAAAAAAAATCTATTTGGTGAAAATTTGAAATTTCAATGTAGTAGTACTAAAATTTCAGGGAAAAAATAAAGAGTAGGTGTCTATCTGACCACCCTAACCATAATAAAATCATAATTTTTTTTATAAAATTTTAGATATAAGTAGAGGACTCATGTCCGGATGTGATGCATATCTTTTAGTAATTTTTTTTAAATAAATAATTAATTATGAAATTTTTATTACAACTTTTTAAAAATATAAAAACTCGTATGTCTGACCACCTTAACTTGGTCAAAACTTAATGGAATTCATTTTTATTTTTTTTAATCCCATAGTATGTGAAGCATAGAATGTGACACATGTTTTGGATTCAAAAAATGTGATACCGTTTGAAATCTATAGATATTTTTTTATCAGACTATCAATCAGAACTTTAGTCGTAATTCTAATAAAAAATAAATAGTAATTATTTATTAGATTCTAAGTAAAATATAATTTATATTGGTAGAAAGCTGAGAAGCTCCTTTGCAAACCCTTTTTTGTTTCATCAATTTTAGGTAAAATAAAAGTCGTTAGCCACATGGGCAAAGTCTAGAAAAACAAGGTAAGTTGTTAAACACGTTTTACATGTTGACTTTTAGGATTGGCAAGTCTAAACCAAATCTCGAGCCTAATACCAAGGCATTAAATTTTGTGTCAAAATATCCGATATCAGATTCAAATAAGATATCTGATTCAAATCCGATATCGGATTTGAATTCGATATATGATATCTTTTAGATCAGTTTTAAGATAATTTATACAATCTTTAATATATTGATTAAAAATGCAATTAAGTTTATAATTTAATATATATAATATCCAATAAATTTTATAATGTAATATATTTAATATACAATTTATGATAATCTCTAACCGAATTATGTATTTAATATATAATATATTATTTAAATATTTTAGTTAATCTATACATATTTTAATATTATTTCAATATTTTAGTTAGTCCATAAATATTTAAATATATATATATATATTACCAATTTATAAAATATTTAAATATTATCTCTTTCCCTCTCGCTCTCTCCACCTCTATCTCTCTCATGTCTCTCACTCAATCACTCCTCTCTCTCTCTCTCTCCCTCTCTCCCTCTCCCTCATCCTCTACCTCTCCCTCTCTCCCTCTCCCTCTCCCTCTCTCCCTCAACTCTAAACCCTCTCTCCCTCTCCCTCTCCCACTCTCCCTCTCCCTCCCCCCAATCTCCCTCTCACTCTCTCACTCTCACTCTCCCCTCTCCTTCTCAACTCTAAACTCTCCCTCTCTCTCCCTCTCCTCTCCTCTCCCTCTCTCTCTCTCTCTCTCTCCCTCTCTCCTCTCCTCTCCTCTCCTCTCCCTCTCCTCCTCTCTCTCCCCTCTCCCTCTCCTCTCTCTCTCCTCTCCTCCTCTCTCCTCTCCATCTCCTCTCCTCTCCTCTCCTCCTCTCCCACTCTCCCTCTCCCTCTCCTCTCCTTCTCCCTCTCTCTCTCTCTCTCTCTCTCCCCACTCTCTCTAACTCTCCCACTCATCTCCCTCTCTCTCTCTCTCTCTCCCTCTCCTCTCCCTTTCTTCTCTCTCTCTCTCTCTCCCTCTCTATCTCTCTATCTCTCTCTCTCTCTCTCTCCCTCTCCCACTCTCCCTCTCTCTCTCCCATCTCTCCCTCTCCCTCTCCCACTCTCCCTCTCCCTCTCCCTCTACCATTGCAAAACATGTTTTACAAATCGGATATCTGATTATATCGGATATTAGATTTGTGGGTCATAGAAAAACCCCATGTGGGCCATTTTTGTGCATTCCAACGGACCCTGCATTCTATTTGTAGCACTTTGCAGGTGATAAATGTGCAGTTTCAGATAGGAAGAGACAAAGATAATTTTTTTGGAGATTCTCTTACTCAAATTTGTCATACATAATGATATTTAAGCGACTTATTTTTGTATAATGGGGAGCAGTAGTCATCAGAAGCAAAAATGTAAGAGAAAGCTGACAAAAGAACAAATTGAAGGATATAGACAAAGAGATAGAGAAGGTCATAGGAAGAAAAGACAAGGTATGTTAAATATTGGTGAACCTGAGGACTATGGTCTTTCAAGTGAAGAGGAAATTGAATATGTTCAAGGTGAAAATGTAGAACATGATATTGAAATTGGGAATGAAAATGTTCAAATTGATATTGAAAATTTTCAAGGTGAAAATGTTGAACATGATATTGAAATTGGGAATGAAAATTTTGAAATTGATAATGAAAATGTTGGAATTGAAGATGTTGAACATGATATTGAAATTGGGAATGAAAATATTGAAATTGATAATGAAAATGTTGGAATTGAAGATGTTGAACATGATATTGAAATTGGGAATGAAATTTTTCAAATTGATATTGAAAATGTTCAAGGTGAAAATGTTGGAAATGAATATGTTGAACATAATATTGAAGCAAGTGTAAATTATGTTTCACTAGATTACACGAGAAATGAAGAACCTTGTGTGAAAGAAAGACTTATTCCAAATTCAAGACCTTCAAGGACCCCTAAATGGTTAGTTGAAACTGACGATAACATTATAAACAACTTTGAAGGCAATAGTTCAACATGAACTATTCGGTTTTGGGCTATAATACTTTTCAACCAATATTTTAGCGATAAGACATTGACCGAGAAATGCCAACTTTTTGTATAATTTCTAAAGATGAAAAAGATGAGACCTTTGTTAGCCAAATTGAATTCATCTAAATAAGAGGATCGAAAAAAATTCTATTATTGTCAAAAATATTTTTAATGCTCTCGAGTCTATTGGAAAAAATAACAAGGAAAAAGATAAGAGAGCTGCTCAGAGAGTCATTACCACCACCCTAGTAAGCCATCAATTGAAAAAGGCTCGCTTTATGAGACAAACTTGAATTGAATTTGACTTAAATTGTAAAACTTTGGATAGAGCACTTGCAAGAAGAGAAAGAATAGATGATTCTCTTCAAAATGATACATTGGCTTTTGCCGGAAGGCTTACACGTGTTGATAAGAAGCCAACCGATAATGTAAAGTAGGCAATTCAACAATTTTGGCATGATAACTCTAGAGTATCACCCAATGCAAAGGATCTTTTAAAGTTAATTATTGGCAGTCGAGACCATACACCACATCCTAAACATTTCTTGGAATCAAGCCAAACAATGTTGTTCAACAAATTTAATCAATCACATCCAAATATGGAAATCTTGCAAGGAAATTTTGAAGGTTTAAATCCATTTTATTGTGTGTCTCTTAAGATTCGTAATACTTGTTGTTGCAAATACCATGTGGAGTTTTCAATGTACCATGAACTATTATATTATATCCATTCTAATTTGCATACTAATGAAATGTTGCAGGAGTCTGGTGCAATGCATCTTCTGAAATCATCAAGGGACTTGCTAGATCTATTTTTATGTTCTAGGGATGATGGTTCCTTTTTCTATATAAATGATTGTTTAAATGTGAAGTGCTCACAATGTGGTGGCTTTTCAAAGTTTGTTCAATGTTTTCATGAGGGTTCAGAACATGAATTTGGAAAGAATCTTGTTGATAAAAAGAGATATGAGATAGTAAAATATACTTTGCAGAGTGGAGATGAAGGTTATAGATGTGAGTTGGTTACAAAAGAATGTAGTGTTGCTGATTTTATTTCAGATTTTAAGGAAAATATTTTATACAAATATGCAAGGCATAGTCATAGGTCTCAGTGGTTGGATCAACAATTCAGGATATGTAAGGAATCTTTTTCGATTGGCACTATTATATCAATGGTTGATTTTACTGAAAACTACACATTGCAACCACAAAATGAGGTACAATCTTAGTATTACAATTCCATTCAGATTGCAATTTTTTTCCACATAACATTTAGACATGCATCTGATAGTACAAAGAAGGATTGAAAGATAATCAAAGAGTATCATTTTTATATGAGTGATGATATATCTCACTCGTCTGAGTATGTCCAACATTGTTCCAAGAATTTTTTTGAGTTCTTGTAGGAGCATGATATAGCACTGGGCTGACATCTCATTTGGTCAGATAACTATACAGGTCAATTCAAGAATGCTCATATGTTTTATTGGTTGAGTAGAATGCATGTAGAGAGGGGTGTACCTAATATTTGGAGATTTTTTGAAGCTGGGCACGGGAAAGGGGAGCATGATGGAGCAAGTGCATGTGTAAAAAGAGCTCTAGTTAAGGAGCAATTGAAGATTTTAGCAGCAAAATTCAGTGATGCACGTTCTATTGTTGATTGGTGTAGTTCAGCATTGTCACAGGGAGGGACACTTGATTCAATAGTGCACAGATTCTTTTGGTTGGTTGAGGAGGGTACACTGGGAGGCAGATTGGATTGTCATACAATCAAAGATTCTTCAAAGATGCATTCGTTTCGAAGCTCAGATGCAAGTACATGGACCATTTGGACATAAAAGTTGGCTTGTTTTTGTCAAAGTTGTATTCAGTGCGAGTGGGATCAATGGGTAAAAGCACAAAGTTGTGTCACACTTTCAGCCAACATATCAGCACAACTGAATTTAAGTATTTCTAACTCAAAATCAATTTTGGTCAAACATATGACCTACTAAGATTCATTCTAGCTAAGTTAGATACTTCCACAATTTATTCAACTAAAATTGTTGGCTAAAAATATATGGAGCACCACTTTAAGTCCAATTTACCAAAAAAAAAAAAAATTGAAAAACTTGAAGTTCTAATAACTCCCCATGTAAATAACATTTTTTTTTAAATGTAAAAATACTTTTTGTAGATCCATAAGTGTAGTTTTCAAAAATATATTTATTTTAATAGTTTAATTATTATTTATATTTATACTAAAAGTAGGTTATCAACAAAAAATATTAGGTTGATTACCATGCCGAGGAAAAATACTAAAACTTATTAAAAAAAATTGACAAAAAAATGATGCACTAGATAAAAGAATCTATTTCAAGATGGTATAATTTTTTTTCCATTTTAGATAAATATTTAATATGAATGTTGACGTCTGATGGAAACAATTGTTTTTTTTTCACACACATTTTAATATTTATCAAAATTGGAAAAAAATATATCCATGCACTAAAGTTTCAAGTTATAAATACACACAAACAATTTGAAAGAAAAAAAAAAAAATTACTATAAAAAGTTTGATGTCTCGTGCAACTTCAATTTTCAACATTTTATTAGCAACTAAATTATAGTGTTAATTTATGAAAAACTAGTTTAAAATAAATTTTTAATTTCTTATAAAAAATACAAACATAAAATATACTAAAAAATACATATTTTACTAGTTTACATCATTCAAAAATTCAAAACATATATGCTGCTTTTTAGTGATTCAAGTTTAAAAGTTGGATCAGCATTGGTCGTTTCCTTTATAAAGTGTGACACAGCTTTGTGCTTTTCCCCAATTTGAGACAAGTGAGTGGGTGGATACATGGGTTCCACATTATCTAACTCCTTTATCTCAAACTATATCCATGACAAATTACACAATGGAAAGTTCACTTGATTACGACTGGCTTTTAGATCTACTACATCCAAGACATGTTTTTGCAGTTGTTGCACTGCAGGGGAATGAAGAGAGATCAGAATATTGGTTGGCTCAATTTTTGAAGGTAAAGCACAAGCTAACACAATCGATGAAAGATGATGATGGGTTTGTGTATCCTACAAGTTCGGTTGTGGTTGTAGGAACTTGGTTGCGAACATACATGATTAGAAAGAATGGCATACCTGCATTTGAAGACTATGAGAAACACAAAACCATTCTCATGTATTCACACTTTTTTATAGCAACAAATGTTAAGTTGTTGAAGCATCATGCCAAACCAAAGACAAAACAACTATGGACACTTAGTAATATTGATCATGAAGCAATATTAGATACTCTTAAGCAAAGAGATGACCCTTCAAGCACACTCGAATAGCATATTCAAGAATGGAAAGTACAATGCTTAAGCCTTTTTTTTGTTGTGACAATATAGATATATCATTTGACAAATTTTGTGATATTCTTGGCACAATTGATCATGGACCTGCTGCAACAATAGCCAACTCTAATCCTTTCAAAGAGGTACGTGACATATTACTTTAATATAGATTGGTTATTCAAAGCATCTTTTATAGTTTGCATTACCAATTAATCATCATTCAGGATGTTTAGATTAATATGGAGTTGTTAGTCTAAGCATATTTTTTGTTGTTACAATATAGATTTATCATTTGACAAATTTTGTGATATTCCTAACATGATTGCTCATGGACCTGCTACAATAATAGGAAACTCTGATCCTTTTAGAGAGGTATGTGACAAATTACAATAATATCGATTGGTTATTCTAAGCATATTTTCTATTATATGCAGTTTAACTGCTAACTTGATGGTTTGTACGGGTGCTTGTCACTCGAAAATGCCAACATACTACTCTTCTGGAAGACTGTGCCTTGAATGCCTCAAATAGAAAATTTTGTAAAAATTGAATATTGAAATGTGAAACAATGTAAAAAGGTCATAACTCTATATAGGCATAATCTATATCCAGTGATGGTTTTTGAAATACAATTCAAATGTCTGCCATTGTATAAATGGTATGTTTAAAATGTAAAATGATTTTTTTACTTAATCGAGCTACAACCGAAGGTTTTCTTCCTAGTTCTTTCCTATTGGTATGCTTGTTTGAACCAAGTTTTGTAATATCCTCTATTTATATATAACAAATTACAGTGGCTTGCCACTTTTTCGAAAAATAAAAAAGTAAAAAGTTCATTGTGAATTTCATTTTCCATGTCATTGATTCAAGTTGATTGGGTAAGAGTTTTTTGATGCAAGAGCTAGAAATTGTAGAATCTTGATCCAACCTTAAATATTTTTGCCCCCACATTTCATTGATATTAGCACTTTGGACTCTTAAGGGAAAACGCTGCTCCAATGCAGCTCGGAGTGATTCAACGTATTTGGGTGCAAGAGAGAACCATACCTAGCGCAAACATACCCATCTGGACATGTTGGAATAGTCTGTTGGGTTGTATGAGTTCTAGAATGAAAGTTGCACCACTTTGCAACTTTACACTGCTTGCATTTGACAACTTTTCCCTCAACTGAAAACTCATCAACACGGGAAAACGCCTTTGAGATAGCAAAAACTGAGAGAGGTTATTGTAGATGGTCTCAACACAATCCCATATCCTCAGATGAAGAGTCTATAAGAATCACGATTTTTGAGAAATAGTCTATCAAAGTTTTCTGCCTTTTAGCACTTTGGACTCTTAATGGAAAACGCCGATCCAATGCAGTTCGAAGCGATTCGGCATATTTGGGTGCAAGAGAGAACCATACCTAGTGTAAACATACCCATTCGGACATGTTGGAACAGTCCATTGGGTCGTACGAGTTCGAGAATGAAAGTTGCGCCACTTTGCAACTTTACACTGCTTGCATTTGGCAACTTTTCCCTCAACTGAAAACTCATCACCACGGGAAAACGCCTTCGAGATAGAAAAAATCGAGAGAGGTTATTGTAGATGGTCACAAAACAATCCCATATCCTCAGATGAACAGTTTGTAAGCATCATGATTTCTGACAAATAGTCCGTCAAAGTTTGCTTCCTTTTAGCACTTTGGACTTTTAAGGGAAAACGTCGCTCCAATGCAGCTCAGAGCGATTCGACATATTCGGGTGCAAGAGAGAACCATAAATAGCATAAGCATACCCATCTGAACATGTTGGAACAGTCTTTTGGGTCGTACAAGTTTCAGAATGAAAGTTGCACCACTTTGCAACTTTACACTACTTGCATTTGGCAACTTTTCCCTCAATTAAAAATTCATCACCATGGGAAAAGGCCTTTGAGATAACAAAAATCAAGAGAGCTTATTGTAGATGGTCTCAACATGATCCCATATCCTCAAATGAAGAGTTTGTAAGCATCATGGTTTTCGAGAAATAGTTCGTCAAAGTTTGTTGCCTTTTAGCACTTTGGACTCTTAAGGGAAAATGCCGCTCCAATGCAGCTCGGAGTGATTCGGCATATTTGGGTGCAAGAGAGAACCATACCTAGCGTAAACGTACCCATTTAAAATATTGGAATAGTCCGTTGGGTCGTACGAGTTCAAGAATGAAAGTTGCACCACTTTGCAACTTTACACTGCTTGCATTTGGCAACTTTTCCCTCAACTGAAAACTCATCACCATGGGAAAAGGCCTTAGAGATAGCAAAAACCAAGAGAGGTTATTGTAGATGCTCTCAACACAATCCCATATCCTCAGATGAAGAGTCCATAAGAATCACTATTTTCGAGAAATAGTCCGTCAAAGCTTGTTGCCTTTTAGCACTTTGGACTCTTAAGGGAAAATGCCACTCCAATGCAGCTCAGAGCGATTCGACGTATTTGGGTGCAAGAGATAACCATACCTAGTGTAAATGTACCCATCTGGATGTGTTGGAATAGTCCTTTGGGTCGTACGAGTTTGAGAATGAAAGTTACACCACTTTACAACTTTACACTGCTTACATTTGGCAACTTTTCCCTCAACTGAAAACTCATCACCATGGGAAAATTCCTTTGAGATAGAAAAAACTGAGAGAGGTTATTGTAGATGGTCTTGACATGATCCTATATCCTCAAACGAAGAGTCTCTAAGCATCATGGTTTTCAAGAAATAGTCTATCAAAGTTTTCTACCCTTTAGCACTTTGGACTCTTAAGGGAAAACATTGCTCCAATGCAGCTCAGAGCGATTCGGCATATTTGGGTACAAGAGAGAACCATACCTAGCGTAAAAATACCCATATGGACATGTTGGAATAGTTTGTTGGGTCGTATGAATTCAAGAATAAAAGTTGCACCACTTTGCAACTTTACACTGCTTGCATCTAGCAACTTTTCCCTCAATTGAAAACTCATCACCACGGGAAAACGCCTTCGAGATAGGAAAAATTGAGAGAGGTTATTTTAGATGGTCTCAACATGATCCCATATCCTAAGATGAAGATTCTATAAGCATCACAATTTCTGAGAAATAGTTCGTCAAAGTTTGCTGTCTTTTAGCACTTTTGACTCTTAAGGGAAAATGCTACTCCAATGCAGCTCAGAGCGATTTGGCGTATTTGGGTGAAAGAGAGAACCATACCTAGCCTAAACGTACCCATCCGGACATGTTGGAATAGTCCGTTGAGTCGTACGAGTTCAAGAATGAAATTTGCACCACTTTGCAACTTTACACCTCTGTAGAGATTTACAAATTTCCTCTTCAGATCACTCTATTTTGGATAGGTTTGCGGAGCTACCAATGTTAAATCCAAGCTAACTGACTTTGAGCAAATCATATCCCAGTAAACATGATAGAGGTCCCACTTCTTCTTGAATGCAGGAGCTCCATCTGACCCTTTATCTCCATTCCTCTTGAAGCATCTTTTCTTTCCTCCTTTTCCTTCTTCGAGGATTGAGCGGAAAGAACATGAATGTCTTCATTTGTAGGGCTTCATCCAATACCTCTCGCAACCAACCTTGACTCCTCTTGAATACAGTCAGCTCTCAACCGATCAAACTTTGGAAATTTTGATCTCATGCCGATTCCTTGAATGTAAGACTCCCAAGATGAAGGAAGATTATTAAGAGCCAACATGGTCAAATCTTTGTCATCAACAATATGACCATTTCTCTCGCTGTCTTCAACTTAGAGATCAAATAATATAATTGAAAGCACTCAAAAAATGAAACACATAAGACTATAAACACAACAATAAATTTTCATACAACTCAGGCCCAGCTCATGGCTGAATTTGATACAATGAATAATAGCACCTCTCGTAGATGCAAAGATACAATCAAATATGCTTCTCCTTGAAATTGGCCTACGGCTGCAAGATGAAGCGTTGTTGCTCAAGTGCAAACTTTTTCTTGGAATGAAAATTATGTTGAATGAACTTGATTGAGGAAATGAACAAACATCACCTCGTATTTATACAAAATAAGGTGACTCTTCAAGGAGGTCGACCTCTCTTGAAAATAATAAATTACAAAATAATATCAAGGAAGGTCGGCCCCATCCATTTAAATAAAATGAGTATAAGTTAAATAGCCATAGGATATCATTTAATTTATTTCAACTTAATGTGATCGCTATCATGTATGAAAAATGTTGTAGCATAGACAAGGCAGTGGACTATTTGAAAAAAAACTTCAAAGAAATGTGGTCTCATAGAATTCAATGATAAACAAATGCAATTGACAACTGCTCATAGTTTTTAGTTATGCAATGTGAAGTAATTGTATAACTTCTTAGGTTGACTTTGTTAGAACTATATTTTAATTGAAATTTTTTCATCTATGAACATCTAGTTGTTAGTTATGCAATGTGAATTAATGATTTGAGTTTGAAAGATGTGTAATGCAATGTAATCAACGATATAAATATAAACTACATAATATAACCATTCAGTTTTAAGCTATTGTAAATTGATATTTAACCATTGTTCAAGATAAAATTTTCAAATAGTTTAATCATGCACATGAGGAACAAATTAAATTTTGATTGTCAACTTCTATATATCAAATTATCCAATAATCAAGTGTATGTCCATATACAAAAATGGCATCGATGCCAACTCAAACAAAGTTTTACAAAATGTGGCATATGCCATCTCAATATGTATTCAAAATTTACATGCCAAAATGTCTATCTCATCCTAAACTACTGGTGGATCATCAAAATGGAGCCTCTTTGAAGCACTCGTTGGCTCTGAAGGTAGTTGCACAAGAAAAATTCAAACCACAATTGAGATTAGTTATAATATATAATTTAAAATTGAGTAATTAACATCAAAATCAATATACATTGAATTTTAATTGAACTCTAAAATTGAAATCTTGATTACCTGAAATATGCGTCTCTTCAAAGGGTCAGGAGTCCTAGAATACACCAAATCAACTTTTGAAATGCCAATCTATATATGTGAACAAAAACATAAAATTCATCCAAGTTTGCATACGATTATTGGTAATAAGAACTTATTTACCAAACACAAAATAAAATAAGCACTTACCTTTTCAGGTTGATCTTTTTCTTTATCTCCTTCAGGTGTTTTGACACCTCCTCCTTGAGTTGTTTCACCACCTACTCTTTGAGGTGTTCCAATAACTACTCCTTTAGGTAGTGTGTCCCTTGTCATCATATCTGTAAAGCTCATAATTTCCTGTACATAAAATTGACAAGTACATATGAAACTACCAATCTATGTCGATGTATGTATAATCAATATAAGATCTTAAAAATATTAATTCAATCCAATTTGAGTTCAATTACCTTCCCCTTATCTAGATTTGTGCCTCCATAGTCTGGACGATGTTGCACCTCACTTACACTAGGTATTTCCTACAGGAGGAAAACAAGATAAACATATAAGTTATTATATAATTTCATTAATAACAATTCAAATGACAAGCAAGTATATAATATAAAATGTAAATGAGTGAGTACAAAAATATATACTACGTGTGTGTCCAAGCCAAATGAAATGGCCCTAAGGGTACTATTAGTTACCCATGTGAGATCCTCCTCAGACATCAACTATTAAATAGACCATGTAAATAAATATTAGTACTTGATACTATCTCCTATTAATATTCATTTAAAAACAAATGCAAGTTATGAAATTACAACTTAAATCTTACCTATGTCACTATTTCAACATCTCCCTCTCTAGCAAGAGAGGACTTTGTAGGGTGCACTCCACTCCCCTACGAGTAATCTATAATGTCCACATCATGGAGGTCATAATTAGAAGTGTCCAAGGGATGCTCAACGGGCTATACAAGAAGACCCAAACATATCTGGTAGCACATAGTGCAAGTATGTGGCACACAAATATGTGGACCTAAGGAGGATGATGCAACAACACTTGAGCCTTCACCAACATCACCAAAATGTGGCTGAGCTATTGTAGAAGAATGTGAAACCAAATGACCACTCAAAGAGTGAATAGCCTGAATAGTCTATGTGGATGCATCCTAGATAATCTCTGGATGATATATTGGAGGTGGTGGAGGAAGGGGAGGAAGGGGAACATTTGGGCACGGGACTACTCTAACTGCCCCTAGTCTATCATGGGGCATACCTCCACCAACACCCTGGAAGGGTTTAATGTCAAAGTAATTGACATGATGCCCTAACACAAACTCAGCATATAATTTTTTAATAAAGTAAAATGGTATGTCGAAATTATTGTTCGGTGGTTTATTAAAAACCATACACCAATGATCCCAAAATTTAGCTACAATGTCCCTATGCATGCACCATTTTATGGAAAGTTTTGTTTTATTAACATTCACTGGAAAACTAGTGCAGGGGTCAATGAATAAAAAGGCTATTTGGGCTTTGGTTATTTGGATATCTTTCACATCATCGTAAGACAATCCACATCAATAATATTCCCTCATGTCTTCTCACCACGAATAAAAGAAATTATGTTGAGTGGAGAGGGTTTCTATATTTTTAATTATTTCCCTAAATGTGTTTGTCATATCTCTCAATCGAGGCATTGTCTGATAAATTTCACAAATTCCCCTCAATTGCCCCAATTTTTCATCAATTAAGTCTTCAATTGGTACCTGCGGAGGTGGTGGAGCATTTGGCATTTGTGGATTTTGATTTGTAGCCATAATACCTGATTAAAGTTAAAAACTAATTAAACTAATTGAAATTATACAATATAAATGAAATTATTGTAAAAAAACCCTAGTTTCTAATAATAAAAAAAAAAACCATACTTTTTCACAAAAATCAATAACAAACTCATATTTTTGATAAAAATACATCAACAACACTAATTTTTAATCAAGATCCAGTTCAAAACATTAAGTTTTAATAAAAAATCAATGTAAACTCTAGTTTTTTAAAAAATCAATAGAAAACCCTATTTTTGAATTTTTTTTAATAAAACCTACTTAAACATAAGAGAATCTACTTCAAAAATCGATTACAAGATTGAAAAAACCAAATACATACCGGATTTCGGATTTGGGTTTTTTCCTTTTGCACCCGCGTCAAACTGTGAGAGATGAAGTTAAATAGTCAGCTATTTTTTTTATATACAGTTTCCAGAAATCGGATATCCAATTTGTGGAAACTAGGTTTTGTTTTCGGTTCAGGTAAATGTACTAACACCCGAACCTAGAAAAGTCATCTCGGCATTTTCGCATTTTTGAGCCAATCCAAAACATGATTTTTTCTCATTGCCACTTTTTGGCCCATCATGATCCTGCACGTACCCTATAGTAATAGATCATCCATCACTAGATAAAATATTAAGGAATCAACCTAACTCTTTTTAGATTATTCTTATCATATGGCAACTCTTTCTGGCACAATGATGTTTAGGTTTTATGATGATATAATATATTATAGTATTTAATGTAATTTAGTGTTAGTGGAATTTTGTGATTATCTACTTCGTGGGAGGATACAACCAAGAAGAGATTTTTATTTCCATATTTGTTTGATAGCTTCTTAGAGGAAGCTTGAGTCTAAAGGGGGAGAATTTGACCTACATAATTAACATTGATTTAGAGACTTTGGTTTAATTTTATATTCATATAGTATGGTGTTTTAGACATGGTTGTTCTTGAGATTTTATTTTATGAATATCATCATTATGGAAATAATGTTAGATATGCATGTGTAGACATTTATTTTCTTATAAATGATATAATATGTGCATTTAATATAAATGTTTTGATCATAAAGTGTTTTGTTTAAATGTTTAATTTCCACAAAAATAAATGCATTTCAATGATTATGCTACATCTATAATTATTTGAAGTTGGAAAGTTTCAATGTTAATATTTAATGTTTTGATTATAATTTCGAAATTGCACTAATGCTTCTATTGAGATGATGTAGGTGGGCACTCTAGATTCCTTGAGAATTGGAGACAAAGTCCAAATTCCAAATATTTAATTATTGGTTTTTAATTCTTAAGGGGGGGTTTAATGTTTAGAGTGACTTGAATTTTATGTGAGTTTATTTGTAGAGAAAATATGTTTTTAATTGAATAATATTTTCATTTGATTTGAGTTTTGAGGGAAGTTGAAGAGTTAGGAGGAATTATATTTTAAGAGGAAATTAGTATGGTTGTGCTCTCAATTGTCTGTACTACTTTTCTTCATTTTGGAAATTCAATTGGTTGGTGAAGACGGTTGCTTCTTTGGGTATTAACTGAAAGAAATTGGTGGTAGAAGGATGCAACAAAGAGAAGGGATTGAATTCTTTGTTTTGATATTAGGAGATCCTAACTTGGACAGCCATGGTATGTTGTGTGTTTTGATTTGAAATTTTTTGGTATAGTTATAGAATGTTGATAGAATTTGTTGTGTAGCAAAACTTTGTGTTAATTTTTGTTTTGTGTAGAATTTTTCTTCTATAATGGGGGTTTGGGTGTGCATAAGGAGTGGATCTCGCCTGAGGGCTAAGTGCCTCCTTCATTTGGGGATGAGAAGGGCACAAAGCGTCTCTTGGGATTTTGTGTCAAAATGTGTATATATGTAATAATGAAGTTGGGGGTTGGATGGATTGTGGAGTTGTTTTTTGTGCAGGTCTTGTGAATGGGAGAATTGGGTGTTGGATGGAGTATGGAGTGGACAGTTGTGGAGGTGTTGTGAATCAGTTATTGTATTGGTGAAGGTTATGTGTTGAAGGTGGAGTTGAATGTGTATGAAGGATGTAATATTGTGCCCCAAGAGGGAAGGGGATCCCCCTTCTCCCCCTTTGCAAGAATCTCGTGAGCAGGTTCTTTGTGTGTGATTCAATGTAATTTTGGTTTTATTTTGTGTTTGGCATTTGATTTTGTCTCCCGCTCAAGGGTGGACTCAATAGTCCTATGGTTGGGAGGAGAGAAGGATTGGGTTGCTCTATTTTGTGTTGCAGGTCAAGAAAGTAATTTGGATTGGAGGAAAAATTAAATGTATGAAAGGATATTATACTGGTGGTACAATCTGATTTTTTTTTTTTAATTAGTGTTGTAGAATGAGAAATCTTCAGTTGTAAGCAAATAAATATTAGTCAAATCATATATAAATTCAAGTATATAGTTTATCCTTCTGTATGTATTATTTTTTTAACTATGGTCAAATAGTTTCAGTGAGTTATATCTACAAGATTTTTAATTTTATGAAATTATAAGCAATGAACTATTGTTGTATCGCTATATGAGCTAGTTTGTAAATTAAAGTCAGATCCTTTAAATATTTTCCTAATAAAAAACCTCTACAAAACAACAACAATAAACAATGTCATTATATTATTTTATAGTGTATGAAATAACCTGTTGTTAGTACCTGGATGCATGTGCTAAGTATGGTTTCCTTATTGTATTTGGTCTCACTCAGACTGATAATGCTCAAACATATTACATTGGTTTTAATTTTACATCAAAAACTACTAAATGATATAATTCTTTGTTTGCAACCAATGCATTTCATTGAGCTAATACCTCTAAATTTTATAGAATGTCACCTTGATTGATGTAATGTTTATTTCACTCACTTTTTATGTGGTCTTAACTCTATTTTAATAACCATTTAATGGATTCACGGCTTATGTGAATCTCATCATTACTGGACCAATCCAACCATCGTCTTATTTAATACGAAGTCGTTTTACCTGCTTAAGCTCCTTAAATGTATTTTCCTACTATTTAATATTCTATATTTGGTAATATAGATTTATACGCTTAGTAAAAAGTATAGAAATGTTACTATAATGTCAATCGAGAACAGTTATAAAAGCTCGCATGAACCTTAGTATGAGGTAAAAGAATAGAAAGATAATAATTTAATTCTCAAAAAGAATGATTGAAAGAAACGTTACAAAACTTCCTTGTGTCTAGCATTTTTTTTTAGTCAAGACTTCCATGCCTTCTTGATGTCAAACGTGGAGATTGGGAACTTGTAACGATTTTGTTAATGCATGTTTTAAAAAAAAAACAAATTACACTCAATGATTAATGATTTTGCTAAGGTATGTTTGAGTCTATTTTCAGATTCATTCTGCATTTTTTAACAATTATAATATTTGAAATGTAAATATCTGCGTAAATGCTAACTTTTTTTAGATTGAAAATTGGTTCAAATATATGCATAATATGTGCTTCAATGGAGAACCAAAAGAAAACCTCAATGGAGAACCTGGTAGCAGACGTTCCTTGTCTAAGCTCACAGAAGACAACGCCCACTAACAGTCTTGTTGGTCGCTATTGTAGACATAAGCAGTTGTCATACTACAACAAACCTAAGGCTATCTATCAAATGAAGGTGAATCCATGGAAGTGAGAAGTTACATGTTTAATGTGTAAGCAATCTGTTTATGTGATGTAATAGATGGGAAAGAGCAAAGTTTGAAAAATGAAATAACCGGTAGTACGCAATAGGTCCAGGTTCTTTTTTAATGTGATGGAAATGAAAGTTCATATGCTTAGTGAGTGACTTCTTGTTACTGTTGAATAGTATAGATAACTGAGAGGGGGTGACTTAGTTATCATAAAATAATTTTCTTGAATTTAATTAATTCTGAGCAATCTTAAATCAATCAAATAATAATTAAAACAAATATGAACATTAAAGCACATAACAATACCATGAATAATGAACACTAGAATTTACGTGGAAATTCAAGATGGGAAAAATCACAAAGAATGCTAATTTTCAATTATAAAAAATTGGTTAAGGATACATCGATTAATCTATTTTTTACAAGTGATCACTACCAAAATGATCACTATAGGTAAGCCTCATTGTTGGTGGGCTCACTACCTAGCTATTACAGCCAAAATTCAAAAGGATCACTACCAAAAGAAAAAGGCTCACTGCCAGAAGGATGATGAAATAGAATCCACCACTGAAAATAACTATCACCAACAGTCACACCAGAAGAACCTCACTGTTTGTTGCTTCTGGTCATATACTTTCACATACTTCACAATAACTAGATTTTTAGATTTGCATTCACCACACTTGCTTTCATTGAACAGAATAAACTTTTACTTATACCATTCCATTCCTTCATAATCTCCTAAGTCGGCCAAACACAATTTGAATTAGGTCACCACAAAACATTCCCACAGTGGAAAGGAATGAAATGTGGACCATACAAAACCTTCTCACTCAAATCAAAATGCTACATATTAACCATGGTATCTAAAAACAAAGAATAGAATATACATGTTACAATGCAAACAATGTTCCAGGGCGCATTAACCAATTTGCAGATCGGTTTGGACCCATAAGAGTATATCTCATTATGTTGCAAAATGAATGGGACCAGGAAAAGCATGACCAAAGATAGATCATCACAACACAACATCCAAAGCATGCTAATCCGGATCACCAAAGAATCAAAACTGAACCTTAATCAATCAACCAAGATATGTTGGCATCAATGAAAACCATTAATGACAACAATCAATAGCATCGCATTCCAAAAATCTCCCCCTTTGTCATTGATGGAAACATTCATCAACAAAAAACCAAACAACTCATTGTCAACATCAATAGCATCAAGGACCTTTTCTTCTCCCCCTTTGACATCAAATATAAAGGGAAAAAACTCCCCCTGAAAAAACTTACTCCACTCCTCCTATGAAGAATCCACCAAGCATTGATCCACATAAGAGTGAGCATATAATACCCTGGATCAATTCAAACCCTAGTGAAAATTATTGTAGACTAGGAGGGGGAAGAACCACTAACTTCTGTGGGAGATACTCAAAAGTATCTTTCCTCAAGGGTTTTATGAATTTTTTTGCAATCTGCTCTTTTGTAGGTGCATATATTCAAGTCTTACCTCATTGTCCAATACCTTCTCTCTCAAGAAGTGATATCTAATGGATATATCTTTCATTCTGGAGTGTTGTACCAAATTCTTGGAAATGTTTATTACACTTGTATTATCACACATAATTGAGATCTCGGTATTATCACACATAATTGATATTGGTTTATCAAATGATATGCCAATGTCTTTAAACATTTGTTTCATCCATAGTACCTAAGTGCAACATTAGGATGTTGCAATGTATTCAGCTTCAGTAGTAGATAAAGATATATAATCTTGTTTCTTGCTTGACCAAGCAACCAACCAGGAGCCAAGGAAATAAGCTCCACCACTTGTGCTCTTCCTGTTATCAACACACCCAACCCAATCAGCATTAGTATAATATGTCAAAGTGAAATATGAATCCTTTGGATACCATAACCTGATATCTTATGTACCCTTCAAAATATCTAAAGATCATTTTTACTGCAACAACATGTGATTCATTTGGTTCTTTCTCAAATGTAGCTGTTAAAAAAATAACATACATAATGTCTAGTCTAGTAGCAGTCAAACATAACAATCCTCCAACCATTGACATGTACATACTTGCATTAGAATTAAGTGAATCATATTCTTTTTTCAACTTACATCCGATAAAAATAGGTGTACAAATCGGTTTGGAGTTCTCCAATCCAAACTTCTTCAATAATTATTTGGTATGCTTGGACTGAGAGATGAAAATTCCTTTGTTGTTATGATTTACTTGTAATACAAGGAAGACATTTAACTTACCTATCATAGACATTTAAAATTCCTTTTTCATTTCATCTACAAGTTTTTTGCACAAATCATCATTTCCTCCAAAGATTATGTCATCAACATAAACCACAACAATCAACTTTTGATCTGAGTAAATTCTATAGTATAAATTACTAACAATAGACCCCTTTTGAAATCCTTATCCAATCAAATACTTGTCTAATCTTTCATATCAGACTCTAGGTTCTTTCTTTAATCCGTATAAAGCTTTCTTCAACCTGCAAATAGAATCTGGGTCATTTTTGGACTTAAATCCCTCTGGTTGCTCAATGTAGACTTCTTCGTTCAATTCTCCATTTAAGAATGTTGATTTTACATCCATTTGATAGAATTTTAAATCCTTAAAAGATGCAAAATATAAGAATATCCGGATCACTTCCATTCGAACAACAGGGGCATAAGTCTCTTCAAAATCAACACCTTCGATTTGAGTGTAACCTTTGCAAACTAATCTTCCCTTGTTTCTTATTACTTTTCTATTTTTGTCTAGCTTGTTTTGGAATACCCACTTTGTTCCAATTATTTTTTTGTTTTTTGGTCTGGCCACAAGTTCCCAAGTCTAATTTTTCTCTATTTGATCAAGCTCTTCTTTCATTGCCTTCACCCAATTTTGATCATTTCATGCTTCTTCCATAGTCTTTGGCTTAGTTTCTGAGAGTAAACATTGTAGTACTTGCTCTTGAGCTGCTTTGCTTCTTATGTTGATTCCTTTATTCCTATCTCCAATAATCTGATTTTCTCAGTGGTTTCTTTGTACATACCTTAGGGTTTTAGCTGTAGATGCTATAGCCTCCTTTGTCTCTTCTTATTTCTTATCCTTCTTTCCTTTGTCATTTGATTCATCTGATTCATATTCAATATGCCTATCAGGATTTCTTTGAACATCTTCATCTAGTTTCACATTCACACTTTTAACTATCTTGTTCAGTCTCTTGTTGTAACACCGGTATACTTTGCTTCTTGTAGAGTAACCCAAAAATATGCCTTCATCAGCTCTACTATCAAACTTTCTAAGATTTTCCTCATCTCTCTAGATGTAGCATTTACTCCCAAACATTTTTTAAGATGCCATAGCTCATATGATGTCTTTCCATGCCTCATCCAGAATGGTACTCTATTAAGAGTGTAAAATGTTGTGTGTATCACTTCTCTCTAGTACACCTCTAGTAAACCTATTTCATTGATCATTGTTCTAGTTTCTTCTTGAGCTGTCTAGTTCATTCTTTCCACTACACTATTCTTTTGTGGTGTTTTAGGGGAAGATAGCTATCTTTTAATGTCATGTTTCTCATAGAAATTGTTGAATTAATCAGAAGTCAAATCTCCTCCTCTATCAGATCTTAAACACTTTATTCTCCTATAAACTTCATTCTCAACTCTTGCCTTGAAAATCTTGAATTTTTCTAAAGCCTCTGACTTTTCTCTTAAAAATGTAACCCAAGTTAGTCTGGAATAATCATATATTAAAAGCATGAAATATCTCTCACCTTGTAAGCTTCTTGTTCTAGTTGGACCACATAGGTTAGTTTATACTAGGTCCAACAATCTGGTAGATGATTCTTTTTTTCCTTGAAATGTTTCTCTAGTTTGTTTTCCTTCTTGAAAACCTTTGAAAATAATGTTATCTAGTTTGGTCAGTCTTGGAAAGTCTCTGACTGCTCTTGTTGAACTTATCCTTACCAAATTATCAAAGTTGATTTGACACATCCTCTAGTGCCAGAGCCAATTTTTATTGCATTGAGATAATAAGCATCTCTTTGTATCTCCTTCTAGTTGATACATATTCCCACTTTCTATTTTTCCTGTTGCAATAATAGTTATGGAAATCTTCTAGATCTCACAACCATCATCTTAAAATACAACATTATAGCCTTTCTCACACATCTATCCAGCACTCAAAAGATTATAATATAAACCATTCACATGGTATTTACATTGTTAGTGTTGTGCTTTCAATCAAAGGTAATAAAACCAATTCCAACAATCTGTTTCATTTTATCATCTCCAAATCTAACAGAACCTCCATCATATTTCTCAAGCTTCACAAAATTACTTTTATCACCAGTCATATGATTCGAACATCCATTATAAATCTACCATTCATCTCTATTTCTTTTAACATATAATGCATCTTCAGTGTTATCATTAGATTCTGGACAAATATTAGAGATATCAAATCTAGGTTCATTCTTTTCCACTAAAACCAAACAATCTTCTTGATCTGATTCATCATATGAAATGCTAGCATTTTCATTAACATAATAGGCCTTCTTATTGATTATTTTAAAAAAAAAATCTTGTTCCTTTTTCGAGACACCTAGTTGCTAAATGACCAATCTTTCAACATCTAAAACATTTAAGAGGTAACATACCTTTGTACTTGTCGATGCCTTTCTTCAATTTTTTTGTGAAGTTTTCTTTCAACTCATCTGAACTTTCACTATTTGGATCTTCTTCTATTTTTTTGGCTTTGAAGGTTGTTTCATATTTCTCCTTTTCTTTTCCAAATTTCCTCATCTCAAACGCGGTCAAGGTGCCAAATATTTTCTCTTTGGTAAATTTCTTCAAATCATAAAATTCCTCAATAGCTGAGATCTTGTCATTGCAACTCTCTGGTAGGGTCATCAGAATCTTCTCCATAACATCTTCATCTATTAGAGTGCCTCCTTGATTTTTGACTTAATATACTGCACTATCAACTCTCTAAAAGTAGCTTGATATATCTTCACCTTCTTCTATCCTCAAGTTTTCATATCCGCGCTTAGCTATCAACTTCTTTGATAATTTGACTCTATCATTTCCTTCATAGATTTCTTTCAAATTTTCCCAAACTTAATAAGCGGTTCTCATTTAAATAACTTTTGTTAACTCGGTCTTAGACAAATCACTATAGATTGCATACCTTTCTTTTCCATTTTCTTCATAGGTTGAAATCTCATCCGCAGTATTAGGACCATTTTTCGGTACAACATTTTTTGTCTCAACAACTTTCCAAGTATTGTAACCTAGAGAAATTGGGTAACCTCTCATCTGCACTTTCCAGAAACTATAGTCATATCCATCAAACACATGGATTATTAGTTTGTGCACCATCGGATCTACCTCAAGCAGTTAAGCTCTTCTTCAAGGAACCAATACTCTAATACCAATTGTTGAATAGTCTGGATAACTGAGAGGGGGGTGAATTGGTTATCATAAAACAATTTTCTTTTTAATTAATCTAGAGCAATCTTAAATCAATCAAATAATAATTAAAACAGATATGAACATGAAAGCACATAACAACACCATGCATAATGAACACTAGAATTTACATGGAAAACCAAGATAGAAAAAACCACAAAGCATGCTAATTCTCAATTATAAAACATCGGTTAAGGTGACATCGGTTAAGGTGATTTTTACAAGGGCTCACTACTGGTGGGCTCACTGCTAGCTATTAAAACCAAAAGTAAAAAGGCTCACTACCAAAAGAAAAAGGCTCACTACCAGAAGAATGATGAAAGGGAATCCACCATTGAAAATAGCTGTCACCAATAGTCACATCGGAAGAACCTCATTGTCTATTTCCTCCGATTGTATACTTTCACATACTTCACTATATTTGGATTTTTAGATTCGCATTCACCAAACTTTCTTTCATTGAACAAAATGAAATTTTACTTATACCATTCCATTCATTCATAATCTCCCAAGTCGGCCAAACACAGTTTGAATTAGGTCACCACAAAACATTCTCATGACGGAAAGGAATGAAATGTGGACCATACAAAACCTCCTCACTCAAATCAATATGCTACATATTAACCATGATATCTGAAACCAAAGAATAGAATATTCATGTTACAGTGCAAACAATTTTTTGGGGCATACTAGCCAATTTCTAGATTTGTCCAGACCCATAAGAGTGTATCTCATTATGTTGCATAATGAATGGGACCAAGACAGGCACAACCAAAGATGGATCATCACAACACAACATCTGGAGCATGCCAATCTAGATCACCAAAGCATCAAAACTAAATTTTAATCAATCAAACAAGATATGTCGGCATGAATGATAACCATTAATGACAACAATCAACAACATCACATTCCAACAGTTACCCTATTTTTTATACTTAATCTGGTGTTTCTAAACCAATAATCTTGTGTTGCTTGAGTCACTAGTTTCAAATTTGAGCCAAGATCTATCTATTGTTACTCCTTTTTATGTCATGTCCAACAGTAATCTTTTGAAATGGAATAGGATTTTTCTATAGCTTTAAGATTTTTTAGTAACTACAAAGGATTTTATGTACATTGTTTGTTCTAATCAAGATTTTTGAGTTCTTTCCATTGCCTAGTTCCACTCATCTTATTAGAATTTCATTTGAGGAATGATAGACACATTTATCTACTCCAAGAGACCTATACTGATTTATGCATCTCTTGATGATGTTGAGAAGGATATCGAGTTATATCTTTTCATCATCATTAAGGAAATATTTAGATTAAATGTAATTAGTTTAGTTTTTTATTACTTGTTCAATTACCTTTCTCTTAAAATTTAGTTATTTAGTCGAGTTTTATTGATCTATTTATTGGGTGGCATTATAATCAAGATTCATCAAATAATTATCAATTTGAAATACCCCAATCTTATCAATTTGATCATATAATTTCTCAAAATTATCCCAAGCCTCTTTAGTTGTTTTGCATGATTTGACATGAAATTGTAGATTAAATGAGACTAATGAACATATGTATCCAAGTTTTTTTCAACAATGAAGCTCCAATTTTTCAAATTCTTTAGCATCAGTAGGTTGAGGAATGGTTTCCTTTAGGTAGCCAAGACAACTATTTCACATGGGATAATTCCATATTTATTTTCTCCATGAAGCATAATTATATGAAGTTAGGATTTCAATTGGATATTTCCCCATTTCAAGAACACAAAACATGAAAAAGAAAGAAATATACCAAGATTGCCTCCAACTTACTCAATCAAGAAATCTGCCCCAGAAATATCTAATTGTGGCACTTTATTCTTAGTGCGATTACATGTGCCACTTGTTAAAAACAACAAAGTGTACTTGATCTTAGTGATTATAGATGAAAATTTGGCCACAAAATTAAAATAATTTTTTACACAAAATGGGAACAATCTAATCAAAACAATAGAAATTACACACAAAAAACTTTATCCATTTTCAAAAAAATCACCAAGAAATGTTATTGTAGGAGCAAGAATGTAGCCTGGAAAGTTCCCAATATGAGAACATATTGGAAACAACTATTGGAATCTAAAATTTATGGAAAAACTAAGAAAAAACCAGAAAACAATTGCACAACTATGAAGAGAATGAAATGCTCTGGAAAATCCAAAAATAAATATCACAAAAAGGAGTCTACATGATCGAGTTATGGCCTTTCGAAGTTGGACTACAAAAATAAAACTACCAACCATGAGGGGAATTTTTTTTTCTTAAGGATGATAACATCATGTTAACATGATTATGATGTCAAAAATCCATGACATTAAAATTGATGGCTTGTAGGCTATCACCAAAAAAATATTCCCCTAGATGGAATATTGTACTAGAATCTTCAAGCAACAAGGAATCTAGAATATACCAACGAAATCTTCCAAAAATTTCAAGAGTCGGGGGAGAGGTTGTTAGTGGCATGTGTGGTCTATAGGGCCTATGAGGCCTACCATGAGACTACCACATGGTGCCTCCACAAGCACCCATGGTACTTGTGTACCATAGTCTGCACCAACTACAGACCTACAACTTATAATTTTTTTAAAATTTTAAATTAATATTTCTTAGAAAATTTAAAAAATAGAAATTATTATTTTATTTTCACCTCCATATTTTTTACTTGCAACTATGAGTGGTTAGTCAAATTAAATGGCCATACAGTTGTATACATAGAGAGAGGGTGACAATTTTCTATAAAGCTTGGGGCAAGTGCTTGGATTGTTTACAATTTGATAGTCGATCTTAATGTCTTTGGGTATTTCAAACATAATGGCATGGTAATTTTTGTCCCAAAGTGCTCTAAGAAATAAGCTACCTCAGAGATTTGGTAACCTTCGTCCAACAAGAAACCCTTGTAGCTCTGAAATTTTTTAACAAAATTTGATGACACGAAAGGAAAACATGACTTTCTCTAATTCTCTAGATTCAACAGTGAGGTCTTTGAAACCCCCAATCACACCTATCGAAATATTCAAGCTAATATGTGTCCCTCAACTTTTGGAAGAATTCTTTAGCACTAAAGCTCTTACCATGTAGGAGTTATTGGTGAACTCCCAACACCCCATGATCACTTGCAAGACAACAATAATTTCCACAATAGATAAATGGGAAAAATATCATGCTATGATATGGATGCAATATTTCCAAATTTAATATATGATGTACATATGATTCCTTTCTTATAAAGCCAAGGTGTGAGATAGGATTAGATAAGATCTTGACATGTGTCTATTTACACCAACATTTGAGCTAGAGAAATATATTAAAATGACATGTATGTTTCTTGATAATGGAAATAGTTGTCTCATATATTGAGATAAGTTAAAAATACTAATTTCCTATATCCATTGTGTTGTAGCTAGCTAGAGAAGCTCCTAGTAACAAAGATATTTGTGTCATTGTATCCTCATGAAAATATATATTATACTTTAATATTCATCTAAGAAATTAGTTATCATATTTATTTTATACAAATATAGATAAAGAGGTTACACAAACACTAATATATATATTTTAATGTGTATTAATGTAGTTATATCTATTTTGAAAATGTACTGATAACAAAAATATTTGCATCATTGTATCCTCATGAAAAGTGACTTACATTTTAACAATAATCTAAGAAATTAGCTATAGTATAAATTTTATAAATATAATACATAGTTTATAATACAACTTCACATATTGTATTAATACAAATACAAATGTAGAGTTAGTACAAATACAAATACAAATATAAGGTCTATATAAATAAAAATAATATACAAGGAGTTGGTGAGTATAATTCAATTGTCTATATTGAAATGTCTACCTCTTCAGATTCAAAAAATGATAATAAAGTTCATAAAATACAAGAAGTGAAATGGTCATACCAAAATATTCAAAGAACCATTTTTAACTATAACTAAAAAGAAATCAAACTTGTGAATGATAATCATTAATCATGTCTTTTTATGTGGACTATTTAAGACTAATTGAATAAAAAATAATAAGGTTTGAAACATAATATTTGTGAAAAGTATTAAATTGATGTAAATAACATAATTATTTATCCTATCTTAATGACTTAGCCATATAATTTGAAATTTCTCAACACTTATTTCTACTTAATACATATGCTTTTTTATTTCATTTCCTCTTCCCATATTTATTCTTTAGGAATGTGAAAGTCTTATAGTCTTGCCCTAATTTGTTCAATCTCAAATCATGGTTTGTCTATGACATGTTGTATGATGAGGTTGCCTATTTTCATTAAAACATGACTATATTATAATGAGATTCATCCCATTTGTGCTAGGTGCTAGGGTCTAGAATAAAATTAAATGGGAGTGCACTTAATTTATCCTCTTGACACATTATGCATAAAATATGTCTAGTTGTTTTTTATTGAAGCATCTAAAACAAGTATTTCAAGAAGTCATTCAACTTCTACAAAAATTGAATGATTTGAAAATCAACATAGGTATCATCCCTATTTAAATGAATATATATGGCTATGATATTAATATATACAACTTCACGTGTATTTTTTATTTATATGTTTCATTAACTATAGATGTACCATCTATAATTACATATGTCTCATCAAGTGTTTCATTATTTATAAATTATAGTAAAATAAATAAAAAATATTTTATGAATAAAAAAAATGAAAAATAAATGTCTCTTACCTTTTAGTATATATATTGAATATCCTAAAAGCCTACAAAACCTTCACAAGACGATTGCAAGTGTTTCTCTTTATACCCCATAGAATATTGCACAAATAAAAGTGTGCCCCAAATATTAAGCTCAAAATACAATTATTGTTCAAAATTTAACTCTTGACTTGAAAGAAACCTAGGTGAATATCATCAACAATGTAATCATAATATTGAATTTTCTTATCCATCTCTATGTTATTTAAGAGTTTTTTTTAATTCTTCCAATTTATTAAGAAATATTTCTTCTATAAATTTATTTTATTTTTATATATGTGTTTTGTCTATATATGAAGGTATTAAATTTATTATCAATTCTTCTTGTGTATTTATTTCATCATTCATAAAAAAAACAAATTATTAAGAAAAAATGATAGACCTTATTAGAATATTGGTGTCCTAATTAGAATTTTTGAATTTTTGACAATTTTGTAAACATAACTACAAATTTTAGAACATGAAGATTATGGGTATCTTTAAAAATATCTTATACCCCTCTTTTCACTCCTCTTCCTACCTATGAGTAATTTTTTAGGTCATTTCATAGTGCTCCATGATTTCCCTTGTTCATCCTTGGCTACTTTGGATAGTCTTCAAAAGTAGTGTAGCTTTCTTGTTTGGAAGTGTTATGATTTTGACATAAAGTATGAAATTATTGAATTCAATTCTCATGGAATTAGAAGTGAGTCCCATATTATACTTTCTCCTATTAATTATGGGAACAATTCCCATCTCTAGATAATTACATTTATTGGTGGTGGTGTGTATTCAAATATTTATGTTAATACTAAGGATTTTGATATCAATAGTATGTTAGAAATCAAGGTAAAAATGCTGCAATAATAACTCTTAAAAATTATACTAATATGAAATTATATGCTTATTCATGATTACCAAATAGATTAATGTAAATGAAAACTCAATATAAGTGAATACTTTGCAATACCAAAAGTTGAGAAACACAAGTAACATTATATTTACATGGTGAAACCCTTATGGAAAAAACATGCAAACCCAAATAATTTCAATTCTTGTATTGAACCTACAAAATTAATTTACATCAATACAAAAATCCTCTTTTAATTTCTATAACACTTTTTTACTACTTCAACCTGAAATAAAACATATAAAACTACTATATCAAGGTTTTAATTTATAGAAATTTGTGAGAGGAAAAACCACTATGATATTTCAAAACAAGAGGTAAAAAAAAACTAAAAAAGAAACACCTCCCTTAGTGGATATCCCATAAACATAATAAAAATTAATAAATTCTCATATGACATTCACATAGGTTCCTAACCCACAACCAATCAAAATATGTCAATCTTGAGTGCACCATTACTCTTCAATGGATCTAATGGTTGAAACCCATATACATATATGTATGCATGTATATATATATGTGTGTATTTTTGTATATATACATGTATGTGTGTATATGTATTCATGCATGTATGTATGTATTTAACTATAAATTTATATTTTCACTTTATATATATATATATATATATAAGATTATTACAAATTATGAAGAAAATAATATCTAAACTATATATTAAATTTACATGTATGTATATAAATATTCTATTATTTACATACTTATATTATAAATATATTGATCTAACAAAAGCTATTTCTTCACATGATATAATTCAATAAGAATTATACCATTTTTTCTAAATAAGGACATGATTTCATTTTAAGATGATTTTTTTTTTTACTTAATGTATACTAGATAGATAAATAAATAACTAAAAAAACATTAAACACATCTTGATCCTAAAGCCATGAAAAACTAAAATAAATAATTAAGAAACTCAAAATTAACATCCATATTTATTATAACTAAACATAAAATAGTGCATGCATGTTTGAGTTCTCAGGTTCATGGTGGTTCTGAAATTCTTCTAGATCTACTTCCCTCTCTCTAGTGATGTTCTCCCTCATTTGGGAGGGGAACAACTATATCCTACATCCACTTCATTATACTAATAGGATAGTTAGTCCAATTATTGTGCTATCAAAGCATAATATAATATTTCATTAACATTTTAAAATAGTCATATTCATATATATAGACAATATCAAGCTAACAAAAATTCGAATCATCATCCTAATATAAATCCCTTTAAAAAAAAATTGGCATCAAAATTAAACACATACATAAAATAATAGCATAATCCAAATGGTTCAAAATTGGTATGTGATAATTTTGGTAGCCAATATGGTACTGATAAAAAATTCAAGAATTGATGGGATGCATGGGAATAAGACTTGTGGTGAATTGATGTCTCTTATTCATATAAGGAGTTGATTCTTACACTTCCATAATTATATTAAATGAAAATGCATCTCAATTTTTCATGTGATCCAATGCTTTGTGAGAAATCAATAGACTCTAGAATTATTTTTATCTATCAATTCCATTTACATCGGTGATTAAAAAATATATTTTAAGAACAATATTTTAAGACATCACTTATTGATAGATTCTTAAGCACAATCAAAACAATATTTTTATTTTACCTATTCAAATGGCAATATAATATCCTAGAGAAATAAGAGATTCAAAATTGATGCATTCATGTGGATCACTAAATTATAATGACTATCTTGGAGAAAGTTAATATTTAAGACATTATAGGTTTTGAATATACATTATAAATACCTAGAAGGAAGAAAGACTCAAGATTTTGATAGTATTGAAACTTAAAACTAAAAAATGTAACTATTGAAAATTTCCCCCTTGTTTTCCACCTCAGTTGGTCACCTAAACCCAAAATTACAAAATCAATTAAGACATCAAGTGTGAAGGAATACATTGAGAGGTTCCAGAGGAACCAAGAGCCATTGGTTCTTATTGATGAGTGTTTTATCACTACACAACATAGATGAAACAAAAATTTATCTATCTCTCTTGAAAGGAAACTTTCCTCATAAAACTTCAAAAATTGACCCTAAGGCTTCAGATGTTAGGTCTTGACTTGCAAAGACAACTCAGTGGTAAATGTGATTTTTTGGTTTCACAATGGGTATTTATGGTTCACCAAAAATAAAGAAACTTATAATACTAAGGGTTTGCAAAATATAAGGATTGGTTAAAACCCTAGCTATATTTTTTCAGATATGCAATCTAAAAATTACCATAACTCATCAAATATGGCAGTTTTGTGATGCTTTTATTCCTAAAACCAACCTAGATTTATAGAAAAGATCAAAAGATAAAGGGTATGGAGGGATCCTAATTTTCCAAACCTAAGGACAAATATAACAATTGCTAATGTTGTAGATAAACTCCCTAAAACAAATTTGTGCTTAATCAAGTTCAAGCCTACAACACTACATAAATAATGCTATGTTCTAAGGAAATCTTTAGATTTTAAGACTGCAAACATTCATACATACACCCTAAAGCTTGGAATAATATGTATAGACATCCAAAATTTAACTAATGTTGTAAAATAGCTCATATTAACCATGCACTACAATTTACAATCAACAAATTACAAATGGTATGAGGAGGAAAATCATTAAATATATTCAACACTTTTCCATTATCACAACTGGATTGAAACTAAAACTAAATATAAAACTAGAAGAAGGAACCATGCAAAGACTCAAAAATAACAAGGAAATATCACCAACACTTCAATTCATTTGCTTGTATTTCCTCCAAAATTCTATTACAAAAGTTCGAGTTCAACCCCTTACAAATGAGAGGAGGCTACCTTTTATAGAGAATTTTTACAAAATCAAGGGTGGAGATTAACTCAACACCAAGGGCCAAGATTAAACTTGCATTAAATATTAAATATATTTTCAACTACCCCTAATTTTAAAATAGTGTCACATGTGAACCTAGGAGAATGTAAAATATACTAATATTTTAATACTAAATATATCCTACAAAATCCCACAAAAGTTGGGTGCATAGAATTTTATGTAACTAAATTTATAGCTAGTTGGAAATTACAAAAAATTATCATCTATTACAAGATTTCCAACATCGTTTTCTTTTACAGTAAAATTGACAAAATTAGTGATATTTTTTGTTAATTGTTCATCAGGTGGAGACAATGGAACATGAATTTTATACACTTATGCTTCAAAATATTCAAATAGAATCTTATGCAGACCAATGCAAGCTCTTATGTATTTAATCATTGCTTCTAAACACTCCAAAAACCTCATAGAAGTGCCTAGAAACTTGTTGTTCAAATAATATTTTGTCCTCTTCTATATCTTCTTCTACCAATTCTATCTAAATATTGCATCTAAATTTACTACTATAACAAGAATGCTAGTCATGTTACAAAGAAATTGATTGCAGACTAATAGTAGTTCACTAATCATATGAGAAATTATTTTAATTTTTGGAAAAACTTGTGTGATCACTTCCTTCCTCAAATCCAACATGTGCAACCAAAAATTCATCTCCTTAATCTTTTCCTTGGCCAATATATTATCCCTCTCTAAAAATTTTGCAAATAATTTTTTGATAACCTACAACTTGGGATACGTTAGCTCATAATACTTCAAAAAGGTGTCACTGTCCTCAATATCTTTATCATTTTCCTCCTTTAGAATCAAAAAATTATTGTGCATCTCCATTGTCATTCCAATTGCCTTATCTCCAGTGTCAACAATGTTTTTGAGCCATTATGAAGTTACTTGAGTGCATGACTTCATTTTTTCCATTCTATTGACATCCTCATTTGATAAGAGAGTAGGGGTAGCAATGTAGCTAGGAGTTCTTTGCTTTGGGGTGACCAATTGCTAAATAAATGTTTTCAACTTTTCCACTTATGCTTTGAGCTCTTTCTTTGTGGCATAGTCCTTGTCTAATCTCCTCAAAATATTTGGGACTAACCCCTAGAATTCATCGATTTCTTGAGCCTTATTTTTTGGCCTGATGTTAGTAGAATAAATATTGTACTCATAAGACAAAATGGCATCAACATCCTCGTTCACTACCAGTATGGATATGTGCACCATCCTTGATCCTAAGGCATCCTTTATGATGTGTGAGTAGACCTTAGCTTTATTATTTTCCCTCAACTATCCCACTCATTCCAAAATAGCTTTGAAACTAGCTCTCAGGTCCCTAATAAGAGGGGTTGTGTCCCTCAATTGGTCCTCTTACCATGTCAGCATTATCTCTTGAGAAGAAGAAGGAATTTCTGAATACCTTTCTTTCGTAGCTTCATGGTCTATTGATTGCACTATATTTTATTCCTTATTCCCTTCTTCTAGCCTCTCTTCTACTTGAACTACCTATCTTTTTATTTATTATCCCTTTCTTCTTCAGTATTTTCTATTGTTCTTCCCTATATCATTTCTTCTTTTTATAGATCCTCCTCATAGACTTTCTCATTTTATCGTCTTTCAAAATTTCCTCATCCTTGTCCTCATCTACATTACCCTCCTCAAGCTCAACAATTTGTATTACTTCATCTAAGTCAACAACATGCTCATCATGTTTTGGTGTAGTAGATACTTATTTTGATGCAGCCATATCTTTGAAATTTGGCCTTTCTTGTTGTTGCATTTATTCCCATATTTTATCCATATTCTCTAATTTTAGAGGCTTGAGCACTGGCTGAGAAGAGGTAAGGGTAAATATTGCAACAAGCTAATTCATCAAAGGTTTATTCTCTCAGGATAACATGACGTTTGAAACTTTCTTTGGTAATCTCCATAGATAGGACAAGGAATATTTAGGCAACGTGATGGAAGAAATGGTAGGTGGCAAGGTAGAGATAGTTAATTGGGGCATAGATAGAGTGGAGGAAGTAGGGGAAGAAGTGACTGAGGAAGAAGGAAATGATTCCATAAAAATGAAAAAATTAAGAGTGAAATATGTGAGATGGATGGAGAGGTTAATTGTTGGTAGAGAGGAAAAAATTGGAGGAGGAGTGGAGATGGAAGAAGGTGGAAGTGGATGAGTGGGAGATGGTAGAAATTATGAATCCTCTTGTAGTGAGGGTTCTTCCCTAATTTTCTCCATGACTATTGTTCTAGTTTTCTTCACATTCTTGGAAGTGGGCCTACTACCCTTTATACCCTTTCTGATATATACTCTTTGCTTCTCAATAGGTTTTATCTCCTACACTTCTTTTCTCTTTCTAGCCTTTGTATTTTGATGAGAAGGTGCACCCTTACTAGAAGAGCTTGTGCTATATGTATCTTCTTCATCTATCTTTTCATCACCATCACTTCCTTGTGCTGCCTCTTCCCTCTCACTATATGTGAGCTCAACTTTTTGTTTTTCAAGAATGGAAATTCATGTTTCAATCCAATACTTCATTATCCCCATCCCAAGACAAGTAATCACATCAATATTAATTTCTTATTTTTTCATCTAGTCTAGAAATGGAAGAGGTAGATTAGACACTTTACTGTACAAATCCTCATAAAGGAAATTCTCATTTTTTTTAGTTGGTCTAGTACTATAAGAAAATTAAGACTACAAATGAACTCTAGGGAAACACTCATGTACATTCTTTTCCTTACCTCTTGATCATTCTCACAATTTTCTCAAAAATATTCAATATGTAGCTGATGAGCATGCTACTTCCCAAATTTATTATGCATCTTACAAAGTGGGTAAACTAAACCTCACACACTATGAGTCAAGAACCCATAATCCTACATTTCAACATTGGAGTGATCAGAGAAAGGTGTTAAAGGACAAGAATACAAAGCTCTTCCCAAATTCATGGGGTAAGGTACTCCAGCTCAATGCTTAGATTGTAGCATTTGATGTGAAGAGCATAGTTTCCTTGTTAGCTCCAATATCATAATTCAATCTATTGGATATTTGGGTAACCTATAAGGCACCCCAAAAAGACATCAATTCTAAAATATGTGAATTTGGGGATCTAGATAAACCAGTACCTAAATATCTTTATCATCACCCTCACAGAATGAGACATTCTCACACCAAGATCCCCTGGTAGTGTTCTAAGAATGTGCATAGTGAATACATCATTTACTCCTTTATAGTGATGCTTGAAATTCCTCTACTAGAGCTATGGGTAACAATCATATGCCATATAATCATCTAGACCCATCCATGGTTTCCCTTACATGTGAGACCTTTGTACTAAATTGTTTTTGCCAACAAATAGATGACATACAAAGTCATATAGAATTTGGACGTCTTCTTTAGTACTAATAATTTCTCATGCAATTTTTCACTGATGGCCTTGGCCCAGTCAAATTTAGTGCTTCCCCTCAAGATCTCCTTGACGAAATAGTACATGCATTCTTTGAAGGTGGAAGCAATAGATAGACCTCCAATCTTCCTTAAGAGCATTACGAACTCATTGAATTTTTCATTGAAATCAATCGTATATAGTGTCTTAGGAAATTTTCTTGTGCTTTCTCAGGGTGTCTCCATCCAATTCCTGTTGATAATTTGCAAGTAGTTGTTAGGATTGATTTTCCATACACTTATTGCATACTCTCAGCTTACAACTTCCATTTTTGAAAATGAGGAATTTCAAACACCCTAGAAATTGAGGGAGCTGACAAATCTTCCAATACCCTCCCCTTGTCTGCAATAATCTTGCATGAATATTTGTGGTAGTATTCTCCACATGTGTGGATTAGCTTGAGACTGACCAAAGAGGGAGGAAATCTAGCAACTTGTGCAATCCAAATTTGCTTGATTCTCTTGTCTAAATTGGTTTTAGGGGTAGCTAGAGTCCTTTCCTTGGATTCCTCAATACCAATGTGGTTGAGGTTTGTATTTGATATTTTATTCCAAGTGGAGGAGATCTTTGAAATGACTTTGACACCATGGAATTCGAACATCATCTTGGTAGTTCATTCATCTTTTTCCATAAAATATGGCAAAAAAATAACATAATATGTGAAAGGTGGAAAATTGTTGTTGCTTATGGTTTAGGACATAGAACAACAATCTTCTTCACTTATCATTCAAGGAAACCCTAGAGATATCAATCCAAGGATGCAAAGTGGAAAGAGATCTATAATAGGGATGTCCTAGGGTATGATTAGAGACTAATAGAGGGTTCATCACCAAGCTAGGGATTGAAAAGAAAAATGGCATGCAAGATCAAATATGAAACCTAATGATATGCAAAGCTTCACTAAATGACCTAGAAATGAATGCAAAACAAAATAGAAAGATGGATAAATACAAAGGGGCACCTAGAAAGCTATAGAAACTTCAATGAAGAATTAAAATTTTGGAAATAATGAAATTAATGCAGAGTGGAACTCATACACTAGACTGAGTGATTGTCCCAGATTAGGGTTTTTGTGAAGGAACAAAATTGTGGTAGAGATATATCAAGAACTCTTGAAATTTGCAAATTTGATTGTATTGGGACTCATACACCAGAAGTGGCATATCTATCCAGTTTGACTTTTTTGGAAAATCTTGATCTGAATCTACTCTTCAACCTCTTATTTTCCTTCTCAACTTGATTTATGGGTCTTAATTATTGAATTCTACTCTATAGATGTTCTTCAATGATCTTCTAAGCAAGGTGACAACTTGGACAACTTTTTCAACTTGAAAAATTCTTTCCAATATTTCTCCTTAGAAGGTCTTCAACCTAGGGCTACAAATCACACACTAAAGAGAGGAAAAAATGTCATTTTGTTAGTGGAAAGGGGTTTGGTCAAACCCCATTTTGGCAATAAAAACTTGTAATGAAATCAAATGAGATAAAGGAGTGATGAATGAATAAAATTTGATGTTGCAAATCACCAAAACTAAACAATAAAGTGCTGCAAATATGTATGAAGTGGGTCCAATTGGTGTAGATCTTGACTCTTGCTTGAATGTGGTAGATTTTGAATTCAATGCTATCTTTAATCATAAAACCCTACATCACAAATACTAGCTAAAAAAAACATGGTGCATGATGACTTTGACATGATGCTTGATACTTGAATAATGCTCCAAAACACTTGATAAAAAACTCTTGAAGACTCTTGAATGCTCTTGTAAACACTTCAATGCTCTAGTGAACTAAAATTTTCTATAAGGAACACTTGATTTATTTTTCACCTTGCTATGTGTAAAATGAGTGAAATAACCTTGTATTTATACTTGTTTATGCCAAATTTCTCAAAATTACAATACTACAAGCTGACATCATATCTAGGAGGATAAAATTCTACCAAGAATTGAATTAAATTTGATTTTGGGCCAAATGGGATTCATATGCTAGAAGTGGCATATGAGTCCCATAAGGCTAGTCTATGGGGCATATTTTTCAAGAAAATCTTAGATTCATGTGAAATCAGGATTGGGGCCCTGAAACTTAGGTGGGACCCATATGAACAAGGTGGAATATGAATCCCAGATCACTAAATTTGGGACATACCATCCAAAAAGACATGAACTATGATTGGATTTTGGTTTATGTTGAGATTATCCTCATAAAGATGTATTAAATGAGGCTTGTGGATGTAAAATAAGGCCAGTTAAGGCGTAAAGAATCCCAATTAATTAATGAAAACCATAGATAAGTGTGAAAGTGTAGTACAACACTTTACAAAACCTTAAATAAGGTACAATTAGGTCCATTTACTTCACAAGGGCCCAAGGCCTAATGAAAATGTTCTAAACACATTAAAACACTAAACCAAGGCAACATCAAGCTCAATTTTATGAGGGCCAAAAGAAGTGTGAAAATTTCATGGAAAACATTTTTTGACACTACAATATGCCATCTTGACCATGTGAAATAATGTGACCAATTTCTACATGAATCACACATCATCATGCTAAAATCATAAAATATCACTTTAAAATCATCAAATTCAACTCAATCGGGAAATTTGTGGGTTTTCACTATTTGTGGGTATTAAGAGAATCTGGGGATGTAGGAGGTTGGTATCGGTGATGCAGATTCCCACTAGTAGAAATGTGCAAGGTGGAACCCACATCAAGAAATCCCACAACATGATTCTCACATTATAAATTATGCACTTGTCTTTCACAGCAATCCAAAATGCTTAACTTTCATTTGAAACTTAAACATGGTATGCAGGAAATTGGTTTTGGAAAGTCGAAGAGGTTAAGTCAAGGCTTTGGGTATTTGAAAAATAGAAACCCACAAGGGGAATTCTGGAAGTAAATTCCTATAAGTAGTTTGAAGTGAGACTTTATGTGCAAGAATTAAGATATTGCAAAGTTCAAACACTAAGGGTGGCTCTTAATGAAATTTTGTAGTCAAAGTTCCATAGGCCAAGGCTTTGTAGGACTTGAAATAGTGCGAAGATATGTGATGTGGAAGTCGGAGATAATGGCACCATAGGTGTGGACATCCGTATAGGAATTTTCGAACTGAAAACCTAAAAGGATCAAACTTAGCCATCTAAAATGAAAACTTCATAAGGATCACGAGGAGTGAACACAGAGTAAAAAGTTCAAATATTTTGTACACCACTCCCTATGCTAACATATTTTGTACCTCACTCAAGTGTGGGGATGAAACTCATGAGAACCTTATCAAATAGATCTAGAGACATGAAACTCCATGAGTGGAATATTGCATGGGAGTTATCATAACAAGAACTTGCATGGAGCTTAGCCATCAAAATAAATCCTAAGGTAAAACCACGTTGAAAAAAACTTAAACATGGCATGAATTTATTCAAAGGAAAGCACCCAAACCCCAAAAAACTCTGTGAAAGTAAAATAAGGCAATCAACATGATAAAATTCTCAAACAGTCCCCAAATGAAAAAAATCACAATTATTCAACAACTAAAAATAGAAAATTATCAACCATCAGTCGATGGCAATGCAAAACTAAGGGTTTGAAGGGGAAAGATTGTACCTTTTGAAATTAAAAAAAATAAGGTTTTTCCCAAAATGGAAAGGTAAGTCAAGAGGGTGATAATAGAGCTTATCTTCCTATTTTCATTAGGAAATGAGATTCCCACAAAGAATTGACAAAAAACCCTTGGTTGAATCGACTCAATGCAAGAATCTATTGATTTTCTTATGCTTGAGGAAGAGGACCTACAAGGCTAAACAACACTTTTGGGAGAAAAAATAAAAAATAAAATCAACCTAATTATGCTAATTCAAAATTTTAACTACAATTTAAAGCATATGATAGACAAAAACAACAAACTTTCTATAGATTGGAGAAGCTCTTAATGATGTGTACCTGTCACCAAAAGGTAGTTTCAAGAGGCAAACTAGGACTCATTTTCCCATTGGTGAATGGATCTTTTGTTGGGGTTTTCAAAAAACTTTTGAGAGCCTCTGGTACTTATCTTTAGCTTTTGTTTGATCTAGATTTTAGTGTCTAAAAGTCAAAAATCAGATATGTAGATGAGATTTTGTGATTTGACAACAAATTTGACAACTTTTGTAACCTTGAAAACTTTTCCAATATTTCTCTTCAAGAGGTATTCAATCCTTCTTCAAGCTAAATTTGCAACACAAACACAAGAGGGAAAATTTATTTATTTCTGTTGAATGGGGGTTTTCCTTAGTCAAACCCTATTTGGGTAATTAAACCTTGAATTGAAATAAAGTATTAAAGGAATGATGAATGAACAATGCAATTTCACAACTCACAAAAAACTTGAATGAACCTTATGATTTATGAAATCTTGATCTCGATCTTGCATGAAATGGCTTCAATGGATGTGGATCTTTATACTTGAAATTATGCTTGAATGCTTGACTTGGATCTTGAAACCTACATCACAATGTTAGCTTTGAAAACATGCATGATCCAAGAATACTTTTCCATAATTATTGGATATTGATTGCTGCAATAAATATTTGATAAATATTCTCTTCAATTATCTTGATCATGAACTTTATCTCTTATGAAGTCACATAAAAATTCTAGGTGTTGAAATGATAAAATAAACTTATATTTTTAGATATGTATCCTTAAATTCCTAAAATTCAAACATTACAAGTTGACATTGAAATATGGATTTGAGGAACTTAAAATACTACCAAAAACATATTGTAAATTTCGGTTCAAATTCCTAGGGAGGACCCATTCACCCATGGGAAAATGTGTCCTAGGTCCCTATTCTTGGAACACACATTGCTCAAGGTAAAGTGTTATGTGTTGGAATTAATTATTGGGAGGATTACCCTTTGGAAAACATAATTTATTAGGATTTTAGATGAATAGTAGGGATTATTAAGGACTAATTAAGTCCATTTTAATTAGGATGGCCGAAAAAAAGTGTGAAAATTTAAAAGGATACATTTTTCTACACTACATTTAGCCCCAACTTTAGTGAGAGGATGACCTTGCATCAAGTTCACACTAAAGTAGACAAACAAGAAAGGTCTACTTGTACAATTTTTGGAAAGATGAGATGAAAAAGGTTAAGGAAGTTGATCAAGCCCCAAGATCTAAGATGTCATGACAAAATAAGCAACGGAACAAGGAGACACATGCCTATGTTAAACATATATATGTAGCAGTGACAAGATACTCAATCATACAATTGTTGCATTGGAATTGACTATCATTGATGTCAAATGGTGTTAGTTTGGTTGGTGAAAAGGACGGTATTCATTGATCATTCTTATTGGTCTTCATAATCCATTATGTTTCATCTCATGGTGTTGGAAAAGACACATGATTCTTTATTTCACAGCTTATATTTTTTCCATATGAAAGGTATTATACTCTTCATTAGTAATACATTGTGGCTAGCTAAGATCATAGTACATTCACATGTCTTCAATCCTTTGTCGCCTTTGAAATTGGTTAGGGTTTCTTCATTATTTGTAAACTTGTTCAAAACCCCAAATGATTCTTAAAAGTTCAAAACAAAGTTATTTTATTTTAATTGGAACTTGACTGGCTCAACAAGTTAAACATACTCTAAGTTATGAGCTTAAGGCTTTTAAGTCATTCATGAACCTGCCCCTCTTTTCAATGGTAACCAGTCAAGTAGGTTGAAGTTTCTATTTAACTCATTCAAGTGAAGATCAAGGGTTGTCTTTTAAAGATAAATGTGGTGGAAAGATAAAATCAAAGATCTCTATTTAGAATACAAAATAGTCATTTCAGGAGGCTTTTACTTTGGTGGGTGTCAAACTATCTTATAGCTTTTTTCTTTTTTTCTTTTGTGAGAAGATGAAAAAATCAGGTTTGTGATGTGGATTGGTGCCAAATATTACTAAAAAAAGGAAAGGTTTCTAATTGCAAAAAAAAAATATTCTAACAGGATAAGAGTGTTGATGATTCCATTCTTGTAGTGGCATATAGATTGGAGTATGTGTAACAAATATGATGAACTTTGTTTTTGATATGCAGAACCATGTTTTGATATGTATATGCATAACCATTTTTTTATGTGAATATGCAGGTTATACAGTGATTGAGAAAGGTAGAATAAGAATTGAGGATGTGAGAAATTTTCATGTTTAAGACATATAGAGATTCCTAAGACCATCTCTAGTATTTGATGAAGTGAATTCTTTATGAATAAAGGAATATAATTGAAAAATGAATCAATGATTTATGTTGTTAAGATGATTGAGGCTTGTTGTAATAAGAATGTATAGTTTTTGATTGAACAGAATAAAGGTTTCATCTAAACCTATGGATATGATTTGTATTGTAATAGATTAACCCTCTAAATTTTTCATCTTGGTGATTGTCTACAATACATGGAATTTTCCAGTGAGGCTTGAGCAGTTTTCCAGTGAGGCTTGATTAATTTTCCAATCAGGCTTGAATGATTGCTAGTGAGGCTTGACTATTAGCCAGTGAGGCTTGTTATATTTCTAGTCAAGCATACAATTTGTAAACAACAATTTTTTGGCCAGTGTGGCTTAATAATGCAATTGTTCAGAGTGGTTTTTTCACTCATAAATCCTTTTTATTGATTCTTCTTGATGATGTGTTTATTTATTCATGGTTGATCATTCTTGATTTAAATGTGGTATTCTGATTTACACATCTTTGTGTTTTTGATAACATACAACATCTAGAGACTTTGTGTAATCAAGTGTGTTGAATTTTGAAAATGGTTTTATTAGACCATTGATTCACCCCCCCTCTCAGTGGTCCTATACTCCAACAATAATGTAAAAGACTAAACGAAAATAAAAAGGGTGGATCAAACCTTGAATTTTTTTCTAGCTCGATGTGGATCAAGCCTTAGCTTTTTCACCAAAAAAAATTCGCAAGTGAAACACACTATCCACTATGCAAACAAAATGCGCTCACACAAGGTAGTGCAATCTAATGTACATTAGGTGAGGCCCCCAAAAGTGACTAAGTGAGATAGTCATGCTAGGTCTACATGCTCTCACCATACAATGAGAAAGTCATGCTAGGTTATAGGATCACATCGTACTAACCATACCAAAGCTATACCTCTTATAACTTTTTTATAAGGCACCACAAAATATGAACTTCAAGCTTTAGAAGGCCAACAAGTTATATTATGCAAAGAACTTATGAGAAAAAATGGCTCCACTAAGCAAGGTGTGTTATGCTTGGTGACTATGAAAAAGGGTTGTAACTTCAAGTTTTACAAGGTTCAAAAGTTGTGTTATGCTAAACAATTATGGAAAAAATGAAAATAGGAAAATACATGTTCAAAGGGGTTTTGCTTAGTTCATCAAGGTATCTCCTTGGGGAACATTGTGCCTAATGTCTCCAAGAGAGGACAAGTCTAGGATGAAATATTCACAACTTCGGGAATGCAATGTGTACAACATCACCACTAAGAGGAATGTCATATTCCAAGAAATGTCACACTCTTGAATGACATCAAACCCAATGACACCACCAAGAAGAGAACACATCACCTTAAATATGAATACCACACTAAGAAACAAAAGATATAGTCAAAAATATGAAAATGATAATGCCAAGTTATGCCCCCACTTTAAAGAAATTGCTAAACACCATGTTGTGAGCAATTAATTTAAAGTAGAAAATGATAAATAATAACAAGAAAGAAGAGATGAGATCTTATTTGGAAAGCCTTATGTCAAGCATATGTTTCCAATTGAATATACATCATGAAAAATGGGTTTCCCCCAAATGAAATCCCAAAATGACATATAAGGGATCCATGGATTTGGGGTCAGCATATTTAGTTTCTACAATGTTATTATAGAGGACAAAAACATCATCATTCCTCAAATACTCATAGAATTGGAGGAATAACACATAGAAAGTGAAAAAAAGAAAAGATTTTGGGTCAACATGGAAGGGACCTAAATGTATCGACACCTTGCATCATCCACAAAAGGGAAACACAAGACAAAATAAAATATAGAATGTTTACAACATATACAAGAATGTAGGTATAAATAGAGGAATGAACATAAAGACATTCCAAACAAAACAATATAGGGGATCACATTACACACATGCAATCACACAAATAACATGAAAAATAAAGCAAAGAAAAAGACTAGCATGACAAATGCGAGTCAACCTATTAGTAGGTCATCCACATCCCAATCTTGTTCATCATATGAAGAAGGCGAACAACTAGCCAAAGGGACAATGACAAGCACCTCACTTGAACAAGGCCATCTAACCACTTGCCCCCACTTTGTGCAAGGAAAGAATGAGTTGAGATAAGTTGTGAGAATGAGATCCTTGCAATATAGAAAATTATTTGCAATGAATGTAAAATATGTAATACTAAGTATGCTATGATCCTACAACTATCACATGACAAGGAGAAAAGTTCATGTAATTTCTATCCAATTATGAATTCATAAGAATTTTCAAGATGAATAAATCCAATCAATATCCTCTTTCAGGAATGACACTCATCCGTACTATTTCCAATAGTTCTATGGTATTGAAAATTAGACATTTTTGTGATTTTTCCTTTCTTATGGGACCTTGGTGTAGGAGAACCTGTTTGATTTCTTGCCTCCATGAGGCCATTTGTAAATAGTTGCTCTATTTTGTGTATTGGGTCTTATAATAAGGTTTATAAAACCATTTTAGAGGTTTTTGAGTCTTTGTAAGTCATTTGTCAAATAATGTTTAAATTTGTTCCATATTGTAACAATTGTAAAATTTGCTCAAGAAAGTTGTCAAGCAACTTATCAAAAAGTGTCATTAAGGTGTTTTTTCAACAAAATAATATAAATATAGTTGAAAATTGTTGGTTTTGGTTTGAAATTTATAAATACACCCTCCAAAACTGGAATTAGGGGTTGGATAAATTATTTATGAAGTTTGATGAATGGCAACCTCAAATTTTGTGTGTATTTTCTGATTTATACATTGTTTCTAGGCTAAAGTTGTGCATTGTACGGCCTAGTATGGATACAAATAATGGATTATCAAATAGGTATGGAAATATATATGTTTCTAGTTTCCAATTAATTTTGTCTCATCTATATTTATTGAGTTTTTTGGGAGATATGACTATTTTGGTGAGACTGCCTTATTCTAACAATATTGTGCTGAATTTGCAGTCTGAAAAATGTGATGGTACAGATTTTACATTCAATATTTTGATATGAAACTAATTGGAGTTTTTTTTCATGTGAAACTAATTTATGTTTCTTCAAGTCTCATAAAATTTCATTAAGATTTGAATAAGTTATGACCATTTTAGTGAGGGAAAGGCTGAACCCTACCTAGGGTTTGCAGTTTTTGGAGAAATGTAATAAATTTATTTTCCATCATTGGATCTTAATAAAAATTGGATGAAAGGTCTAAAAATACATTTTCTTATATCTCTCTAGAGAAATTGGCTTCATTATCTATTTTGTAGAAGATATTAATGATTGTTTGTTGCATTAAATTGTGGGCTGCTATAGTTATGTTTCCAATGTGACATAGAATGACTAATAGAATGTGATATACAAAGATTGCTTTGGATTATTGTTGAAGGTTTGTGAGATATGTTGTTGAATTCTCCTAGCTTTGCATCCAATTGGTATCAGAGCCTGAAGATTCTCTTGGAATTTTTTTTGTGGTTGTTTGCAGGTTGAGGAAGGAACCTGATTGCCTAGGTGAGGCAAGGTAAAGTGAAAGCAAGGAGGGACTTTCTTGTGAAGATGAAATTTTTGAAAAGATGTTGGCAGGTTGAGGATTCATGAAAGAAGAAGGAAAGAGAGGAAAATGGAATAAGAAAGAAGGAAAGAAAGAAGGAAAGACAAATAGAGTTTGAGAAAGCCATGGAAGAGATAAGCCAAAGGTTGGAAAAATTAGCCAAAGAACACCAAATTCTGAAGGAAGCACAAAGGAGTTGAAATATACCAATTCCAAAGAGGTTCAGATGGCCTCTAAAGAAGATTATGCAAAATCAAAGACAATAGAAGAAGGTAGAAAATTTAGTCAAAGATGAAGGAAAAGACTTATGGGCACAATATGCAGTCGTTAAAGAAGAATGGGATAGTAAGGTGGGTAATGGACAGTTCAAACAAGAGGAAGAAGAACTCATCAAAGTAGAAGAAGACACAAAAATTGAGGTTACAATTTAATTTCCTTTGAAGGGAAATGATATTGATAAGCTAGTCATGGGTGAAGAGGAGTTTGAAGCACAAGAAGACAAGGAGGAGACCTCAAGGTCACAATATTTTGTTTGTAATTTTTCTTTGGACTATGTATGTCCAGGTCATGAAGGACAAAGTGAATTATATGATGATATGATAGAGACCTCCAAGTTGAAAGGATGATTGATAGAAGAAGGCATAAGAAGGTTGAAAAGGAAAAGGTGAAAGTGAAAAGTAACTGGAAGACAAAGAAGAAGACAATTCAAAGGGGCTTGAATTCTTTTACCCCGGGGAGTTTGGTGCAGGAGCACCTGTTTGATTTCTTGCCTCCATGAGGCCATTTGTAAATAGTTGCTCTATTTTGTGTATTGGGTCTTATAATAAGGTTTATCAAATTTTTTTAGAGGTGTCTAAGTCCTAGGAAGTCATAATTTAAGTCATTTGTCAAATAATGTTTAAAGTTGTTCCATATTGTAACAATTGTAAAAGTTGCTCAAGAAAGTTGTCAAGCAACTTGTCAAAAAGTGTCATTAAGGTGTTTTGTCAAAAAATAATCAAAAGTTAGTTGAAAATGGTTTTTTTTTATTGGAAATGTATAAATAAACCCTCCAAAACTCGAATTGGGGGTTGGAGACATTATTTTTGAAGTTTGATGAATGGCAACCTCAAATTTTGTGTGCATTTTCTCATTTTTACAGTTTCCAGGTTGAATTTGTTCATTGTACGGCATGGTATGGATAAAAATAATAGATTAACATATATGGATGGAAATATATCTGTTTCTAGTTTCCAATTATTTTTTTCGCATTGAATTTTATTGAGTTTTGTGGGAGATATGACTATTTTGGTGAGACTACCTTATTCTAACAATATTGTGCAGAATTTTCAGTCGGAAAAACATGATGGTACAGATTGTACATTCCAAATTTTGATATGAAACAAATTGGATTTTTTTTTAATGTGATTATAATTTAATTTTTTCAAGTCTCATAAAATTTAATTAAGATTTGAATAATTTATGACCATTTTAGTGAGGGCAGGTCTGAACCCTACCCAGGGTTTGCAATTTTGGGAGAAATGCAATAAATTTCATTTCCACCATTGGATCTTCATAGAAAATGAAGGGAAGATATAAATCTATGTTTTATTCAATCTAACCAAAGAGATTGGATTCGTTATTTTATATTTAGAAGTTATTAATGACTATTTGTTGCATTAAATTGTGGGTTGTCATAGTTATGTTCCCAATGTGACATAGAATGACTAATAGCATGTGTTATACAAATATTGATTTGGATTATTGTTCAAGGTTTTTGAGATAGGTTGTTGCATCCTCCTAGCTCTGTATCAGACCTTTATGAAGAATTATGTGCAAAAAATTTCATTTTTGGACATAGGACAAGGAAATTGTAATTGCTTGAGTTTATAAGGCTTGGATTTCTTACTTGTTTTGACAACTTGTTGAGGTAGATTTTGAGGAGGACCCAAGATGATCCTATCATCCTTCTGATGTATTTTTTCATTATTAAGGAGGAAATTTTTTTCCTTAGAAGATGTGGAGGGAGGAGGATCTTGATATCCTATTCCTTTAGTATCTTCAATTTGGAATTTTTTCTAACAACTTATGAGTCTCATGTTCATTTGTTTTGTCACATCCTTACTTGGTTAAGATCTTAAAGACTTGGCCATAAGTCTCTTCTAGGTTGATGGGTGTGTTTGTGAGTTTATTAGAGTAGGATATATGAGTATGCACTTGGTTAGAGAGACTAGGTTCACTCATGGCTAGAGGTGTAGGCTTTGTTTTTTATTCAATCTCAAGATGAAAAAGACTAAACATCTCTAGTGGTGGAATAATAAGAGGTGTTTTTTGTTGCATGGAGGGGTAAAATGATGCATTTTTTTCAAGATTGTTAAGGAAATTGTTTATGAATTCATGCATTCTATCATCATCTTCTCCTATGATGTCAACCTCGTGAGGACATACATTAGGAGTTGGTTGAGCATGATTGCGTTCTATTGCATTAGGATCACTACCAAACATGCAACTTGAGACATCAAGCAAAGATATTAAGGACTTACATATATTACAAATACATATTTAAATTATGCAAGAATGAATTGAAATGTAAAGAGATAGAAAACTTTCAGATTTAAAGCAAGATAATTTTTTGATTATTCAATGCAAAAATCTGAAAATGATGTCATGTTTAAATGCAATTTTTGAGTTCAAAAATTCCACTAAATTTTGACAAATTAATCTAAATGTAAATGATCTCAGAAAATAGAAATTCTTGAAATTAAAATAAGAAACTAAATGCAGGAACATAGAATGTAGAAAAAGTTTTTTTATGCTCAAAAATGCTGAAAAAGCCCTGATCAGGGACTTATTTGGCCATGGACAAATGAGTCTTGCTTCAATGTTTAAAAAATTAATTTAAAGATTTCTGAGTTTGTGTTTATGTTTTCAAATTCTTGGTGCAAATAGGTAATTCAGTTTCATATTTTTAGAAAATCAGATCTAAATCCAAATGCAAAATGATGCTAAATGACAAGAAAAAAGAACTAATTTGAGATGCAATTTTGATTCAATTTTTTCATGTAAATGAATAATCATGAAATGTTATGAAAACACTATGCAAAATTAATGAGATTTTTGAATTTTCTAGATTTTAAAGAATGAAAAAATGAAAACCTAAACCCTAAATGAGATGCCAACTAACACAATTAAAAAACCCTAAATGAGATGTAAATAAATGCAATGAAAAGTTATGAAAATCCTAGATCTATGCATGAAATGGACTCCAAAATCAAAAATTTATGATGCTCAAAAGTCGGGTTCACCAAAATGAAATAAAGAAATATAGGGGTTTTCCCAAAATGGAAAGGTAAGTCAAGATGGTGATAATAGACCCTACCTTCCTATTCATTAGGAAATGAGATCCCCACAAAGAGTTGACTAACAAACCTTGGGTGAATCAACTCAATTTGAGAATCTACCAATTTTCTTATGAATGAGGATGGGGGTACAAGAGCGAACAACACTTTTGGGAGAAATTTTGAAAATAGAAAATCAACCTAATTATGCCAATTGAAACTTGCAATAACAATTTAAAGCATATGAAAAAAAATAAAAATTATGTAGATCTGAGAAGGTCTGAATGATGTGTACCTATCACCAAAAGGTAGTTTTGGGAGGAAAACTGGGACTTATTCACCCAAGCGAAAATGGTTCTTTTGTCAAGGTTTTTAGAAATTTTTTGAGAGCCTCTGATACTTATCTATAGCTTTTGTTTGATCTAGGTTTCAATGTCAGAAAGTCAAAATTCAGATTTGTAGGTGAGATTCCGTGATTTGAAATTTTTTACAATCTTTCTCTTTAAGAGGTCTTCAATCCTTCTTCAACCTAAATCTACAACACAAATACAAGAGGGAAAAATTGTTTGTTTTTCGTGAATGGGGATTTGCCTTGGTCAAAACTCATTTCGGTGATTAAACCTTGAATTAAAATAAAGTATGAAAGGAATGATGAATGAAAAATGCAATGCTGCAACTCACCAAACCCTTGAATGAACCTTAGGGTTTCTGAAATTTTGATCTTGGTATTGGATGAAATGGCTTGAATGGATGTGGATCTTGATACTTTTAATGATGCTTGAATGCTTGACTTGGATCTTGAAACCTACATCATAATGCCAGCTCAAAAAACATGCATGATGCAAGAAGAATTTGACATGATTCTTGGATATTGATTGCCACTGCAATAAATTTCTGATAAATCTACTCTCGTATGCTCTTGATCATCAACTTTAGCTCTTGTGAAGTCACATAAAAATTATAGGTGTTGAAATGATAAAATAACCTTATATTTCTAGGTATGTATGCTTAATTTCTCAAAATTCAAACATTACAAGCCAACATTTAAATATGGATTCAGGGACCTTAAAATACTAGAAAAAACGTATTTTAAATTTAGGTTCAAAGGCCTAGGGAGGACCCATTCGCCCATGGGCCAATGGGTCTTAGGTCCCTATTCCTAGAACACACATTTCTCAAGGTAAAGTGTTATGTGTTGGCATTAATTATTATCAGTATTCCCCTTCAGAAAATGTAATTTATTAGGCTTATAGATGAATAATAGGAATTATTAAGGCCTAATTAAGATCATTTTAATTAGGATGGCCCAAAAAAGGTGTGAAAATGTAAAGGGATACATTTTTCTACATTACACCTTTGATAAATCGACTGGTTTGTACTATAATTCTCATAGGAAGATGAAAGGGTAGAGTCAAAAGTAACATGAGCTCCAAACTCCAAAAATGCTAAGCAAGGAAATGGAGTCACCTACCTGCAATTTATAGTTCACATAATTCTTGATACATTAAATACACATATGATAGTGTGTCCCACACCTAAAACCCTAAAAACCACTTTACAAAAATCCACACCCTTAGAGGATGCAGCAATTATCATGAAAAAATCCATCATGCAAAAGCTAAAGGAGTGCATAGATAGTGAGTATGCAGGCCAGAGGGGAAGGCAAGAAAATTATTAAATGATTTTCACAATGTGGAATTTCATGTATGGAATTTTGCATGCAGAAACCTACGATGAGAGTTCCACAAAAAGGAAACCTGGAGCTCATAATCCTCCAAGTGGAATCTTGCAAAGGGAACTTTGTAGGTGGATTCCCATCTCAAAAATCTTGCAAGGATTAAAGTTAACCAATTTTTTAGGAAAAACCAAGGGGCCAAAAATTTAAAAGAAACCTAAGAAAAGGGGAAAAAAATGAAGGTGAAAGTGAAAAACCAAACTAATGCAAGCGAAAGAAAATTGGAGGGGGTTCTCATTCATGGGGAATGTGTTTGAAAGGCACAAAAAATTGTTAATCCACTAGGGAAATTCTCTAGAGGATTTTAGAGATAAATGAGGATCCAAAACACATAATATTCAGTTTCACAAACTAGATAAAATAGATGCCTTTGGGTACTATGACTAAGGAGCCAAACCAAACCAAAAGCATTTCAGCATAAGAGAATCTAATATGTGTGTGTGATTGATGCTCATTAAAATTTACCTTGGAAGTACTCGAATGAGATGGAACGAACCATCAAGTATAAAGCTACATAGATAATTCTACTCCAAAAGCAACCTAGATAGAGCCTCATTACCAAACATGTGTCTATAGCCCCGATGAGGTTATCACTGCTATCCTCTCAAATGTAGCTCTACTATTAGACAAGAATCTATAGCCCTAGTAGAGATATTCAAATCCTCCTAAAAATATAATTTCTTTATTTTTCATCATTTTTCCATCATTTCTTGTTACCTTATTTTACATTCTTTCACTTTCAACTCGTAGGCAGTGAAGCCTACACTAGGGTTGAGGATAGTAGTGGAACTAAAGAAGAAAGTAAACATTTTCACCTTATACTAGACAACACGTCCCAACTCAAAAGAGACCCATCCTCATTAGATGTGTTAATGAAATTTGAAAGGTTTAAACATATGATGGACTCTCAAAGTTTAGTAGACATGAAAAATGAAGGAATCCAAAAGAATCTACAATCAACCTACCTAGCCATACTTTTCTAAGAAGACGCTCAATACTTATCAAAGAAAGATTACCAGAATCACTTACTAGAAGAAAATTTAATCACTCCAAAATTATTCCTAATCAAAAGGAGAACAAGGACGATGTGACATAGAAAGAAACCTAATCTAACTATGTACAAAAGTTTAGTTTAAAACAAATCAAGCTAGGAAATAATGCTTTAGATACTACCCATTGACAAGTAGTGAGACATCCTCACTTATGAGGATTTTCAAGTGGTATGCATTGCCCCTTGCAAGTATCTTAGAAAATTGGAAAGAATGGAGCCATAATTTATCAAATTTAAAATGCTCACCTTTCCTCTTGTGTTCCTTATCCCAATAAAGAACTAAGTTAGAAATCCTAAAGGTTTTGACTCTAATCTTGTAGTCAAACTAGTGCTTAACAACACCTTGGTGCTTGGAAAATTTTCAATTTCCTCATCTCTCTTTTCCTCTAAATGGAGGAGTTGATCCAACTAGGATTCTAACCTTTTCCCTATGTCATAATATTCATTGATAAACTGCAAAGTGGGGATTTTTTAGATGGGTAGGAAAAACTAGCTCTTGGCAATAGACCAAATGATACGAAGCTGTGCCAAGGGAAACCCTTTTTTGGGTTTGGTTTACGTAGAGAGAAAGCCTAAGCTGAGTGTTCCAGTCCTTCAAGTTTGTATCTAACATTTTTTGAATGACAATCAATTTTTTTTTATTTGTAGACTCTTCTAGACCTTTCCCTTGTGGATAGTAATTGGATGCAAACTTTAACACAATACCATAATCAAATGCCCAACTAGAAATATTTAAAGAATAAAATAAGGGCCATTATCACAAAATAATACAAAAGGACATCCAAAATTCATGATAATGTGTTCCTCAAGAAATTTAATTCTTACCTCTACAGTACATTGCTTACAAGCTATTTCTTCCATACACCTAGTATAGTAATCAGTCATAGTTAGAATATACTTGTGGCCTATGGAAGAAGTTTGATATATCATACCAATAAAGCTCATCCCCCATTGAATGAATGGGCATACCTCACCAACTAGCTACAATGGGAAAATAGCGTACTTTTCTTTATTTGTAGTAGTCTAGCACATGTGGCAAGTATGAACATGAGCATTTGCATCATGAAACAATGTGGGCTAATAATACCCAAATATGAGGATTTGATGTTTAGTTGATGGTCTTGAACTATAGCCAGTCCCAAATCTATCATGGAAATCATTCAACACCATACACCCTTCCTATTTTCCTAAACATTTCAGGTAAATTCCCTCATGATTCCTTTTATACATCACTATTCCTTTCAAAATGAAAGTGTTTCTCTTTAGACACAAATAATGTGTCTAGACTGAGTTGAGATGTTGTGGGAAGCTTTGATTCAACAATTAAATTATGATGTCGTCATACTAGTTGTTGGAAAATAATATCTTCAATATTATATTTTGTGCTATCAACCCAAGGTCCATTTCAGCTATGGTGCATGTCAAGGCCTGGCCTCAGACTAATTTCATCAGTTGTATCTCCAAGTTGAAATCTTGCAAAATTTTCACCCACTTTCCTCTACATTCACCCAACTCACTCTGCATTAACAACACTTTGACAATTGGGTCAAGTACGATAGAAAACACCTTGCTCCTTAGAATATAATGTTTCTCCTTTTTAATAGCCTGGACTAATACATAAGCTTTCTTTTCAACATTGGGTATCTTAATTCTACTTTTTTGAGAGGTATGCTCATGAATGATATTGATCATTCATCCCCTTGCTCATTTTTATGATTCAACATCCCACAACATCAATGATCTAAAATGAATGAATAAATATAGAATGTGTGTTTGTAATCTAGGCATACGAGGACTAGAGCATCCACAATTACTTATTTTATTTCTTCGAATGTGCATTTTGTTTTGGGGGTCCAGTCAATCTTTGCATCTTTCTTAACAATAGCTTTCAATGGCTTAAATTTTTTTTGAAAGCCCGTAATGAACTTCCATATAAAATTAATCTTGTCAAAGTAAGGTTTGAGTTCCTTTTTTTAGTAGCTGATGGTTGGATTTTCTGAATTTCCTAGATTTTGTCATGGTCAATGGAAATAAAACTTTATAAAATAACATGGACCAAAAAAATACTCTCCATGACTCCAAAGATACACTTATTATTGTTAAGTGAAATGTGAACTTCTTGGTACCACTAAAACACCTTGCAAAGATTAGATACATGGTCCTCCCTTCTCTTGGAAAAGACTAGAAAATCATCCATATAAATGATAATGCATTTTCCCACTATTTCCTTAAATACAATGTCCATTATGCATTGAAATATGGCCTCTATTTTGATCAGTCCAAAAGGCATGCACCTGTATGAAAACACACCCCACTTGGTGTTGAATGCAATTTTTAGTCTATCTTTGTGCGCAACCATGACTTGGTTATATCTCAAGTAGCAATCAAAAAATGTCATCTTAGGTGATCCATTAAATACTTGTCAAAATTCATCCAAGGAATGTAGTGGATAGTTGTCCTTTTTGAATGCTCTATAATGGTTTCAGAATTCTATGCATAGACGAATCTCCCCATTTTTCTTTCAAGCTAGTACCAAGTTGGCCAACCATGTGGAATACCAAACTGGAAATATGATCCTACCTAAAATCAATTTTGTACTTCTTTATGAATTATAGGATCCAATAGTGCATTAACCAGCCATTGTTGTTGCCTAAATATTTTTACATATGGTTTGAGAGGGATTGTATGCATGATTATCAAAGTGTTGTAAGTTGTGAGATCCTCATAAATCCAAGCTATCATGTCCTAGTATATATGTAAAGCCTTGATTATCCAATTATTTGCTAACTTAGTATAAAATTTAGCAAAAAATGTATTCCTTAGGTCCTCTGGCATACCCATATTGTAGGTGTCACATTTACTTGCTATCTATAACATAGATTTTGGCACCACAAGACTCTCTAACACTTCTAGGGTTTTTCACCTAAACAAAGAGAGGTAGGCCAAAATGCTAATGTTGAATTTCAAAGATTAGGGGTTTGTAATATGTGTGATGTGTGTGGAGTGTGTCTATGTGCTGAAAATGGATAAAGGAAGCTAACTAGTAATGGAAGAACTAGAAAATGAAACTATGTTTGAAAACACATAATGGTATGCAAAGAGATAAATTGAAGACAACACAAGACAAGACATAATAGAAAATAAGGTGTGCACCTAGAAAATGGCAGAGGCTGGAGTGAAGACTGTAGCTGTCCTAGAAATTTTGCAAAATATGACTTTTATGCCTGGCAGGACACTTGTGCCAAACTGGGCGACTTAGTCAAGTTTAGGGAAATTTCTGGAAAATTGCATCAGGGCCTGTTTCAGCCAAAAGAGTATTTGGATCTGCAGAAATCTCTAAAAAAATTGCACAGTGGGAATAAGCAACCACAACTGAGGGAACTGTCCTTTTTCACTTTTCTTAAGATAAAAAGGGGGAATCTATAGTTCTCAATCTATACTTCTTCTCTTGGTAATTTCCTAGATCTAGAACTATAGAACTCGGCATGTAGGTGTTCTCCAAGCTCCAATTATGTTTTTTGCAACCTTGAAGGCTTTCACATTTTGATGACAATAGTTCTAAAGCTACTCTTTGACAAACCTACAAATAAGACTTGTGAATCACACAAAGAGAGAAATAAATGTTGGATGTTAGGGCATAGGGTTTTTCCTTTGTCAAACCCCTTTTGAGTAATTAAACCAAATGAGGATAGAAATGTAATGAAGCATGAAATATGAGACAATGAGATTAGAAACTTTCCATGATATTAGATCTTGAGTTACTCCAACAATGTTTGAAGTTTCAGCCCTTGAATGCTTCAAAAGAATGTCTTGATGACCTAGGCTGCTCAAACCCTAGCTTTCTTGAGAAGAAGGTTGGATGAGAGATGAGTGAATGATTCAGGAAGATAGATTTCTTGCTAGATTAGGGAATGGAAAATGAGGGGAAAACCCTTTATTTATACATGTGCCCTAATTCCCCGAAAATAACACATCACAGGATGACTTTAGGGTTTAAGAGACAAAATACCACAAGAAATTTGATTTAATTTTTCTTTTTATGCCAAATGGGACTAAGTCGCCCAAGGTGGCGACTTAGTCCACTTGGGAAAATTCAAGTGGATGTCGGGAATTTAAATTTGATTAATGATGCTTAGCGAGATTGTCATTCGAAACAAACTTGAGTAGGACCTATAAGTGCATTAAGGGTCCATTTTAACATAACAAAGGGTTTATTTAGTGATGAAAATCCTAGGAAAGTGTGAAGGTGTGTTACAACACCTTAAAACACTTTGATATAAGGCTTGGAAAGGGGGGGGAAAGGAGTCTGAAATCCATAGGAAAGACCCAAATGAGTGAAAAGTGTCAAGGCTACACTTTTTGGTGACACATTTATCCCCCAGTTTAGTGAGAGGATGAACTTGCTTCAAAATAACACTAAAGTAGCACAATGGAAATGGTGAAGAATGATGAAGATGAAGGTGATCAAGCCCCTAGGATTCAAGATTCTAAGTCAAGTTGACATAAGCGAAAAAGGACACATTCAAGGGTGAATGATATGCAACAACACAAGATACATGATCATGTGATGACAAGGACTAGACGGAAGAGAAGAAGTAAAAGGGTGGATCAAGTTTCGATTGTTTTCCCAACTAGTTGTGGATTAGATATAGGTTGTTTGTCCAAAAATATGTGTACTCACTCTAGGGCAACAAAAATTTTGGATGTCCGCCGAGTGAGAAGGCCTAAAGAAATGGTTTAGTGAGAAAGTCATGGTAGTGTGTCGGCTTCTCATCGTATAATGAGAAATTCATGCTAGTGTGTCAACTTTCCATTAGACTAACCATACCAAAGTTACCCTATTGATAACTTTGATAAGGCACCGCAATTCTTTTGCAAATGATTTATAAATATTATGTGAAGATTTTTTTCAGGGGGATTTTGCTTAGTTCATGCAAGGTCTTCTTCCTAGGGAGAATTGTGCCTAATGTCTCCAAGAGAGAACAAATCAGGGTGTTAGATCATTATCCATGGGATGCCTCATTCGCATTAGGCCACTTCAGTTGATTGTACACTCTTGGAAGGCATCAAACCCATTGACACCACCAAGAAGAGGACACATCACAAGGAAAGAAAAATAAAACCATAGAATTTTGTAAAAAGGATGTCATCTATGAATGCCCTCACTTTAAAGGAATTACTACATCATTACTATGAGAAATTACTTTAAAGTAGTCAAGGATAAGGGAAATAATACATGAGAGCCAACTTGGAAATCCGTATGCCAAGCCATATTTTATCAAAGTAGGCTACTTCATGGAGAGTATGTCACATGTGATTCAACTTAAGGCATGTTGTCCATGTCCCAAGCTTTCTCTTATAATTTTATGAAAGGTTAATGAGTAGTCAAAAGAGACAATGACAAGTGACATACGAGGACAAGGCTACTGAAACCATTTCCCCCACTTAGTACATGACAAAGGTGAGCCAAAAATGGATGATGGTATGCTGCTCCTCACAAGGGATGTAAAATGTGCAATAGTGAGTATGCTATGATCCTACAACTATTACTCAATAAGGAGTAGAGACTAGTGTTATTTATGTGGATAAGTAAACAAAGTTTTGGAAAATTTGGCCTTGATGGTATACACTTTTTCATATATGTGAGTAATGTCATTGTAACTTGGTTGGTGTGAAATGTTGTTTTGAGGTGGGTAAAGGATGAATTTGGGTGTAGTATGAGTGTGTTGTTTGTGTGATGGTGGGTAAAGAATGAGAGGATTCTTAGGATGCCCCATGAGATATGTAAGAGTTTCATTGATCGAGGGGGATCTAACAGACACTTGTGTATACATAACCTCGATGGGCTTAGTGCAATGTAGGTATAAGAAAGGGAAATATAGTATCATCTTCATACCATCACCCAAGGAAGACACATGAATAGTGCTTGAAAGGAATTAAACCATGATACCTTCCCTTGTAGGAAATTTTTTAGGAGAACCACAAACCAAGTGTTCTTAATAGTCAAGGGTTAGTTCTTCCAAAATAAATTCATCATATGTATGGGGAGGATCTATGGTTTGATCTTCATGTTTATGGATAGCGGGAGAGAAGGAGAAGGCTCTAGTTGATTGTGTAAAGTCTCTTTTTATTTTTCCATAGTATTCACCCTAGTAGGAGAGCTTGTAATAGGTTCATCATAATCTATGTTTAAAAGTGGTGAAGTAGCTTCATCACAAATAGGGGAGATAGAAAGAGAAGGATTTTTTTATTCAAAGAGGTCTTCCCAAATGGTAGGGACATTAGGAAAGGGAGGAAAAATATTCCCATGAGTCTCAATAAGGATAGCTTCTTACACTAAACTATCTGGTTCACCACGAGGGTGGATAGTAGGAGAAGGATAATTTTCATGGTTATGGTTATAGAGTCTAGGTAAGGTGATGTTTAGGAAGGTTTCCAATTTAATTTTCATGTGCTAAAATATATTCCCAAAGGGGATGAGGAGAAGAACAAACAAGATCGTCATGATTCTCAACAGTTGTATCTTCTTTCAGCAAGATACCTTTGTCACTAAAAGGAGAGGTATCGGGAGAAGAAAAATTATGATCATCATGATTGTCTATGATTGTATTCTCTTCTATCATATCATCCACACAAATAGGAGAGATAGGAGGGGGTGGAAGTTGAAGAAAAGTGTCAATGTTTTCATGTGCTAGACTCTCATAACTAGGGAATACATTGAATGAATGATTAACATGTTTATTAATCAACTTTTTCTATGAAATTTTGGAAACAATTGAAACCAACATTGTTAAAATGTAAAATGCAATGTAAAGACTTAAAATGAAATGAAATTTTTAGATATCAAACAAGGTAATTTACTGATTACACTATGCAATAACCTAAAAATGAGTGTTGCAATTGCAAAATTGAAAATTTCCAATGCATGAAATGAGCTAATTTGAGCTAAATGTAGTGAAATGCATGTTATAGAAACACAAACAATTGATACAGATAAGTAAGGGCATAAAATAGAAGCCTAAAAATAGGGTTTTCAGCTCTATAAAAGGTAGTTTCAGAGGCCTTAAGGGACTAAGTCGCCCAGGATGGTGACTTAGTCCACCTAGTGATTTTTGTGAGAATTTTAATAATATTGTGATGGATGTAGGTGGTTTTTGTGTTGTAGAATGCAGAACTAGCATGCAAATGGAAAATTTCAGAAATTTTTAATGATTTGAGATGTAAAAATGCAGCCTATATGCACATTCACTAATACAAAAATTTGAAACCCTAGAATGCAACTTCACTAATGGAACATGCAATGAAAGCTAATTATAGGACTAGGAAGGACTCTAAACTAGAAAGGAATGGTATTCGAAGGTTGGGTTCACAAAAATGTAACATAGATTTTGGCACCACAAGACTCTCTAACACTTCTAGGGTTTTTCACCTAAAAAGAGAGAGGTTGGCCAAAATGCTAATTTTGACATTCAAATATTAGGGGTTTGGAATAGGTTTAATGTGTGTGGAGTGTGTCTAAGTGTTGGAAATGGATAAAGGAAGCTAACTAGTAATGCAAGAGCTAGAAAATGAAACCATGTTTGAAAACACATAATGATATACAAAGAGATAAATTGAAGACAACACAAGATAGGATTGAATAGAAAATAAGGAGTGCACTTGCAAAATGGTAGAGGTTAGAGTGAAGACTATAGATGTCCCAAAAATTCTACAAAATATGACTTTTATGCTTGGCCCTGGGACACTTGTGCCAAACTAGGTGACTTACTCTAGTTTAGGGGAAATTCTAGAAAAGTGCGTTGGGGCCTCTTTTAGCCAAAAGGGTATCCGGATTTGAAGAAATCTCTAAAAAACTTGCATAGTCGGACTAATTCATCACAACTGGGGGAAGTGTCCATTTTCACTTTTTTGAAGATTCAAAGGAGGAACCTGTAGTCCTCGGTCTATACTTTTTCTCTTGGTAATTTCCCAGATTTGGAACTGTAGAACTCGGCCTATAGGTGTTCTCCAAGCTCCAATTAGGGTTTTTGCAACCTTGAAAGATTTTACATTTTGATGACAACACTTCTAAACCTACTCTTTGACAAACCTACAAATAAGACCTGCAAATCACACAAAGAGAAAGAAATGTTGGATGTTAGGGCATAGGGGTTTGCCTTGGTCAAAACCCTTTTGAGTAATTAAACCAAATGAAGATAGAAATGTAATGAATCATGAAATATGAGACAATGTGATTATAAACTTGCCATGATATTAGATCTTGAAATGTTGCAACAATGGTTGAAGTTTAAGCCCTTGAATGCTTCAAAAGAATGTCTTGATGACCTAGGTTGCTAAAACCCTAGCTTTATTTGAGAAGAAGGTTGAAAGAGAGATGAGTGAATGATTGAGGAAGATAGATTGCTTGCTAGATTAGGGAATACAAATTTAGGGTAAAACCCTTTATTTATACATATTATGCCCTAATTCCATGAAAATAACACATCAAAGGCTAACTTGAGGGTTTAATAGACAAAATCCCGTAAGAAATTTGATTTAATTTTGATTTTTATTCCAAATGGGAATAAGTCGCCCAAGGTGGCGACTTAGTCCACTTGGAAAAATTCAAGCAGATGTCGAGAATTAAAATGTGATTAATGATGCTTAATGGGATTATCATTTGATACACACTTAAGTAGGACCTATAAGTGCATTAAGGGGTCATTTTGACATAAGCAAAGGTTTGATTTAGTGATGACAAGCCTAGGAAAGTGTGAAGGTGTGTTAAAACACCTTACAATGCTTTGACATATGACTTGGAAAGGGGTGTGAAAAAGGGGTCCAAAATCCATAGGAAAGGCCCAAATGAGTGAAAAGTGTCAAGGCTACACTTTTTGGAGACACACTATCAATTCTAGTTTAGCACTCTAATCTATTTGCCATAGCTAATTCATGTCAAGGATTCATTCTAGCTACACCATACCTCTAAGGATCATTTTAGTCTTTAAATTAATTACCCCTTCTCGGTCCAATTTTGCTTCTTCTAGTTCTAATTCATCTATAATATGTGTTGTGAAAACATATAAGCTAGTGATGAAATACAAAATGCATTTTTCATCTTTGAAGACCTTAAAATTAGTTAAACTATCAAGTACTGAGGGTGTGGGAATCAACTCCACCATGAACTTCTTTAATCCTGAAAGTGATAATGGTTCTAATGTGTTGGCTTCTTGTGATAATGCATCAGTTGTATGGTTCCTACTTCATGGGATCAATTGGATGTTAAAAGCGTAAAATAATTCTATCAAGTCCCACACGTGATGTCATTATTTTGTTAATCTTTGTTCATGACAAGAATATTGATTTATCACTTGTTTTACTACCAGCTCTAAATTAATAAAGACCTACAACACCTTCACCTTCTTTCATATTTCCAAGACGAGTCCACGTACCAATGCCTCATATTTAGCAATATCATTAGTGTAGTGAAACTACAACTGATAAGCAACAAATAAGGTCTTACAATTGGGACCAATCAACTCAAACCCCACTCTAGTTCCTTGCTTAGATTTTGAGCCATTGAATCTCAATGTCCAAAATTTGGTCTTGTCCTTACTATCTTGGGTCACCTTAAATTTTCATTGTGGTACCTTTTCGGGTTGATTCTTTGGCATAGTGGGTTGTTCTTATGTGATTTTACTTACTCTACATTGTTTAGGGTTGAGCGAAAAGGTCCTACCTATCTTTTGATTTCTTCTACTATAGTCCGACTTAAAAAACATTCAAACTCAAAATGTGCTATCACATGGATCCTACACCAATAAGGAAGAAACAAATCCTTATAGTTGACCTTACCTCCCAAGCTCATTTTATCATTAATTTATCTCACCATAAACTCTTGGAATACTTCAAATAGTCCTATATCACCATCTATCTGATATTCATGTCATCTATCTCAATGCATGCTTATTTGATGCTAGGGATTTGAGTTTGATCTTCTAAGCCTCCAAATGTACTATGCAACATCAACACCTCTTCAGCCTCCAATGCTATAGGAGTATAAAATCCAAGGTTTGCATACAAAAATAATACCTCATTATTATTATTGTACTATATTATCATGTGTTTGTGAGGTTCCCTATCTATCCATATCTGATTTAGAAATCCCTTCCACAAAAGATGCATATGAGAAAGATCAGTATATATATATATACATTCAAGGTTTCAGTCCAGTCCCTACTTAGGATCATGTTGTATGTATCAAGTATATCTACTACCTATCTATCTATCAATCATTGAACCCAGGGGTCAGATTCTAATTGTATGTGGATTCTATTTATTTCTCTCATAATAGCTACCTTCTTTTTATCTGACTCCATCACCTTCCATTGAGAAGGAGTAGGAGTAAGCTTGAAAGCTTCACATACAACAAGTGGCATTAAGTTTTTTGAAGCACTTGAAAATAACAAGGAGTTATGCAATATTTTTCCAAAGATACACAATGTTAGAAAAAAAGGGAGGAGCCTCACACTTGTCTTTGAATATGCTAATAGGAGTTTCAACTTGAGAAACTTGATCCTTTTCTTTCCCCTTATGCTAAATATTTTCAGCTATAGTCTCAATTATGGGTATGAGAGATGAAGCTTTTGGCTGAACAAACTCTTTTATTGAATTAAAGAATTTATTTTTTATCTCTCGTACATTCAATAACTCAAAGAGAGACACTTACCTTCATCTTATTAAGTTCTTCAACTACATACTATCCCATCTGAACAATTTTTGATTCAGCATGAGATTCCTTGGTGAAGTATTGTGTGGGTACTTCTAGTAGTGAAGTATTATTTCTTGAATTAGGGTCAAGTAGAATCCCAAGATTATTTGGTGGAGTGGAAATCATAAAATGACCCCCAAATTTACTATTTTACAAGTCATATCTTCTCTACTGTAGCATTTGGACATCATCCCCCTTAGGGTGTTCAAGGTCTGGATCAAACAAGTTGGAAAGGGACTCCTCATTGCATAAGAAATCTAACTCAAATTCTTGTACTAATGAAACCTCATCTTCAACTTCATTATCCTCTTCCTTAGGAAATGGAGCACTATTTACCGCTAGGATGAAGTCATAAGGATGAGAAGGGACTATTTAACATCCAGATACAAATGGATTTTTTGTGCTCTTGACATTCTACAATTCTAACTAAAATATGCTTGTCGTAATTTGGAACTCAGGGAAATTCAAATTTTAACAGTGATTGGTATTATGTAGCCTACACAAGCCAAAAATTGTTGCTTTAAATAAATACACTCTACCAGGAGGATTTTTAGATGTATTTTTTATGTCTAATGGAGATGGGACTCCACCATTATTGGGATGAGTATTCCATGTTTTATTTTTCCTTGATTTTTTCCTTCATTCTACCCTAAACTTTGACCTTGATCATGGTTGTAATTTTACTTGAATTTACTCATGGAACTATTCAACTAATTATTTTGATTTATGAGGTAAGTCACCTCTACAAAGAGCTTCTTCATTATTTTGGTGAGCTCCTTAATTTCATCCTTGTCCGCAAGGGTCTTTTCTAGAGAAAAAATGTACAAATACACAGGTTGAGATGCAAAAGGATTTTGTAAATTGCAGATTGAGTAGGGTGTATGTATTCCAATGGATATCCTAGATGTGGTACTATCTACATCTGCAAAATCTGATTCATAACAAGAGTATGGTTAGCTAAAGCCTAACTTATCCCTTGAATCTAATTTTTACTTGTCGCATGATTCCCAAAGAGTTGGTAGGTCTAGAAACACTTTTTCCTTGATCAATGTTGACCTTCACTTCTTCAACATAAGAATTAACCAATTAAGTTGGGGCTAGATGTACCCTTTTTATGAAGGTTGAAGTAAGACTATCCAAGGTTGCATAGTAAAGTTTCCTTATTGATGCATCATCAATGACATAAGGTGTCTGCAACCTGGTGTAATCCATATTGAACCTATTATTGAAGGAACTTATAGGCTCATTATCTTGCATCTTAATGATAATGAATTGGTGGTACAATTTAGAAGGACTAATGGGGATCTTGAATTTCCCAAATAAAGTTTCCTTCAAGTTCTATCAAGTTGAAATTAAAACTTTGGACAAGTGGATGAACCAATTAAAGGCATCTTCCTCTAAATAATAAGGAAAAATTCTACAGGCTAAATTTTGTGATCAATCATTCTATTTTTCAAGTCTCCCTCAAAAATTTTGACATTCTCCTCAGTAGTTCTATTAAATTCATTTAGCTAAAACCTGGAGAAAATTTTCATAGGGTTTTTAAGAATATCATGATAATTATTGAATTCAAGGGGTGAAGGTTTATTTGGTAGACAAGCATTTGGTGGAGATGGTGGCTACAAATATGGCTATATTTTTGGTTGTGGCTATGGTAGTAGTTGTGGTTGTGGCTATGGATTTTTTTGTGGTACTACATATGTAATTTGAGAGGAAGATGAAGATGGAATGGAGGAAATAGATGCTATGAAAGTGGAGGATAGAGATGAAGTGGAAGTGGAAGGTAGATCTAATGATGATTTCCCCCTATTACAGTTCTCCTAGCTTGTGTGGGAGATCCAAGCTCTTAGAATTATCATTTGTTTGGTGTAGATCTGAGTATTCTACGAAGACTATCAAGATAAATTGATCCTATATGATCCAAATTTTTCTAAAAAGCCCTTTCTAGCACTAATTTTGTTGATGAGTTTTCTTGCACTACGTTAGTGTTTCCAACTGATGGTCTAGCATCTCCTAAAGGGTAGCTACTCCTTATACTTAGAGACCATAGGTCAGTGGACAATGAACATGAGATGACTGATTGGAAAGCCTCTCCTCTACACTTTAGGATCTATAGGACCAAGGTGGGTATCACTATACATTAAAGAAGATCATCATACTACAATGGTGGAAGGCCTTCAATGGGATAAATCATATACACAACCTTCACTATCTTTGGTATTGTATGGTAGTATGGAAATAAACATAAAATAAAATACTAGAAATTAAAAAGGTTTTCTTGAATTGAAATTGGATCCATCTCAGACTTATTCTTATGAACATGGACTAACCAATGCCTTATCCTCACGAAGTCCAGAAATGAAATAACACTCCTACAATAGACCCACCCTGGATTCTTATAAACTTTCTACCTTACAAAAAGAAACCAACAAAAGAAAAAAAATATCAACTTCTTCGAAATACCTATTGTATCATCACTACCCTAACATATGATGTGAAAGAAATTACTCCACTCCTTGAACATAAACTAACAAATCAAACATTCAAGATCAACAAATGTGATTGAGAACCAAAAACAATCCTTGATTATATTGATTCGAAGATAGTGAGTACAAAGCTAGAGATTAAAATAGAGATGATATAAACATAAAATGAAAAATTCAATGAACAATTAGTTCATCTATTGTTATTATAGAGCAGAAATAAAATACAAAATATAACATATCCTTCCTAAGTGCAGAAATCACTATATAGACTAAGACAAAGACTTACAAAAGTTCAGAGAGAATGGAACCCCAACACAATGTGCAAAATATGGCTTTATACTATAGGCATACCTCATTTTGAATTTGAAATTGCAAACCCTAACCAACTAGGGTTTCAAACCAAGCATCTAGGTCAAACCACAGTCCATAGAGAATTTCCCCCCAAAATGGTGCAACCACTAGACTTGAATGCCCCTGACACCTTGAGCACACTCCAACAGAGTTGCTTGTGAAATAAGCATGGAACCCCCAGGAAATCCATGATCAAAGTTAGGAAGAACATACCCTAACATCGATATTATCCTCTACAACACATCATGACATAAATTTTGTCGCTCAACAATAAATTATTCTTGGGAGAAGAAAAAACCCTATCTATAATTATCCTATATTGATCTTGGTAGCTGGTTGCAATTGTGCCATTACTTTTGGCATTCACCTACAAAGATTCTAACAACTAGCCATTTACATTTGAATACAGGACTTCGGATAGGAGATGGACAATCGAGATTAGATCCCCATCGATCTTTAAAACATCACCATCGATCTCCATCCCTAAAACATCACATGAATCACAACAACGATGTTCAAAATTGCACCAATAATATTTCACCACCTATAGCACTGACCATCTCTTCACATGACAGGAGAATCCACATGTCAACCACCCGCTAACCCCGCAACTAATTATTTTAATTGAATGGGGTGCATGGGGAATGGTCGAGATTAAATCTCAACAACAAATCTTTCCCATCAGTTTCAAGCTTATAATATCGAGCATGTTAGATGGAGACTGGGCCCCATGCTAGTAATGGTACACATGTCCTCAACCTACTGACCCTTCTGCTTAATATTTTAATCTTGTGGGGTGTGCAAGGAGCAGCTAAGATAAAACCTTTAGATCTAGCAGTCGGTAATTCTACACACATTGAAAAAGTTAGTTTTAAAAGAGGACCCAACTAGGTCAATGGGAACAAGACCCTCTAGACAAAGAGTTAAGACTTAAGTCATAAATGGGAAATTCACTTTTCCTGACTTAGGAAAAGGGTCAAAAATTAAAAGGGGGTCAGACTCAGGAAAATAGGAAATGATGAAACAAAGTCATAAATTAAAGGGGGCAGGACTAAGCGGGTGCAAAAATCCAAAGACATAATAGAACAAAAATTAGGCTTAAGAAATTTTTTGGCAAAAGATGAAAACTTGAGGGATTTTAAACCCTAAGACAAAACCCTATTGTATGAAGAGTGAAACCTAACCCTCAAGAGACTCAAAATTTCAAAAAAATGACCATTGATTTTGCAAGTTCCACCACACTACACAAAACAGATAAAACACAAAGTTCTCTATCTCTCTTGGAAGGAAAATTTCCTCAAAAAACTTTAGAAATTGACCTCAAGGCTTCAAATGTCAAGTATTGACTTGCAAAGACAACTCAGTGGTAAATGTGATTTGTTGGTTTCAAAAGGAGCATTTATGGTTCAAAAAAGAGCTGAAAAACTTATAAGACTAAGGGTTTTTAAAATACAAGGATTGGTTGAAAACCTAGCTATATTTTATAGATCTACAATCTAAAAATAACTATAACTTAAATAAAATATGGTAGGTTCTTCTATTCCTAAAACTAACTGAGATTTATAAAAAGATAAAAAGATAAAGGGTTTGGAGGGATCCTAATTTTGAAAACCTAAGGACAATTGTAACTATGGTTGATGTTGTAGATAAACACACTCCCATTAAACTATTTTTGTTTTTAATCAAGGTCAAGCCTACAATACTATAGAAATAGTGCAATCAAAGAAAATCTTAGGATTTTTAGTCTGTAAACATTCATAGATACACCCTAAATCTTGGAATAATATGCATATACATCCACAATTGAAATAATGATATAAAATAGCTCAGACTAACCATGCACTACAATTTACAATAAACAAAATGCAAATAGTATAAATAAGAAATTCATTAAATACCTTAAAAAAAATTCCATTATTACAACTGAACTGAAATTAAAACTAAAAAATAAAACTTGAAGAAGGAACCATGCATGGTCTCAGAAATAACAAGGAAATCTCAACACTTCAATACCTTTTCTTGTATTTCCTCCAAAATTTTATTACAACAATTCTAGTTCAACCCCTTTGAAATGATAGGAGGCTGCCTTTTATAAAGAAAATTTACAATATCAATGGTGGAGATAACTCAACACCAAGGTGCAAGATTAAACTTGAATTAAATATTAAATATATTTTCAAATACCCCAATTTTAAAATAGTGTCACATGTGAACCTAGGAGAATGTAAAATATATTCATACTTCTATATTAAATATATCCTACAAAATCCAAAAAAAATTGGGTGCACACACTTTTATGTAACTAACTTTATAGATAGCTTGAAATTAGAGAAATTTATCTTCTATTAGAGGATTTCCAACATCCTTTTATTTTAAAGTAAAATTGACAAAATTAGTGAGAATTGTTGTTAATTTTTCATCAGGTGGAGGCAGTGCAACATGAATTTTTTAACCCAATGCTTCATAATATTACATTAGATCCTTGTACAAACTGATGCAAGATGTTTTATGCTTAATCATTTCTTCTGAATGCACCAAAAACCTTGCAGCAACATCCAAAGCCTCCCTGTTCAAATCATCTTTTGGCCTTTTCTATATCTTCCTCTACCAATTCTACCTGTATATTTCATCATCTAAATTTACTTTTTTAATAACAATTCCCATCATGTCACAGAGAAATTGATTATAGTCTAATAGTAGTTCATTAATCCTATCAGTAATAATTTTAATTTCCGACAAAACTTGTGTGATCATTTAATTCCGGAAATGTAGTGTGTGTAACCAAAAATTTGGCTCCTTAATATTTTCCTTAGCCAATATATTCTCCTTCTCCAAAATTTTAATAGACAATATTCTCAACAACCTACAACTTGGGATACAGTAGCTCATAATATTTCAAAAAGGCATCATAGTGCTCAGTATCTTTATCATTTTCCTCCTTTAGAATCAAAAAATTATTATACATCTCTATTGCTAAACCAGTTACCTTATCTCTTGTGGCAATAATGTTGTTGAGCCATTGTAAAGTTATTTAAGCCCTTGAATTCATTTGTTCCATTCTATTGGTGTCCTCCTTTGATAAGAGTGTAGGGGAAACAATCTCACCAAGAATGCTTTTCGTTGGGGTGACCAATTGTTGAATCAATGTTGTCAACTATGCCACTTGTGCTTTGAGCTCTTTCTTTGTGTCCTGGTCCTTGTCCAATCTCCTCAAAATATTTGGGATGGACCCCTAGAATTCATCGATTTCTTGAGTCCTATTTGGTGGCTCAATGTTAATAGAATAATTTTTTTACTAAGAAGGAAAAATGGCATCAACATCATTGTCCACAACTAGTGTGGCTAGGTGCACCCTCCTTAATCATGAGGCATCCTTTGTGATGTGTGAGCAGACCTTAGCTTTCTTCTATTCCCTCATTTGTCCCACACATTCCAAAATAACTTTGAAACTAGCTCTTATGTCCCTGATAAGAGGGGCCTTGTCCCTCAATTGGTCCTTTAACCATGTTGCCATTGCCGCTTGAGAATAAGAAGGAATTTTGAGCATACCTTTCTTTTGCAGCTTCATGGTCTATTGACTGTGTAACAGTAGATTAAAAAGATGATCTTTCGAATATGAATGAGATGGATAATCTGCAACTAGAATAAAAATGTTAATCCTAATCTAAATAATTAATCTAAAATCAAACAACAAAGAATGAATAAGTAAACATAGTAGCTAAACAATTTAATGGAAAGCTCTCACCGAATATGAATTCACCCCTTCGAATTATCTTTATTTATCTTCTCCTTTTTTCCTTTTTATTATTCTTGCCCTCAGATTTCTGTGTTTGAATGCAAGCATAACTTTGTCAAGTGTCTAAGAAAAATATCGAAGATAAGTTTCTTCTCAAAAGTGTATGATTTCGGGAGGAGGAATAATGAAAATGATAGGCCATTTTATAGATTTTGGGTTTTTGAACGATTGTCTCAGATTGAAAGAGAGATCGATGGATGAGATTGATGAATGGCATGCAATGTGAGTTCTATCTTAGATAGAACATGAGTTAGAACATGAGTTCAGGAAAGACTGCAAATAGAGACTAAGTTAGAATGTTAGTTAGAACACAAGTTCAGGATCTTAATCTTCAAAAATAGAAGAAATAGAATTTGTATGCAAAAGACAAAGTTAGAACTTGAAGAATAATGCATTTGAATGCAAACAGGAGTTAGAACTAGTTAATCGACTAGTTGTGACAGAGATTCTTCTCGCAAAGATAAACAGGTGTTGAATTCGGAGATAACTAGAGAACTAAAAATAGATCTTGAGTCAAAAGGTGAGTTCAAATGACTTAGTTAACTGATTGATAGAAGAATGTGACATAAATAATTAAAATATGAATTAAATTTTAATTTGATTCAACATTAAAAAATAAGAGACTTTAATTAAATAAATAAAGATAATTTATTTAATTTGACTATTTGAAAAGGATAATATAAATAATTAAATAATAAATATTTTAACTATAGATAAAAGGGGTTAAATGAATAATTAAATAAAGATATTTAATTATAGTTGGAAAAGTATGATAAAGGGGTAATTAAATAATAAATTATTTAAATGATAGATAAAGGGGGAAGAATTAATTAGTTTGCAACATAATTAAATAAATATGATTTATTTAATTAAACAAGTTGAATAAAGGTTATTACTGAATTAATTAATTAATTAAAAAGGGGTATTTAATTAATAGAGAAAATATGTGTTAGAAAGGTTAATTAAATAATAAACATTATTTAATCAAGACCACAGACTATAGAAAATTATGTCGAATGTGTACTCCCAGGCCTAGACCAATTTTCGGTATCTACAGACTACATTGTATTTTCTTCTTTATTCTCTTCTTCTTCACTTGCCCTATCTTTTTCTTTATTATCCCTTTCTTCTTTAGTATTTTTTGTTGTTCTATCCTCCATCCTTTTTTCATAATACAACTCCTCCTCATAGAATTTCTCTCAATTTTCTCCTCTTTCAAAAGTTCCTCATCCTTGTCCTCATCTACATTATCCTCCTTAGGCTCAAATTTTTTGATTCCTTCACCTTAGTCAACATCATGATCATCATGTTTTGGTGTAGTAGATAATTCTTCTGATGTAGCCATATCTTTGAAATTCTACCTTTCTTTCTATTTCATTTCTTCCTATATTTTATCTACATTTTCCAATTTTGGAGGCTTGAGCACTAGCTAAGAATAGGTAAGGGTCAAGGTGCAAAAAAATTGATCTATTAAAGGTTTATTCTATGAGGACAATAAGACCTCTGAAACTTGATTTGGTAAGTTTTGGAGATAGGCCAAAAAGGATTCAAGCAAGGTGATGGAAGAAGTAGTAGGGTGAATATAAGGGATTTTAGGTGACAAGGTAGAGATAGTGAATTGGGGCATAGATAGAGTGGAGGAGTAATAAGGAGAGGATTCCACCAAAACGGTAGAAGTGATAGGAGAAGAAGATGTGAGATGGATGGAGAGATCAATGACCGACGAAGAGGAAAGAATGGGAGGAGGAGGAGGGGAGACAAAAGAAGGTGGAGTAGAAGAAGAAGGAGGATAAGGTGGAAGTAGATGAGTGTGAGATGGCGAAGCTTATGAATCTATTAGTGGTGATGTTTCTTCCTTGATTGTTAGTACTATTGTTATAGCTTTCTTCACCTTCTTAGAAGTGGGCATAGTACCCTCTGCACCCTTTCTCTTATATACTCTTTTCTTCTTAGTAGGTTGTCTCTCCTGCACTTCTTTTCTCTTTCTAGCACTTTGTTGTAAGGTGTGTGCCCTTGGTCTCCTTCTTCTATGGATCCTAGTGCTTGGGTTCGTGACATGGCTTAACCACCTCCCATAGATTCGCTAACTCTGGTAGTTGTATTGGAAATTAATAGGTTGATCTTTTGGTGTAACAACAACCGTCTTTGCAAAAAAAATATATCAAAGCCTGGGTCACGGGTTCAAACCCATCACTTGCACTAGGTTGATTGTTGCAAGGTTTTTGCCCTTGGTCTCCCTTTTTTTGCAATGCAATACTTGGGTCCGTGACATGGCTTAACCGCCTCACATGGATTCATTAACTCTAGGGATTATATCAGGCATTAACAGGTCAATATTTTGGTGCAATGGAAATTGTCTACAACACCCTTCTATTTGGAGGAGAAGGTGCAACCTTAGTAGAAGAGCTCATTTTATACGCATCTTCTTCATTTGTCTTTTCATCATCATCACTTCCTTGTGTTGCCTCTTCCCTCTAACCATATCTAAGCTCAACTTTCTATTATTCAAGAAGGGAAATTCATGTTTCAATCTAGTGCTTCATTCTCCCCAACACCAAATGAGTAATCAAATCAATATTGATTAATTTTTCTTCCATCTAGTCTAGTAATGGAAGAGGTAGATTGGACACCTTAATATACAAATCCTCATCAAGGAAATTCTCATATTATTTTAGTTGGTCTAGGACTATAAAATAATCAAGAGTACGAATGAACTCTAGGGAAACCCTCATCTACATCCTCTTCCTTCCCTCTTGATCATTCTCTAAATTTTCCCAAAATTATTCAATATGCAGTCGATGAGCATGTTGCTTCCCAACTTTCTTCTGAAAATTAACAAGAGGGTCAACAAAACCTCACACAATATGAGTCAAGAACCCATACTCCTATATATCAACATCAAAGTGATCAATAGAAGGTGCTAAAGGAAATTAATACAAAGCTCTTACCAAAGTCATGGGGTATTGTACTCTAGTTCGATGCTTAGATTACATCATTTGATGTAAAGAGCATAATTTTCAGGTTATTAGTTCCAATAACACAATTTGATTTATTGTATATTTTGGGTAACCTATAAGGTACCCCAAAAAATCCTTCAATTCTTAAATATAATAATGTGGGGAGCTTGATAATGTTGTACCCAAATCTCTTTATCAATTTCCTCAATGAATGAGACATTCTCACACAAAGATCCCCTGGAAGTGTTATAATAATGAGCATAATTAATGCATTGTTAGATGCATATGACAACTAAGAGGGGGTGAATTAGTTTTACATTGAAACATTCAATCCCTCATTAACTTTTTAAACCCTTATCAAAATTTATACCCTCATTAAGAATTAGCGAAATGTAAACATGTGAAACAACAATGCAAACAAAATCATACACAAGAGAAGAAAAAATTTATGTGGAAAACCCTAAGTAGGGAAAAACCATAGTGAGGATTAGCTCACATATATATGAATAAAAACAGTGAATACAATTAGGCTCACTACCAAAAAAACAAGAAGGGCTCACTATGAGGTGGCTCAGTGGCGAGAAGAAATAAGAATAGAAGAAAATGTTACAAAGAGATTCACTATCTCGTAGAAATAGGAAAATACACTACTATAAATTTTTACCATCTGCAACCTTTGGCTCACTTTCTCCAACTACTTCAAGAACACTAAAAATGTAGACACCTTCTGCTCTTTGGATTCATAGGAATTTAAGCATGCACTCAGATCACCACACTTGATCACATTCACATCTTTCAAACACCTTCCAACATCTCCAAAACCTCACCTTCCGTTTATACCATTTGTGACCTAAACAATCTCAATTAGGAACTAGCCTCAATGAAATGTATGTACCTCAAATGTGCAACACGAAATAGGTTAGAACCAAACACTTCCGTGATGGAAAGAAGTGAAGGTAGACCATGTCAAGGATTAACTAGGGCCAAAATCTACACTAAAACATATCACCATGCTTCCAAAAAAAAAATCTACAATTAGCACTATCATGCCAAGTCGGCCAACCCTGTACTAATACTAACAAGTGATCACATACATGTTTCTCTATGTCCAAAAACAACGTATAGACCACAAAAAAATACTTCATAGCTATTAGGATTCAGGAATATTGGATAAATAAACATTAACAATTATATATAGATTAAATAACCTAGAAATAACAATGAAGAATAACATAAAAGAGATCAACATAGAATTTAACGTGGTTTACCCAATATGGGCTACATCCATGAAAAATTAGCCACCCAATGATTTTATTATCCAGTGAAAAACATATTACAATCTCACAAACAACACACCACAACATACATCCCAACATCTTATAACAAGATTTTCAAAACCTTCTAGAATTAGGGTTTTACAAGGTCATTTTTCATTTGAAGTGTTGACAGGAAAATCTTGACATGTCAATAGGGAAAAACTTTGACGTTTCAAAAAGAAAAAACCTTGATGTGTCAACAAAAATCCCCATGATATGTTATGAGCATATAGTATTTTTATGATCAATTGCCACATACCAGAAATAGCATCCACACAACATCCCAGAATATTCCAACATCAACATACTCCACTACAACAGTGCCACAACCACCTAAAACAAATATTACTTTCATCCTATGCATAAAGATGCACTACCATTAAACTCCAAGATAAGAAGTGAAGGATAAAATAAACACCAAAGAATCCAAGGGAAGATAAATATAGGAAATATAAGAATGTTCTTGAATCTGCAAGACAATAAACCTTACTGCAGAGAAATGCAAAGCAATCTCATTTCTCCCAGACAACCTTCTAAACAAGAAGACACACTGTCAAACACATTTTACAATTTTATGTGATATAGAACCTAAAACTCTAGATATAACACCTTTGGAAACCTCTAATCATCATATCCAAACTATACAAGCATATCTTCAATTATTAAGAAATGCAGAGCACAACACTGAACACATCTCTATCACACTACACACTCTTTTATTCAAATTTTCTCAAAAGAACTTGGAAACCAAGTGAACTAGCTACATTAGCAACACCAACACAACACTAAAACAACTTATCATAAGGACTACAAGTAATACCAACAATCTCCATAGTAGGGGTTGACATCAATGTGACACAAACCACAACATATCCACACTTAGCACTAATACTGACAACACTAATGATAGCGCCACCAAAAACTCCAACATTATAAATCTAGAATAATCTCCATACTATTTTCATAAAATACCAACTGTTGACATCAATGGGAACACCAAAAACATACTTACAACAATCTCTCCCTTTGTCACTCATGGAAACACTAGCTCTAAAAAACCATCAACAACAAAAGAAAATTCTGCATCAAGAAGAAATACCTCTTACTAGGGTACATTTAACTCTCTCCCTTTACCTCTATTCTCTAGAAACCATTCTCTCCCTCTTTCTATTATCTCCCCCTATCTTTACGATTTTTTTATACGTCACTCCCCCCTTGTGTTTTCTAGACCATACTCTCCAACTTTGACATCTGTGACAAAGGGAAACATCTTTCTCTTTGACAAGTCTTGCATATAATTTTTCTTTTCTTATCTCCCCATTTGACATCTTCATACATCACTTTGACACCACTTGCACAATTCTCTTTAGGAAACACTAGCAAGCAACTGCTCTTCCCCATACAACTCTCACTATTGTACATTTTTCACTACTCATTCTTCACTAATCCCTCTATCACTTTCTCTTTTCTGCACACTCCCTATAGGGACACAAGGTATGTTCCACCTGATTGCACCAATCAAGAAAAACTCTACCTACTACCCATGAGAGGTATCCTTAAAAACCAGTCCAGGACCAAGAATATATCTTGAAATGATTCATGGATAGATGCACCAACTTATGCATCTAGTTGAAAGGAGGGGAAATAACCCCTAACTTCTACCATAAATACTCAAATGTATCTTTTCGAAGATCCTTTGTAACAATATCTACAAATTGATCCTTTTTAGGGACATACTCTAACTTCACCTCATTCTCAACAACTTTCTCTCTTAGAAAGTGATACTGGATAGATATATATTTTTTTCTTGAATGCATTACTGTGTTCTTTGAAATATTGTTAGCAGTTGTATTATCACACGGGATAGAAATAGGTTCATCATCTGATACTTTTATATCCTTCAATAATTTCTTCATCCATAACACCTATGTATAGCATGATGTTCTTATAATACATTCTATGTCTATAGTAGATAATGAAATTGAATTTTTCTTCTTACTTAACCAAGAAACCAATTTGCTTCCAAGAAAGAAAGAACCTACACTTTACTCCTATCATCTGTACATCCTACCCAATCTGCATCTATATATGAACTCAAGGAGAAATCAATATCCTTTGGATACCATAAACCATAGTCCAAATCACCCTTCAAGTATCTAAATATCCTCTTTACTACTACCACAAGTGATTCTCTATGATCTTCTTGAAACATTTCCATAAGAAAAATTGAATGCATGATATCATTGATCTATACTTGCTTTGATTTGTCTTAGGAGATTGATCATTCTTTCTGAGCTTACAACTAGGGACCAAAGGGTTACATACCGGTTTAGAATCATCTATGCCAAACTTCATCAACATTTCCTTGACATACTTTGACTAAGAAATGAAAATACCTTTTTATGATTGACTGGTTTGTAATCTAAGGAATAAATTCATCTCCCCACACATTGAAATCTCAAACTCTTTCTACATATCCTCTGTAAACCTCTTGCACATACCTTCATCTCCTTTAAAGATTAAGTCATCAACATATACAACCATAATCAGGATTTGTTCTCTTTCAACTTTGATGTATAGGTTGCTATTTATTGTACCTATTTGAATATTTTTTGTAATAAGTACTTATCCAACATTGCATACCAAGCTCTGGGAGCTTCTTTGAGTCCATACAATGTTTTTTTCAACCTACAGACCATATCAACATCATCTAATAACTAAAAATATGCTAGTTGTTCAATGTATACCTCTTCATGTGTTGCAAAAACTAAAAACATTCTAATGGCTTCCATCCTTGCCATTGAAGAAAAATTCTATTTAAAATCTATTCATTTTTCTTCTGAGTATCCATTACACACAATTCTAGCCTTATTAGTGACAACTTTTCCATCCTCATTAAAATTGTTCCTAAAACCCCACTTATTCCCTCTCACATTATTAGTTTTTGTTCTTGGTACCAATTCTCAAGTCTGATTTTTCTCAATCTAGTCCAACACTTCTTTCATAGCCTTGATCAAATCCCCATCTTTGCATGCCTCAATTATAGTTTTAGGGTCTACCTCTAAAAGTAAATAAAAGTTTACTTTTTCCTCTATCATAGAAACTTTTCTCCTTGTCAACACACCTTTTATCTTATCTCCAATGATCTAATATTTAGAGTGATTCTTCTACACATACTTAGGAGTCTTAGGTATATTTTATGGAGCTTCTTCCTCTTCAACTATCATCTCTTTTTCTTTCTCTTCTTCCTTTTCTTCTTCACTACAAGAGGTTTAATCAGATTCATATCCTTCTATCAATATAGAAATCTGATGTGGTTCTCCATCCACTTTAACACTTTCACTTTCAAAAATCTTCTTCAACCTTTTATTATAGCACTAGTATGCTTTGCTTTTTGTAGAGTATCCAAGGAAGATTCCTTCATCAAATCTTGCATCAAACTTTCCTAAGTTTTCCTCATCCCTTCTGATATAGAATTTACTTCCCAATACTCTAAAGTATTTCACATTAGGAGCTTTTCCATACCATAGTACATAGGGATTCTTTGAATTTCTCACTCTTGCTTGAGTTTATTAATATTTACATTTTAGTATGAATAGATTCTCTCCAATAGGTATCTAGTATATTTTCTTCTTTCATCATAGTCCTTGCTACCTCTTGAACTATTGTATTATTTCTCTCCACCACTCCATTCTTTTGATGAGTTCTAGGGGTTGATAATTATCTCTTTATTCCATGATCTTCACAAAAACTATTAAACTAATTGGAGGTGAACTCACTACATTTGTCAAACCTTCAAAACTTGATTTTAAAATTTATTTCATTCACAACCATAGACAAAAATGCTTTAAACCTACCTAGAGCTTCTAATTTTTCTTTGAGAAATGTCACCCAGTTCATTCTAGAACAATCATCAATCAACAACATAAAATACTTGTCACTATGAGAGCTTCTTGTTCTTGTAGGTCCGCATAGATATGTATGCACCAACTCCAAAGGACCTATTTTAGAGTATTCTTTAGTTTTGATCCTATTCTTTGTCAGCTTTCCAAAATAACATTCTTTCCAAATTGTATTTATAGGTTTTATAATCTTTGACAGATCTCTCACAACATTAGTAGAATTGATCTTTGCTAGGCTATAAAAATTGATGTGACCCATTCTTCTATGCCATAGTCAAATTTCATTGATTTGAAACATAAAGCACTTAGCACCACTACCTTTGAGTTGATAAACATTACCTTTTTTTCTTATCCTTACATAAACAAACATTTTGGATCTTTCCTTTTTGATTTCACAACCATCATCCTGAAACACCAAACTGTATCCTCTGCTACACATATGTCTTACACTAAGAATATTATGCCAGAGACCCTTACATAAAGAACACCATCTATTTTATGCTTTCCATCAAAACTAATTGAACATTTTTCCAAATATCTTAGTAGGGTTCCAATTATGAAGCAAGTATGAAGGTGTTGTCATTGATATCAATTGGTTATTTGGCTCTCAACTAGTTGTTTTTGTCATTGATGTCATGGATAATGGTTATTGATTGTGTAGAAATGAAAAATATGCAAGTTGATTCTACATACTTGATACTGAATACTAACATCGTTTTGTCCTAAATCACCTTCTCAGCTTGTCATCACCTTTCATCCCTTAATTGAATAAATCATTATTTATCTAATTAAGTCATTCATCCCTATTGATTAAAGTAATCAATTTGATTTAATTAACCCCATGTCTCTATTTAATTAAATAATTTATTTTATTTATCTAAAGTCATCCTATTAAACTGAATAAATTAAATCTTATTTAATTTAATCTAACATCCTTCCCCTTTAGTTAAATAAATCAAAATCTTTATTTAATTAAAGTCTAAATCATTTTCCTCTCAATCTTGATTTATTTAAATCCTAAAATCTAAGTGAAAATTGTAAAATCACCTAATTTATACTTAAATTGATCAAATCATGATTAAGTTTAATCCTAATCACCTCAATCCTCTACATTTTGCAACTTGCACAATAAATAGATTTATCTGATTTATTAAATCATCAATTTCCATTCAAAAGGGCATCTTTTGTGGAATATTCTTCCAATTCAAAAATCCCTCCAAAAGGGGATGGGTACTTCCAACAAGGTATTTAATGCCTCTTACATGTCCTTGGCCTTCAGCCAAGTGACATTAATTCCATTCTTCTTTTCCCCCAACTTGTCAACTTTTAAATTTTAAATTTCAATCTAATATCATTTATGGGAACATACATCAAAATGTGCTCATTCCTCCTTCAATCGCATGTGGACAAGTGTTCTCTTCTCATTGGTTGGTATTTTTTCCCACATTCACTTAAATCCTTTAATCTTCCATTTTTCAGATCTATAAACAAGAGGCCTCTCTTCTCATTTGATTATCCACAATTTGAGTAAACTCACTATACTCAATTTCATCTTCAATCATATCCATTTTCATCTATTTTTATCAAGTTCTTAGCTAGGTTATGTAGGAATTCAGCCAAAGTGGATTAAATCTTCATCAAATCATCACAAAGCTTACAAAGGAGCTGGGAAAGGGCCAATTTCTACACATAATTGACACCAACTCCCCCATGGGATTGAGTGTTTGCATGTTTAAATAGGATTTAATTGATTTTTTTGTCTTGTTCTTCTTTTCTTTCCTATTTTGAGCATTGTAAATGAATTTCATGGGAAATCGTTGTTCTTATTGCATTTGAATCTAATTATGTGTTTGTTTTTCTATGTTTGTGCAGGTCTAGGATTGGGGTTCATAGGTTGTATATGTTGAGGATATTGAGAAAATTGTAATGAGGAAAGGTTGCAGGTATTCAGTGGTTCCTCTGAGTTTTTCTCTGGGTTTTTCTACTATGTTCATGTGGTTTAGATATGTTGATCATGGTTGTTGGAAGTTGTTATATCCAAATTTTGGGGTTCTAAATAATTGTACAGTGAGAGTTATGTTCACCAGTTATGAACTATGTTTTTTAGTGTATCTAGTTAAGGTTCGAGAGAAATATAGTTGCCCCATATTTCTTCTTGTTTGAGTCTTCTGACTTAAGGTTTTCAGGATAAGCTATTGGGAATGTCTTCAAGTTAATTTTGTTATCTAGAAAGATTGGATCATGTTAAGGTTGTCTATGCTTAATTGATTTATTTGTTTTATATTGGTTTGTTCAACCTTGTGTTTAACACTACTTTTGAAGCTTATGGAATCATGTTGAAGCATGTGTTTGGGTCGCTCTCATTCTAGTTCCACCATATAATATTTTGGCACTGACCTAATTTGAATTTGTAAATAAAAATGGTGTGTGCCTGAGTTTCAAAGTTGAATATGGTATAAATATAGGTTAAAATTCTCATGAAGAGGTGAGAGAGGAAAGAGAGATAGATGCAAAATAGTGTGTATGTGATGTGAGTTTGGGAAAATTAGTGTGAAATCTGATTGTTGAGTTTCCAAAAGCATTGAGCTGAAGGTGTACTCTATCATTCATGCATATTTGCAAGTTTGTGAGCTAATTGTGGTAGAAATATCTATTGCATTGATATTTTTTTCTCTCTATAAAAAATCTCTTCTATATTCTTTCTAACTCTATGGCAATGAGCCCTTCAGATGGTTAAGCCTTGTTGGATAGTCTGTCCTAATCTGAATAGAAAGTCTTATTTTCTTAGTGATCCTTCTCTAGTAGTGAGCCTTTGTAATTAGTTTTTATATTCTTTATATTGTGAGCTAATCCTCACCATGATTTTTCCCTTATTGGGTTTTCTACGTAAATCTAGTGTTATTGTGTATGTGTGATGTTTTTCAGTTTCTTCCTTTGCACTTAATGATTAATCATATTCCCAAAGTAAAGGATTTGTGATTGATCTAGAATTTCCTATGAAATTTTTGAAAGTTAATTTTTTTCACAACTAATTCACCCCCCTCTCAATTGTCTTGTTCAACAATTGGTATCAAGGCTTGGTTCCTTGGAGAAGATCTTAGCCACTTAAGGAAGGTCCGAGATGGAAAGCAAGATAATTTTTGAGTATTCTAGGTTCCATGGAGCTAATTATGATATCTAGAAAATAAAGATGGAGGGATATCTGGAATATTATGGATATGATATTAAGAAATATTATAAGACTAATTAAACTTCTCTTGCTAATGGTCTGAGTATAGCTAATAAAATCAAGGTGCATAAAGAAAACAATAAGGTGAAGTTCATTCTAAACAATATTCTTTCACATTTCGAGTTAATTAAAGTTCAGAATCTGAAGAGAGATAAAGAAGTCTAGGATGCTTTAGAAAAGATGCATGAAGGAGATGAAAAGGTCAAAGAAGCAAAGTTGTAGAATTTGGAGGCATAGTTTGAGATCTTGCATATGTTTGAAGATGAGAACATTAAATCCTATTTATAGAGAGTGGATGAGCTAGTAGGTGGAATGCAAGGACTTGGTGCTACAATAGACAAATCTAGGATTGAGAAGAAGATTATTAGAACTATTCCTAATGCATACAATGAAAAGGTATCTTCTATTGAAGAATATGTAGATTACAAGACTTATACTAAATATCAATTATTGGGAACTGTAACATCTTATGAGATGACAAAACCAAATTTTCAAAATGGATCCAAATTAGAAACTACTTTCAAGGCTACAAGAGCTGAAGATCCAAATGAAGAGAACCTTGATGAAATAGAATAAAAATTTGTGAGAAGGATGAAGAAAGGATCCAGTAAGTATGAATGTAAATTACCCTTTAAATTATTTAGTTATGGAGGAATAGGTCATTATTCTTTGAGATGTCTAGAAAGAGCTAAGAAGAATAAACTAAGATTTAGAAAAGAAAACGAAGGAAAGGCGATTAAGAGAGCATACTATGTGAATGAGGATGCTAGTATTTCTGATGAAGAATGTGATCATGGAGATTTTGATGACAATGAATGCTAGTTTGTGGCTATAAAAGATGAATCTACTTTTTCTAATACTAAAAGATAGGTGAAGGAAAATGCTCTGGAAAAGAGTGAAAGTACACTAATTTTTTCTCTTTATGATAAAAAAGAAAATAACTATTGGGTTGTTGACAATGGATGTTCACATTAGATGAATGGTGATAAGAGTAAGTTTTTTAAACTTGAAAAATATGATGGAGGCTTAGTTACATTCAGAGATGATACTGGTGCTAAGATATGTGGGATAGGCTCAATAAGCTTTGATGAAAAACATAATACTGATGATGTCTACTATGTTAAGGGATTAAGGCACAATCTCTTGAGTGTTGGACAAATGTGTAGTAAAGGATATAATTTTTTATTTGAGTATGAGAGATGTGAAATTAGGAAAGGATTCGAAACAATGATTATTGTAGGAAAGAAGTTTGAAGGAAATATTTATCAACTTAAGGGTGCTGATGGATAGTTCTTTATGACTCAAATTAATGGCAGTTGGTTATGAGATCAGAGAATGTGTCTTATTATTTTCTTTACTATGGAAAGAATCAATGTAGTACAAGTCGTGAGAGATTTACAAAGGATTACAAAGCCTGTTAATGCTATTTGAAAGAATTGTCAGTTTGGAAAGAAAGTGAAAAATAAATTTAGATCAAAGGAACAATATACTACTAGACTACTGGATTTGATTCATACAGATCTCTATGGTCTTACAAGAGTGATAATTCTACAAGGTGAAAGGTAATTTATTCTTTTGATTGATGATTACTCTAGGTATACATGGGTTACTTTTCTTAGAGAGAAATCTGATGCATTAGATAGATTCAAGGCATTTAAGGCTATGGTTGAGAATGAAGTAAATTTGAGAATAAAATGGTTGAGGTTTGACAGAGGTGGTGAATTCACCTCCCATGATTTTAATATGTTTTGTGAAGTTCATGGAATAAAAAGATAGCTATCTGATCCGAGAACTCCTCAACATAATGGATTTGTTGAAAGAAAGAACAAAATGATTCAAAAAGTTGCTAGATCAATGATTACTGAAGCTAGTCTACCCGAATTTTATTAGAGAGAAGCTATTCACACTGCAATTTATGTGTTCAATTGAGTTCAAGAAAAATCTAACAGATTTAAGACCCCCTATGAGCTATGGTGTGGAAGAATTCCTAATGTTAAGTATTTCAAGGTATTTGGAAGCAATTTTTATATCAGATGGGATGAAGAAAATTTAGGGAAATTGGATGCTAGATGTGATGAAGGTATCTTCCTTGGATATTCTACTAGAAAAAAATCATACAGATGTTTCAATAAAAGACTAAGAAAGATTGTAGAAAGCACAAATGTCAAGGTTGATGAGGCTATAAAGAATTCAATTGAAGTTGATGAATATGTATCTGATGAACTTGATTATATAGAAGTTGAAGAAGTTGTGGAGGAATAGGAAAAGTAGAATGAAGAAGAAGAGGATCTGGTGGTGTCCCCAAAGACACCTAAATATGTACAAAAGAATCATTTTAAAGATCAAATCATTGAAGATAAGAGGAAAGGAGTATTGACAAGAAGCAAAGTTGTTACTACTAGTGAGATAAATATATGTTTAAGTTTTGAGGTCGAACCGAAGATAGTGAGTGAAGCATGTAATGATAAAAATTGGATGAAAGCTATGGAAGACGAAACTTATGCATATTAAGAAGAATCAAAGTTGGGAATTAATCCCTAGACTAGAATATGAAAACATAATTGGATCAAAATGGGTATTCAAAAAAAAGTTGAATGAGAATGGAGAAGTAGTTATAAATAAAACAATGCTTGTGTGTAAGGATTACTCACAAGTAAAAGGTATAGATTTTCAGGAGACTTTTTCTCTGATGGAAAGGATGAAAGCTATCAGAATGTTTTTAGTATTTTTTGCTAATAAATATTTCATGTTCTATAAAATGGATGTTAATTTTGCATTCTTGAATGGTGGGTAAGAGGAAGAGGTCTGCATGGAACAACAAAAAGGATTTCAGTTGTCAGATAAATCGTTTATGGTTTGCAGATTGAAGAAGGCTTTATATGGATTGAAGCAAGCTCCTAGAGCTTGTTATGCAAGGTTAAACATATATTTGATTTAATAAGGTTACAACAAAGGTACAATAGATAGTAATCAGTATTTTAAAATTGAAAATGACAAGATCTTGATAGTGGCTCTATATGTTGATGACATTATCATTGGAGGAAATGAAACTATGTGGAAGATGTTTGTGAAAGAAATGAAAAACTAATTTGAGATGTCTATTTTTGGTGAGATGAATTTATTTCTTGGTCTACAAATTAATCAAACAGAGAAAGTGATCTTTATTTCATAGTCAAAGTATGTAAGAGAAATGTTGAAGAAAGTTGAAGAAATGGAGCATATATCTATCAGGTATCATTTTTTGAGAGAAAAGGTTGTGGAGGATGAAGTAAATATTGAGTATGTACCTATGAAGGACTAGGTTTCTGAAATATTTACAAAGGCTCTTCCTAAAGATACTTTTGAGTATCTTCAGGAGAAGCTAGGGGTTATCACCCCTCATTTCTTGAACTAGATGCATATGAAGATGAATTAGTCTGGTGGGTCTATGGATCTTTTTTCTTTTGGGCTGATGTTTTTGTGGCTACCTCTCAGGGGAAGTAGGTAGTGTCATGTGTTTTCATAGAAAGGGTATTTTTTTGTTAATGTCAAAGGGGAAATAATTGTAAAATATCTTTTTCCTTTTCCATTCATGTCAAAGGGGGAGATAGAGAGAGAGTATCATGTTCAAAAAATATTATCTACTAAGGGCGATAAACAAAAAGTAAAATAATGGAAAGTGTGTTAAAAGCTATTGTGTTGTCTTTGATGGTTTTTCACATCATGTGTTTCCATAAATGACAAAGGGGGAGATTTTTGCAAGTATGGAGGTGTTTTCATTGATGTAAACTAGTTAACTAGTTCTCAACTGATTGTTGTTATCATTGATGTTATGAATAATGGTTATTGGTTGTATATGTTGAGGATATTGATAAATTTCAATGAGGAGAGGTTGTAGGTATTCAATGGTTGCTTCAGGTTTTGTTTCGGGTTTTTCTCCTATGTTCATGTGGTTCAAATATGTTGATCATGGTTGTTGGAAGTTGCTATATCCAGATTTTGGGTTTTTGAATCATTGTACAGTGTGAGTTATGTTCACAGCTTGTGAACTGTGTTTCTTAGTGTATGTGGCTGAGGTTTGAGAGAGATGTAATTGCTCTAGATTTATTCTTCTTCAAGTCTTATGACTTGTGGTTTTCGGGATAAGATATTGGGAACGTTTTCAAGTTAGTTTTGTTATCTAGAAATATTGGATCATGTTAAGGTTTCATGTGCTTAATTGATTTATGTGTTTTACACTAGTTTGGATAACCTTGTGTTTAACACTACTTTCAAAGCTTATGGAAGTGTGTTGAAGCGTGTATTTGGGTCGCCCTCATTCTAATTCCATCATAGAATGTTTTAGTACCAACCTAGTTTGAATTTATAAATACAAATGGTGTGTGGTTGAGTTTCAAAGTTAAATATGGTATAAATATAGGTTGAAATGTTTGTGAAGAGGTGAGAGAGGAAAGCAAGATAGATGTGAGATAGATACAAAACAATGTGTATGCAATGCGAGTTTGGGAAGATCAATGTGAAATCTAATTGTTGAGTTTCTGAAAGCAGTGAGTTGAAGGTGTACTCTATCATTCATGTATGTCTACAAGTATGTGAGTGAATTGTGGTGGAAATCTCTGATGCATTGAGATTGTTTTCTCTCTGTAATAATTCTCTTCTATCTTCTTTGTAACTCTATGGTAGTGAGCCCTCTGAGTGGTTAACTCTTTTTGGATATTGAGTCCTGATCTAGACAGTAAGTCTTGTTTTGGTAGTGAGTCTTATAGTGAGCATTTTTAATCAGTTTTGATATTCTCTATATTATGAGTTAATATTCATTTTGGTTTTTCCCTTATTGTGTGTGTGTGATGTTTTTCAGTTTCTTCCTTTGCACTGAATGATTAATCATATTAGAAAAGTGAAGGATTTTTGATTGATCTAATTTCTAGTGAATTTTTTAAAGGTTAAAGTTTGTAACAACTGATTCACCCCCCCCTCTTAGTTGTATTTTTCAACAAGAATATTTATCATCACCCAACTTAACAAGACCACAATAATACTTCTAAAGTTTAAAAAACCTACTCTTATCACTTTTCATATGATTTGAGCATCCAATTTCAATTATCTAGTAATTACTCTCCTATTTTGCATGAAAATAAGTCACCATAGTTCCTTCAATATTATGACCTATTTTTGAAGCACTTTCCTTCATACATCTTTTAGAATAAGTAAAATTAGTTCCAACATTTAGAGCCATGAAAAAGAATTCATCACTATCATCATCAGGATAGTATGATTCCTCTTCATTAGATACACCATTATCTTTTCCAACATAATAACTCTTCTTGAAAAATTATGTTTGTCATTTGCAACTTTGATTAGACATTTAGATACATAATGACCTATCTTTCCATAATTGAAACATTTAAAGGGTAATTTACCTCTATATTTTCTAGTGCCCTTTTTCAGTGTCCTTACAAAATTTTCTTCCACCTCATCAAGATCATCTAGATTTGATTCATCATCCTTCTCTACCTTGCTGAATTTAAAAGAAGTTTGTTTCATTGCAGCATCATTTGACCAAATTCTCTTAATTCATAAGAGATTAAAGCACCAAACATCTTATCTCTAGATTAATTATCCAAAATTTGAGCTTCCTCAGTAGTAGAAACTTTAGAACTATAGTTTTTAGGAAGAGTTATTGGTACATTTTTCACAAATTCATTTTCTTTAAGATTACTCAGAGATAGTGAAATCTTGCACATTGATTGTGTAGATTCAGCCATCCTCATAGAATAACATGGTTCATTTCTCCAAATAAAATGCTAAAACTAGATCACACATGCATGGAGAAAAGGAAATACAACCTATTCTATTCTATGGTGGATTGGTGCCCTCCATGAAGATGTGAGAGAGCCCTTTCCCAATCCCTTTCTAAGCCAAATGAGATAGACAATGAGTTGCTATGAGCTCAAGTTGCCTATAGTTTAGATGCCTTCAAATTGTGTTGTAAAATGAGAGAAGATGCATTGCTTTTATAGAAGAAGTTGAGAGAAGAGAGGCCAAGTTTAGCCAATGTGGGACTAAATCCCCTCCAATAGAATAGAGACACTTGGCATGATGGGAATGGTCAAAGCTTGTGCAAGTTTTGGCCAATGTGCCCATTCAAATTTGAAAAAATGTCAATAAATGCATGTTGTTGAGGGTTTTGGGGGGAATAATCTTTGTTCAAAAAAGTCAAAGATGAGAGTTATTGAGGGAAAATAACTCTTTTTAATAAATCAATAAATTGATTTATTGATGCAAGTGGGCGGGTTAGTTAGGAGTTTAGATTTGACTCTAGTTGAGTCAAAAGCTAGAGAATGCTAATCATGATTAGAAGTTAATTAATTTAGATTAATTAACTTAGGGGATTTTGGGGATTTGATATTTGATTTTAAATCAGTTTGATTTATTAAATCAAATAAGAAGAACCTTAGGAACTTAATTAAATAATTTGATTTATTTAATTAAGCTCGATGAACCTTAGGATTAAATCAATAAATTGCTTTAATTGATTAGTAGAAGAAATGAATGCATGATGTTAGTTACAGTGGAATGTATAATGTTATTTTTGGATGTCTACATTTTGCCCCTCTTTGAAGCAATGTACTCGTTGCATTGGTTCAAAGAATGATGTTGTCGGCATCGAAATTAAAAAATTCTTTGGTTTTTTCGGATGCCCCAGTGGAAAATAAGTACGTTAGTACATTGCCCCCTCGAGAGATCAAGCGAAAAGATACAATTTGAGGTGGATCTCACAACAAAGAGGTTCAAAATGGATGTATGGATGGTAATGATGATGTAGATGAGATGTTTGGAAGATGCTTAGAATAACAAATTTATATTATCGTAAACAACTTTAAATGATTATGCAATGCATGTGAGATGGATGAGATGGATGATGTTGTCCTGATATGATGGTATGACATGATTATGCGAAATGAGAATATGGATGCAAGATGGATGCATTGTTAGCGTGACAGAAGATAGAAGAATGAGAGGGATGAACCCTTAAATCTAAGAAGAATGTAGAAGTCCAATAAGTCCATTAGTCATCGAGACTTTATTGGATATGACGATGAATGATGATGATGTGTTGCTTATCCAGGGATGGGAAAAGAGCATACCTTTCTTTATGTTTGATAACACACATAGGTGCGATGCATCAAGATATTAAGAACCAGGATGGCGTTGCGCCTAGTGTGATGGACTTTGACTTGACAATCAGATAGGAGTACTCTTGTTCACACTTGACAGACATAACCTTATTCAGAATGCAGTTCAGATATTCTAGACATCTCGGGCCAAAACATAAGAAGGCAAGCCTTCTTATGTGGTCAACAAGATACCTAAAACATCCTTCCTACAAACAAAACAAAGTATGTGTGACGAAGCTATTTTACAAGAATATCCAACAAGCACAGCAGATAAAAAGATACTGATCGTTGCCCCATTCCTTTCTCTCTAAACTAGTTTTGTTTAGGCATCATCGAGAGGTCCTTGGAATGAGCGCAAAATAAGATAAGTCTAAAAGACTAAAATAAAGTAAACAAACAAGCTGATGTTCTTCGTATCGCTAGCCAAGACTAAACTACTGTGGGGTACCTGATGCTTATGTCCATCGTGGGAAAGCTTCATCCTAGGACATGTAGTGATCAGGGTTTTGGTAGGACTGATTGGGTGATAAGCTATTGATACTCCGAGTTGACCAACTTGTTGACTTATTGACTTAGACCTTCGAGACTTTGATGATTAGGCGTTCACTTTAGAACCTACTAAACTTGCTTCTGACTAACTCACCAAAGGGTGAAAGCGACGATGATTTATTATGAGTGATGACAATCACGAGTGAAAGCGAGATGAAATGGATGCACCATTTTGGTTTTTTTCAAATGTTTTGAGGCTGTTTTTGGTATTTTTGGAATTTTACAAATGTTTTTGGTATTTTCAAGATTTTCCAATGTTTTTGGTATTTTCAAGATTTTACAACGAACAGACTAACTTAAAGACCTATCCTAGGGGTCTCGGGAGCTGATCCATAGATTAGCCTTGCCTATGTTATATACACAGAGACCACGTAGTTCGACTGGTGTTGGACTGACTTGATGATAATATGGACAAATGGATTGCCATTTTATTGCCTAAAGGACTGACTTAAGATGCAGACTAGATGGGCAAACGGATTGCCAATGCGACGGATGCCTAAAGGACTGACCCAACCGTCTCGGGGGATGATCAAAGATCACCCTTGCCTACGTTCAAGCTCAGAGACGACGTAGTTCGACAAGGTAGAAAAAAAACTGACAAGACTTAATGATGAAATTTTTGAAGATTTTCTGATATTTCGACATGTTTTTGGATTTTTGATGATTTTTCTGAATGTTTTTGGTTTTTTGAATGAGTTTTCTGAATGTTTTTGGAATTTTTGATGAATTTTGAAAAAGATCACGAGAATATACACGAATCCGATCCGATGTTGCGAGAACGTGCCCCCAGTGTGCTGCGATAGACTACTTCGATAAAGGCAGGACAAATTGACCTTTGAAATGCCAAGTAGTTCCAATGGTGGAATATAGTACAGATACCAACGCAGGCTATGGTATGGATGTGAACGGATAAGTGGAATGTGATGGAGTGGATGAGTTGTGCAGATCCTGATAGATGGGGAAGGTACTTTATTTACACTTGACGCCTGTTTGCCAGGTTTTCACCAAGGTATTTGCCCAAAGCGCCACCGAAGTGGTTTTCACTAGAGGACGATTTTTTCTCTTTACTATTTTTCAATCCTTTTCTGATTTTTTTTTGGATTTTTTGATCTTTTGATTTTTTTTTGTTGTCACCAAGATGCCTGTTTGCCAGGTTTTCATCGAGGTAACCATTTTTTCAGGACTTTTTCTGATTGTTTTTGTAATTTTCTGGTTCTATACCTTGCAATGTTTAGGCATAAAACTTTTTGAGATGAGAGCTATTCAGAGGCTCCTGCAGAGGCTCGCCTTCTGGTGTTGCTAGTTGATATGCCCCTGATGTGTAACTTGCAGTGATGACGAAAGGTCCCAGCCAGTTGGGCTCAAATTTTCCCTTTGTATCTGGATTTGGCACGTTCTTTTGGTTTTCTTTCAGCACGAGGTCACCAACTTGGAAAGTGCGTTGTCTGATCTTCTTGTTGTAGCTCCTTTTTAGGCGATTCTGGTACACTTGTAGATGATTAAGGGCATCCATGCGCCTTTCATCTAGTAATTCTAGCTCATTGAGTCTTGTGACCCTGTATTCCTCATCTGTGATAAGGTTTTGCAGTGATATCCTTAGTGATGGGAGCTCGATCTCAATGGGGAGTATGGCCTCTGATCCGTAGACCAGAGAGAATGGGGTGGCGCCTGTTGGCATGCGGATGCTGGTGCGGTAGGCCCATAAGGCGGGATTTAACTGCAGATGCCAGTCACGACCAGAGTCATTGACTGTTTTCTTGAGGATTTTCAAAATGGTTTTATTTGTAGCTTCTGCTTGGCCATTGCCTTGTGGATAATATGGAGTGGAAAAGCGATGCTTGATTTTGAATTTTTCACACAAGTCACGGACATCCTGATTCTTGAAGGGCATCCCATTATCAGAGATAATGGATTGGGGGACACCGTACCGACAAATGAGGTAATTCAGGATAAACTTGGATATCTGCTTTCCGGTGATGTAGGTCATGGGAATTGCTTCGACCCACTTAGTGAAGTATTCGGTGGCGGTGATAATGAATTTATGGCCATTGGATGAGGTGGGTGATATTTTACCAATGAGATCAAGCCCCCATTGTGAAAAGGGCCAAGGTGTAACAATAGGATGCAGTTCTTGAGCTGGTGCATGAATAAGATCTCCATGTTGTTGGCATTGCAAGCATTTTCTGACAAAATTGTGTGCCTCTTTTTCCATCGTCGGCCAGTAGTACCCTGTTCTTAGCAACTTTTTAGCCAAGGTCATACCACTTGAGTGTGACCCACACGTGCCATTGTGTACCTCAGTTAGAGCAGTCAGGGCTTCCTCGGGTTTTAAACAACGTAACAGGGTTCCATCGGTACTCCTACGGAAGAGGGTCTCTCCTAGGATGACGAATCGTGAAGTTCTTTTGATGAAAGTGCGTTTTAGGTTTGGGGTGATGTCAGTGGGGAGGATTCCTAACTTTAGGTAGGTGTATATATCATGATACCAAAGATCACCAGGACCAACGAGTTCACATGCGTATTCTGACTCTGGTACCTCGAATGTGGGTACGAGAAGCTGCTCTACGAGGAATTCATGTTTCGAGACGTTACGAGGGATGTCGAGTAAGGATCCAATTGTCGCCATTGCATCAGCTGCTCTGTTGTTTGTCCTTGGTATCTGCTCAAAGGTAATATCGATGAAAGATTCCTTGAGGCTTTCTACCACCTTCTTGTATGGTGTGAGCTTATCATCCTTGGTTTGGTATTCGCCGTTGACTTGGTTGATGATAAGTTGCGAGTCGCCATAGACTTTTAGTGCCATGATTCGCCATTGTGCTGCAATCTTGAGTCCTATGGTCAAAGCCTCATATTCTGCTATATTGTTCGTACAAGGGAATGCCAGCTTGTATGATCTAGGTATGCAGTCTCCTTGCGGCATGATGAAAAACACACCAGCTCCTGACCCATGTTGTGTGTGAGAGCCATCAAAGTATAGCTTCCAGTGGTCTGTTGCATCAAGGTTAAAAAGGGACTCATCTGGGAATTCTGATATGAGTGGATTATCTGTGTAGAGGGGAGCTTCTGCCAGCTGATCCGCAATGACTTGTCCTTTTATGGCTTTTCGTTCTACATACTCGATATCATGTTCAGATAATATCATTACCCACTTAGCCATTCTACCTGTAAGTGCTGCTTTTGTCAATAGGTACTTTAGAGGGTCTATTTTGGCAATCAACTTGATTTGGTGCGCTAGCATGTAGTGTCTGAATTTTTGAGCCGCAAATACCAATGCTAGGCAAGCTTTCTCTATTGACGTGTAATTGAGCTCATGTCCCACCATTGTTCTGCTGATGTAGTAGATAGCCCGCTCGGTTTCCTTTTCATCATGTTGGGCTAAAAGGGCCCCCAGGGCGGCTGTTGTTGCAGAGATATATAGGATTAGTGATTTCCCCACAATTGGTGGCATCAATACAGGTGGTGTAAGTAGATATTCTTTTATTTTGTTGAATGCTTGCTCGCATTTGTCATCCCATCTGAAAGCTACTCCCTTGTGAAGTAGGTGTGAATAGGCAATCTGTTTATCTGCCAATTGTGCTATGAATCTTCGGATGGACTGGAGTCTTCCTTGCAATCCTCTTAGTTGTTTCAACGTTCTTGGTGCTTTCATTTCAAGGATTGCTTTTACCTTTGCAGGGTCTACCTCTATCCCTCTCATTGAAACTATGTATCCTAGCAGCTTCCCTGATTGCACCCCAAAGACACACTTCTTCGGGTTGAGTCTAACCTTATATTGTTCGAGCCTGTCAAAGATAGCACTTAGAGTTGCTATATGGTCTTGTCTCTTCTTTGATTTAGCAAGTATGTCATCTACATAATCTTCGACTGTTTTGTGGATCATGTCGTGGAAGATTAATGTCATGGCTCTTTGATAGGTAGCTCCTGCATTCTTCAACCCAAATGGCATTACATTCCAGCAGTAGGTGCCCCATGGACATGTGAATGCTGTCTTGTGTTGGTCTTCTTTTGTGATCAATATCTGATTGTACCCCGAGAAACCATCCATTAGGGAAAGCATCTCATGTCCGGCCGTCATATCCACTATCATGTCAATGTTGGGTAGTGGAAAGTCATCCTTGGGACATGCTTTGTTTAGGTCTCTGAAATCAGTGCAGATGCGGATGCCCCCTTTCGGTTTTGAGACTGGTACGAGGTTAGATACCCATTCTGGATAGTCAATCGGGCGTATGAAGCCAACATCCAGAAGTTTCTGTAGCTCAATCTTTACAAGCAAGGCTATTTGTGGGTGCATCTTCCTTAGCTTCTGTCTGACTGGTTTTGCTCCGGGGTGAACGGCCAAATGATGCACTACTACTTCAGGATCCAGGCCTGGCATGTCTGCATAGGTCCACGCAAAATTTACCTTTCTCTCCTTTAGGAAAGCTGCCAGTAGTTTTTGTTCTTCTTCTAGGAGGGATTCTGCATAGAAGGTAATTTGTGGTTCTGATTCTGTTCCTAAGTTGACCGGGTTGCACTGTTCTGCCAATACTGTTGACTTCTCCTGGTGTAGAGCAGTAGGGGGGAGATTGAATCCTTCATCCTCTGGCGCCTCAGAGAGGTTTTCGCCATTGGATGCGTCCTTTATTTTTACTATTTTATGGTTAGAGAGTGCCACAGTGTGGTTTTCACTCAATAACTCTGAGCTTATTCTCGATCTTTTTCTTTTGCGACTGAAAGACTCAATCGTCTCCCCATAGTATGCTTGTGTGTCTAGAGTGATATCAAATCCTGCCTTGTGATCTCCACATGGAACAGTATCCCTTAGTCCCATGAATTCGGAGAGAGCCTCATCGTTTTCGAATGAGTCTAGAATCGGCGGTCCCCGTTGGTCGTGATCGATGAGTTGGGGGTATACTAAGTGGATTTGGTGGGTTTGTTGGATTGGCTCAGCGGGTGAGACACTAATCATCAATAAGGTGGAATCTTCAAAGAGCCTAGGTAAGCCACCTATGGTGTCATCGTCGTCACTGCTACTACAAACGTCAGTTATGTCAAATGTGAAGTTATCGAGAGGTAGGCCTGTGGACACGGGTAATCTAAGGTTAGTTGTCGAGACCCGAGGAGAGGACCTGACTGCCCTATTAGGAACACTTCTGCCACACACAGTTATACTCGGAGGGGTACAGCCGAGGCCAAGGTTCTGCGTTCTTCTTTCTACAATGATGGGCTCCAACCGTCCATCACTATTTCTTCCTAGGCTTTCATTCCTGTTATAGCCCATGCCGAACATCATTTGTAACCCTCTGTTTGTTTCCTCCATGGGTAGGGTGGGAGTGGGTCTTTCATCTTGGTACAGAGTGTTTGTGATGTCCTCCTCGTCCACATTTTCCTGACTGAGATCCCCCCAACTGTGGAATCCAGAGGGTTCTGTTCTAGTGCGGACAGGTGTTTGAGTCAATTGTGGTTGCCCATGTGATCTAGGAGATTGTGGTAACTCTCCTACAACAAAAGCATTTCTCTTCATTCTATAATCACCGCATCCATTGTCCTGTATCATGTTCTTGATCTCGGATATGTCGGGGATGGCGGGTGTCTCTGTCGCAGAAGTGGAGGCGAGATTAGCTGGGTCTATGTATGAAGTGGATGGTCCTTCATCATTTTTAGGTACTTGAGGGATCTTGTAAAACTTGGCTTCCAAGTTTTTGCAATAGGCGAAGGGTTCGGATCCCCATATATGGTAACCTCCTCATTTTGATATGAGAACTTAATGCACTGATGATAGGTTGAGGCCACTGCCTTCATTCCGTGTATCCATGGGCGTCCCAGGAGGATGTTGTATGGCAAATCAAGGTCAAGAACTTGACAAGTTGTTTCCATGGTTGCTGGCCCCACTTGGATGGGGATCTTGATAGTGCCCTGAGACACTCTTTCTTGGTCATCATATGCTCTTATGGTGATACTTTTGTTTTTATTGATGGAATCCTCGGTGAATCCCAATTTCTTTATAAGTTTCAGAGAACAAATATTAAGACCTGCACCACCATCTACCAGGACTCGCTTGACTTTCTTTTTATGAACTAGGATTTGGAGGTGAAGTGCCCGGTTATGAGATGGCTGCGGGGGGAAATCTTGGTCCGAAAATGTGATGAGATTCGGGGTAACGATGTTACCTACCATAGCCTGAAATTGCTCTGTGTCAAGGGTAGCAGCGACGGTAGAGGCAGCTAGTGCTTCATCCAGGATCTGTCGATGAGCGGCGGAGATTTTTAGTAATTCCATGATGGATATTTGTGCGGGTGTTCTCTTCAGTTGGTCAATTACATTGTAATCATAGGGGACGGCCTTTGTGTTGGTAATGGGGGTCTTAGCAGGTGCCCCAGCAATGGTAACTTTTCTGCCTCGTGTGGTGACTCCACAGTCATTGTTGGTTCCCTTGATATTTATGACAGTGACCAACTCGTCGACACATCCGACTATCTCCTCGTATACTAGATTGGCACTAGCATACTTTTGTTTACCCTTATTATTCCCTTGGTTATTTCCCTGATTATGATTCGGCATCGGATTCGTGTAGATTTTTAGGTCTTGGTTTCCGGCCGTTGCTCGATGTTGATGACCTTATCCTCGATGAGGTCTTGGATGATATTCTTGAGTCTCATGCAGTTGGCGGTGGTGTGTCCTTTAACTTTGTGGAAGTCACACAGGAGATTCTCATTGTACCACGGCGGTTTGGTCATGGGCTCTGTGTATTGTTCGGAGTTAGAAATTTTGATTAGGTTTTCTTTGACCAATTTCTTCATGACAGACTCAATCGATTCGCCAAGGGCTGTGAACTTCCTCTTGGGGGGAAACTTGTTGCGGGGAGGTGGTCCTCCTTGATTACCCACATTGTTGACTTGGCTAGTGGAAGGTGGTTGTGACTGTGCTACTACCGCATTAGCCTGCACATTGTTGTGGTTATGAGTTTGCGGATGATGATGATTTTGGGTATTTTGCTTAGGAGCACTGATGACTACCTTAGCATCAACCACGCCGTCGTTCGTGATATTTTTGTTCCTCGACCATGTTCGAGGTTTATCATTGTAGTTGTTGGACGGGCGGTTATCCTGCGGTGGAGTGAATGTAGGTGCGCCTCCTCGTGCAGTAAGGGCTCTTTCGATGTTGAGCGCCTTTGGAATTAGTTGATCATAAGATGTGATGCACTGCATTTTTAGGTAGAACGCCAGGTTTTCATCTAAGTTGGCTATGATGGTGCAAACTTGTTGTTCCTCTGGCATGGCCCACTTGCTCTGATTGGCCTTGGATCGCCATCTTTGCAAGAAGGATGCAAATAACTCTCCTCTTCTTTGTTTGAGTGCAGATAGTTCTTCTAAACTGACATCCGCACCCATATTAAAAGCGTAATTTTTAAGGAAAGCCTCCACAATTTCCTCGAATGTTTTAATGCCCGTGGGTAGGCGAGAAAACCATTCCATAGCTGGACCAGTCAGGCTTCGGGGGAAGAGCCGCATTAGATACGTGTCATCATATGCGACTTCCATGCAGTGCACCTGAAATTCCCTGACGTGGTTTTCAGGGTTGCCCGTTCCATTGTACTTATCAAATTTGGGGATCTCGAATCCCTTTGGAAACGGTACCATGGTGAGACTTCTATCGAACGGATAAGGGCACAAGTTGCCTGGTGTCCTTGTGGTTTTTCCTGCTTGCAAGTCCAACACCTGCTGTGAAAGCAATTTGATCTGTGTTGCGACATCCTTGCTTGGGTCGGGGGGCGGGATGAATGAGTGGTGAGGTGTTGGAGGTGTTTGATGGGTGGGGAGCATACTGGTCGGCGTTTGCTGTGAGCTTGGTTGTGCGTTTAGGGCTTGTTGGTAAGCTTGCATTTGTGCCAACAACGCTTGTTGTTGATCTTGCTGTTGCTGTTCCAATAGCGCTTGCTGTTGGTCCATCTGCTGTTGTTCCCATGAAGCCTGCTGTTGGTCAAGTTGTTGCTGAGCTAGTAACGCTTGTTGTTGGTCTAGCTGCTGTTTTGCCAACAATGCTTGTTGTTGGTCGAGCTGCTGTTGTGCCAATAAAGCTTGTTGTTTAGCTTGGTGTTGTGCCTGAAAGTCTTGCAGGGCTTGGTGGTAGGCTTGCAGGTGGATTGCTTGCAATTGCGCTTGGTATTGAGCTTGTGTCTTTTGTTGGGCTTGAGCTTGAGCTTGGGCTTGAGCGCTTGCGCTTGTGCTTGTGCTTGTGTGGCTTGTGCTTGAGCTTGAGCTTGTGCTTGTGCTCGCGCTTGTGCGGCTTGTGCTTGAGCTTGAGCTTGTGCTTGCGCTTGTGCGGCTTGTGCTTGAGCTTGAGCTTGTGCTTGCGCTTGTGCGGCTTGTGCTTGAGCTTGAGCTTGTGCTTGCGCTTGTGCGGCTTGTTGTTTTTGGAGTGCCTTTTGGTGGGCAGCTTGTTGTGCGTTTTGCAACATGATGGAGAATGAATTGGTCATGTTGTGTTTTGGCGGTGGGATTGGTGGTGGAGCAGGAATCATGCCAACTGTCGTGGCGGGTGGAGGGATTGTGGTTGTGACTGTGATTTGGGTTGTGGGCGGGGTGGTTGAGACAATTGGTCCTTGATGAGGCATGCTTTGGGAGACTTGAGGACCAATAGATGCATTAACCATGGTGACAGGAATGGTTGCGATTTGTTGTGAGGATATGGGCAAAAGAAGCGGGTTCAAAGTGGTGGTCAGATTGCTTGGATTAGCAAAATTTTTGATGGTTAAAGGTGGAAGACCTATTCCAGGAGGCGATGCAGATGTGAAAGGAAGCGGGGGAAGGGATGATGCACCACTTTGGAAAGAGAAAGGGTTGATAGCTTCTGTCGTTCCAAGCAAACCAACTTCCTCAAGCGGTGGGGGAGTTGGTATGTTCAATTGATAAGCTGGTGTGGCGTGAAATGAGGATGAACCAGCGGGATTATGAAATGTGAGTGGGATGTAAGGGTGAAATGAGTTTTCCGGAATAAATGTAGGGGTGATGATTGCTTCTTCATTAGCCACAAGGCAGTGTTCTTGCAATTCTTGGAACATGGCACTCCCCTTGTTCACAATCGGGGAGGTTGGTGTGATGATTGAGGTGATGCAAGGTACTTCTTGATTGATGTTTGACAATGGGGATGCAACTGCACTAGTGCTTGTGTTAAGGTTGGGAGGGGGCATGTCCCCTCCTCTTTCTATTGAATTTATGCATTTGAACATAGCACTAACAATTTTATGGTTCTTAGGATTTTGAATCATTTCCATGATTTCCTCTGGTGTCATCCCTATGTCTTCATTTATGTCGTCCTCTTGATGACTCTCCTCTTGAAGATTTTGTGATGATAAGGGAGAGTTGCTTGGGGGATTGCTTGATCCTGCTAGGTTCACTTCGATATTTAGATGACTCATGTCCATAGAAGTTGATATGTCTCTAATATTCTCCATGTCCTTCTTGTGTTGAGATCTTGTTTGGACCATAAAAATAGGGATTTGTTCGATCCTAATCCTTTAAGTCCAAAAAGAGAAGAACTAGGGTAGCTAAAAGATCAAAGATGGTGATGATGGTGATGGGTTAAAATGGATGAGATGAGTGAATGAAACCTTTGGAAAACTTTTTGAATGTATGTGCTAAACTTTGAAAGGGCTTTTGATTTGATTTGAATGTGATAATTTGACTAGATGCGTTAAGTCAAACAAGATTGGTTGTGAAGTTGTTTTCCCTAGGAAGTTGTGTTATCCTAAGGGAACTTGCACAAAAATGGATGAATTGACAAAGTGTGTTATGCCAATGTTTTGGAGAACTAATAGACTTTAAGAAGTTGTGTTATCTCAAAGAAAATTTGTTCAATGATTTGAGACTATGTTGGCTAAGTGTGTTAAGCCAAGATATGATGATGTTGATTTAGCCCTCTAAGTTTAGTGTGATGTTTGATTCTAGAGTTCTCAAAAAGGTTTGATGATGAAATGAGACTTTGATTTGATGGATGAATGAATGGGAATGACAACTTTGATCTTGAACCTTAACCTAGATGTGACTCTCTTTCTACAAAACCTCGGTGTTGAAGAACACGCTTGACTTCCTATGGGAGAAATGCAAACCTTTGAAACAATTCGGATTTTGTTGACAATAAAATGCATATAATGCTGGATTGTTCCTTGAGGCTTTTCTGTAAAAGTTATAAACCAATCTTTCCCTGAATTCGAAAAGTCTCTCAAGACGTTCCTCACGAGCTTTTAGACTAAGCTTCTTGAACTTTGGCTTTGGGATTTTGATCTTGCGGGAAATCATGTTAGAAAACACATGTGTAATCCAATTTGTCTTTTTATCTTGGTTAAATGAGGTTCTTTTTATCCAAGACACTTGCTTGCTTAGGTTTTCAAACTATATGTCTAATGTCCCATTCTCTTTCTCATCCCACAATGTCCTTTGTGTGGAAATCGAGGAAAATAGGGCAAAAGTTCCTTATGTTTATCCTTATTGGAAACAAATGATGATAGAATTTGCACACTTAGAAACCTCTAGGAATGTGATTCCTAGGGAAAGCAAGAGTGGGCAAGTTCATCAATAGGTATTTGTTCCCCACAAGGTGTTTGAAATTTCAAGGTTTTTGTGTATGTTTGTTTTCCAAATGTTTTCAAGATCAAGCAATGTGTTTTTTCCAAGCACTTTCACACTCCTAGGTTGATGAGACAATACCTTGTTGGGTTCCCACTTGGATAAATCCAGCTGCGCATATCTTGTGCGAATGGCTAAATGCTTGACCACACTGGCTCCCCTCCACGGCACTCACTTATTCGGGTCAGCCAAGCATTAGTACCCATGAATCTCCCATGGCATACTTTCCATTTCCACAACAAGACCGCATGTTACGTGGGGCGGCTTCAAAGGACATAACCTTTTGCACCAACAAGATAAACAAGGTTTTGGCCAATTTCTAAACAAGGGGTTCTAATTCGGGCATTCCGTTCGTGGGGGATTATCCAACATCGGCGAGAGTCCATTGCTGTCCATCTCGTCGGAATAATCCTCGTGATTCTTGAACTTTCCTCAAGAATCCACACTTATATACCGGTTGGAAGTCGCTTGGCTTTAGCGTGTTCCCGGTTGGGTCGTTCCCTTGGGTGATTAATTTTTCCCACAAGGCAGGCCCTCTAAGATAAACAAAAGTGAGCTAACATATTCCATCGTTCACACAACCTTTGTTGAAAAACAAAGGGGAGAACCTCCACAATATATCGTGCTCACACTCGCATGATTTGTTCAATTTTTAGATCCCAAATTGAAGTGTGGAGGCAATCTTTTATGCAACTTAGGGTCATCAAAAAGACTTTTGATTCTCAAGATCGCCGTGAAGCGCGAGAGAAGCGCATACGCCCTTTTAAATGACACTACTTTGCAAAAAAGTTTACAAAACACAAAGTACACATGTTCAATTTTAAATTCCTCAAAGCAATGATGAGTTCGTTTTAAATGCACCAATTGAAATGTGAAGTTGCCTTGTTCAATTTTTAATCCCAAATTGAAATCTAGTAAGTATTTCTAAGGTTCAATTTTATCCCAATTGAAGAAATCAAGTCAAGTGATTAATTTTAAACCCAAATTGAAATGTGTGTTGGTTTAAAACAGAAAACAAGAGTACAAAATGAACATTCTAGATTGTTACAACAAGCATTAAAAAATGCTTTTCTTCAAGTTTTGATTTCAAAAAGAATCTTCAACTCTCATTTGTTTGCCTTCTTGATTTCCAATGTTCAGCTTTGATGTCAACCTACAAACATCACAAAGTAAAATTCTTAGAGATGAGATTTATGGTAGTTTTTAGCATAATGTAGACAAAGCGAGTGCATTCAAAGATAATTTTTAAAGCAAAAGTACCTCTTCCTTTAAAATTTCTTAAACAACAATACACAACAAAACTTTGTTGATGACACCATGTTAGAATAAAATAAAATACTCTATTTGGACTCTAATCATCATACTCTCCGAGCATCTTTACTTGTCATTTATTTGAACTTGTTAAAAATTCATTTTATTTTCCACTTTTTGATTAAATCCCATAAAAAAACATAGTCATCATTTTGGATTTCAAATCACTTAGTAACACCCTCCTAAAAGGACTTTGAACAAAAAGACTTTGATTTTCTAAATAAAGAAAAGAGCTTAGAACCGAACCAAATGATCACCTATCCATTTCAAGCTTAAAACCATTATTTCCAAAATAGTGAAGCATAGATGATGAGTTAAATAAGGGTTTATTGATGGCTATTCAGGCTGTATTTATTATTTGTTGACCAGGAGGTATAGTGGTTATGTCAACTTGAGTTCTTTCTTTTTTTAAACCACTTGGGCGCCACTTTATTTCACCTGTCCTCCCTACAAACACCAAACAAATACATTGTGACATGTTATCATATTTTCAATCACAAAATTCTAACCAAAATACTGAAATCTCTTTTGACAGAAGTTCATAAATAGACTTGACAGCATTACGCTTCCTCAAAGACTTTTTTGCAACTGACAGAAAATCTCCAGAGATCACGTTATGGTTAGAAATAGCAGCTCAAGATTTATTATTTGGACGCCAATACCTAGATCACTGGAACCCGCGTAGCTTTTGGTCATTTCAAAATTAATGAAATCCTGCGCAACTCCTTGTTATCATTTGCAATAAAAGACAGGGGCAATCAAATTTGAAGTAAATGGGATTGGTAGGTGAGAACCAGTGAAAAAGAGTCACAGACAAGCCACATCAATTGCCTGACAGTGCGCGGGAGTATGGACTGGCCATGCAAACTGTGGGTAGTCCAATCACCATTCATTATGAATCTGACTCATAATGTTGACCCCAGGAGTTGTCTAAATATTCAGCTCCACAATAGATTGTGGCAGAGATTCACAGTTGAGATTAGGGACTCCACCAGACGTGGAGCCATTTTCTCACATCCCACAACAATTGGGAATGCTAAATGCGGAAGCATAGACAAGACGCGTGTACTCCCCTACATCCCACAGTAGCCATAAATGTTAAATGTGGAAGCATAGACAAAATGCGTGAACTTTCCCTCATACAACAGCTACGAATGTTAAATGCAAAAGCATAGACATGATGCGTGAACTGCTAGACCAAACACCTTAAAGAAAGTATGGAAAGGAAGCACGGTGGTAGAGATGAGGTAGGTAAAATCTTTGACAAAAGGTGAAAGTAGTTGGTAGGTGTAAATTCTACGACCTTGGACCAGCATCCTCCCTGCCTGTGCCAAAATGTATGCACAATGGTGAGGCGCAGAAAAGACACGTGAACTGTTTGATAAATCCCTCAAAGTAGTGTGGTCTCATGGAGCACAGTGATTGCAGTTTGGGCGTAGGATGTGGAGTCACTAGAAACTTTGAAGCAAATACAGATTAGCAGAAATAATATCAAAACCTTTCTCACTGCGCAAGACACACATCCCAGAAAACGTGGTCGCATGGAATGCAATATTTGCAGGATGTGCACAAGATTGACTCGTTGAAAAGACGTAAGAAATTCTCAAGAATAAGTATTGGCTGGTGTAAAGCCGCATTCAACAACATTTAATCAACATCCTTCCCTGGAAACGAATGCAATTGGTGGCTTCTATGTCAAAATAGAAACATACACAAATTGTTTGTAAAATGCCTTTTGCCTGCCTCCTCATTGCCCGCGCCACTAATGGAAACTCTGAAACACAACATAAATACTATCAAGGCATAAGGGAGATGGATTTTGATCATTTGTGGTAGCAGGTGCCACGGTAGATATGTATACGCAGGGTGGAGACATAGACAGGGAACACACACTCTTTTGACAATAAAGGAGATGTGATTCGCAAGGCCATTGTAGGAAAATGGACTATGGCCTTTGGTAATGTAACTTCCATCTTACGGATGGGGGAGGCAGTTGAAAGGACAATTCAAAGCTTGATGTGTGTTTAAGACAAAAGGTCGAAGATGAGCCAGCAGCCGGTAATGGTTTTTTTTTTTTTTTTACCTTCAGTCCAGACAACACATTGTCATTATTTTGTACCTTTCATCCCTATAAATCACACATTTCAAGAATGTATATAGGCTAAACATATGAGAATCAATATTGAAGAAACAAGATCTGATGCAATCATAAAAACATATCACATGAAAGAGACAGTTGTATACGGCTGAGTGGCACAATGTAAGAAATTTATACAACTTTCTTTCAAATGATTGAAATACAACAACAACCACATAATCAGAATATTTTTTTTTTGTTACTTTAGAGATTTGTTAATACAGATAACAGTGAAAGGCATCAGTTAAAAGCACACATGATAATAGTTAAAATACAGTTGCAAAAAGAAAAAGTAATCAACAAACTTAATTGTTGTTAAACTAGAATGCCCTCCTTCTAGCGCCAATTGTAGGATGGTGAAATCTTGCAAATTGATTGTGTAGATTCAACCATCCTCATAGAATAACATGGTTCATTTCTCCAAATAAAATGCTAAAACTAGATCACACATGCATGGAGAAAAGGAAATACAACCTATTCTATTCTATGATGGATTGGTGGCCTCCATGAAGATGTGAGAGAGCCCTTTCCCAATCCCTTTCTAAGCCAAATGAGATAGACAATGAGTTGCTATGAGCTCAAGTTGCCTATAGTTTAGATGCCTTCAAATTGTGTTGTAAAATGAGAGAAGATGCATTGCTTTTATAGAAGAAGTTGAGAGAAGAGAGGCCAAGTTTAGCCAATGTGGGACTAAATCCCCTCCAATAGAATAGAGCCACTTGGCATGATGGGATTGGTCAAAGCTTGTGCAAGTTTTGGCCAATGTGCCCATTCAAATTTGAAAAATGTCAATAAATGCATGTTGTTGAGGGTTTTGGGGGGAATAATCTTTGTTCAAAAAAGTCAAAGATGAGAGTTATTGAGGGAAAATAACTCTTTTTAATAAATCAATAAATTGATTTATTGATGCAAGTGGGTGGGTTAGTTAGGAGTTTAGATTTGACTCTAGTTGAGTCAAAAGCTAGAGAGTGCTAATCATGATTAGAAGTTAATTAATTTAGATTAATTAACTTAGGGGATTTTAGGGATTTGATATTTGATTTTAAATCAGTTTGATTTATTAAATCAAATAAGAAGAACCTTAGGAACTTAATTAAATAATTTGATTTATTTAATTAAGCTTGATGAACCTTAGGATTAAATCAATAAATTGCTTTAATTGATTAGTAGAAGAAACGAATGCATGATGTTAGTTACAGTGGAATGCATAATGTTATTTTTGGATGTCTACAATTACCACCAAGACTATTGATGGAATTGACCACTTCATCTACTCTAAGAATTTAGGTTTTAATATATTTCATATTCAAATAACCTTAGGGTTTCAAACTTGGCTTTGTAATTTTTCATCTTTTCTTTCTTAACTTTATCATCTCCTTCATAAATACTCTCCAACTTTTTCTAGATATCTTTTATAGTTTTGAGGCTTATCAATTTCCCAAGTTCAAAATTATAAATACCACTCAATATAGAATTTATTACTTTCCCATTGTTCTCATAATCATTTATTTCATCATCCCTTGTCAGACTAGGAATAGTCATATAGTATGTGTTGCAAGTATGGATGTTATTGGTGGTGTTTCGATTAATATTATCATTGATGTCAACACAGTTTAGTTTAATTGCAGATGTTACTTGTATAGTTGAGATACTCTAGAAGTGCTTAGAGTACATGGATCTATATTTATGAAGTTTTAATTGTGTTTTTGCCAAGTTGTTTTGAGAAAAAATAAGAAATAATGAAGGCAGTGTTGGGTGTGTGTTCTAAGTGTGCTCCTGTATTGTGCTTTGCATTCCTTCTATGTTGATCATATGCCTATGCGGATATGTGGTATTTTTTAAAATCTTAAATGGATAATAAATCCTAAGTTTTAGCTTCTAGATTGATGTAGAATGAAAGATGTGTTCACAGGTGTGTGAACTGGTTTGACATAAATATTTGTTTGTGGGCTAGGATAAATATTTTGGCTCCACAGTCTTTTGATTTTTTGTTTCAGATCTTGAAAATCTAGGAGATGATTCGTACTTCTATGTTATGATAAACATGCTTGTGATTGGGCACTCTGGAAGAATTTCTCCAGAGCTCCAATGTGTTGCTGGTTGGTCCAGTTGGACTCTTAAAGAATATTCTATGCATGAAGATTGTTGCAGTTGTTGTGGATGTACCTAAAGGTTTCTTAGAGATGGTAAAATTTTTGGTGAAGCATGTTGATCGATCCACATGCGATCATCTTGCTAAAGATGCGCACACTTCAAAGATCATTGGTGTTTTCATTAGGTTTGGCCAACCTGATGTCTGCACATCAGATGAAGATATAATTGAGAAGATATTGATGACCCTACTAGAGAATTATTGTGAAAAAGTCTCTTCTATTGAAGAGTCATATGATCCAAAGGTATTTACTAAGGAGCACCTATTTGGTATCTTGACTACATTTGAGATGAAATTTTTTTCAAGAGATAAGGAAAAAACTGAAACAACCTTTAAAGCAATGAAGATAGGAGATGATTCAGATGATAATGGTTTAGAAGAGTTGGAAGAAAACTTCACAAGGAAATTGAAGAAAGGTACTAGTAAATACAAAGGTATGTTTCCCTTTAAATGTTTTAGTTGTGTAAATATTGGTCATTATGCCTCAATATGTCCTAATAGAGCTACACACAAGAATAATAATAATAATAATTATAGAGAAAAGAAGGATAGGAAGTTCAATAAATTGTATTATGTCAAAGAAGATGCAGAAATTTCCGATGATGAGTCTTATTTTGAGGAGGATAAAGATGAATGTTTATTTCTAGCCCTGGAAAGTAAAGTTGTATTTGCTAACCATGGAAGAAGTGCAAATGAATCTGGTTCGGAGAGCAAGAAGGATGAGATGGAAGGTACTCTGGAAACTACTTTTCATGCTAGACATGATGAAGAATTTTGGGTAATTCACAGTGGGTTTTCAAATAATATGACTAAAGATAAGAGTAAGTTCATTAAACTTGAAAAGTATTATGGAGTAATAGTTATGTTTGGAGATGACTATAGTGCTAATATTTTTGGTAAAGGAACAATTAGTTTTGATGGAAAACATAGTACTGATGATGTCTATTATGTTAATGGTTTAAGGAATAGTATTTTAAGTGTTGGACAACTGTGTAGCAAAGTATTTAACCTTGTGTTTCAGGATAAAACCTGTGAGATCAAAAAATGATCCAGAACTGTGGTAGCATCAAGAAGAAGAACCCATGGAAACATCTATCAACTTAAGAGTGGTGATGGTCAGTGTCTTGTTTCACAAATTAATGAAAGTTGGCTATGGAGCTGGAGGATGGGACATGTAAAGTTCTAAAATATTATTAGGATTAGTTCTAATGAATTTTTTAGAGATCTTCTTAGTATCACAAATCCTTCAAATTCAATTTGCAAAATTTGTCAATTGGGAAAACAAATAAGAAGCAATTTTAAAGGAAAAGAAAAATCATCTAACAAAATGCTGAAATTGATTGATACAGACCTATGTGGTCCTACAAGAATAGGAATCCTTAATGGAGACATGTATTTTATTCTCTTGATTGATGGTTACTCTAGGATGACATGGGTTACTTTTCTTAGAGAGAAATCTCAGGCTCTTTATAGATTCAAGGTATTCAAGGCAATATTAGTGAATGAGGTAAAATTGAGGATCAAATGTTTAAGGTTTGATAGAGGTGGAGAATTCACTTCTAGTGAGTTTAATGCATTTTGTGAAGAACATGGCATAAAGGGACATTATTCTACCCCTAGAACCCCTCAACAGAATGGAGTTGTGGAAAGGAAGAACCAGACTATTCAAGAGGTTGCCAGAACTATGGTGAAAGAAGCAAATGCCCTTGATGTGTACTGGAGAAAAGAAATCCGCACCGCCATTTACATTATTAACAAAGTTCATATTAGAGATTAAAAAACTAAGACTCCTACTGTTAAATACTTTAAAGTGTTTGGAAGCATATGTTACATTAAAAGAGATGATGAGAATCTTGGAAAGTTTGATGCTAGATTTGATGAAGGAATCTTTCTTGGATATTCAAATAACAACAAGGCATATAGATGCTTTAATAAAATACTGAGGAAAATAGTTGAAAATGCTAATGTAAATGTTGATGAAGCTATGCATAGACCAGTAAAAATAAGTGAAGTTGAACTAGATGATCCTATCTATGGGAAAGTGCAAAAAGAAGAAGAGGAAGAGAAATAAAAAAGTGATGAAGATGAGATTCTAGAACCTAAACCTAAGACTCCTAAATATGTACAAATAAATCATCTGGAGGAACAAATAGTTGGAGACATAAGTGAAGGTGTAAAGAAAAGAAGAAAAGTGGTTGAGGTAAACTTGTGTTTACTTTCTAAGATAGAACATAAGACTGTGAGTGAAGCATGTAATGATGAGAGTTGGGTTAGAGAAATGAAAGAGAAACTACAATAGGTAGAGACTAATGATACATGGGAACTATTCCCTAGAACTCTAAACAAGAATGTAATTGGTTCAAAATGGGTATTAAGGAATAAGCTGAATGAAGATGGTGAAGTAGTAAGGAATATAGAATGACTTGTATGCAAAGGTTATTCATAGGTTAGAGGAATATATTTTGAAGAGAAATTTACACCTGTAGCAAGAATGGAGGCCATTCAAATGTTCTTGGAATTTTCAGCTCATAAAGACTTGAAAGTGTACCAGATGGATGTCAAGTTTTCATTTCTAAATGGAGAATTGGAAGAAGTATATATGGAGCAACCGAAAGGATTCCAACTATCAGGCTCCCAGAGCCTAGTATGCAAGGTTGGATAGATACTTGTAACAACAAGGATTCAACAAAGGATATGTAGACAAAAATCTTTACTTCAAACTTGAGAAAAAAAAAATGTTGATAGTTGTGGTATATGTTGATGACATTATCTTTGGTGGAAATTTCAAAGGTATGTGTAAGAAATTTATAGAGGAGATGCAAAAAGAGTTTGAAATGTCTATGATTGGTGAGTTGAATTTCTACCTTGGACATCAAGTAAATCAAACTGAAAAGGGGATATTCGTTTCACAATCTATGTATGTTAAGGAATTGTAGAAGAAGTTTGGAATGGATGACTCCAAACTTGTTTGTACCCCTATGGTAACCGAATGTAAGTTGAGTAAGGATGATGAATCTTCTAAAGTTGATCAGAGCATGTACAGATCTATGATTGGCAGACTGTTGTATCTTACTGCTACTAGACCGGATATCATGCATGCAATATGTTTAGTTGCAATATTTCAAGAAGAACCTAAGGAAGCACATGTTACAATTGTGAAGAGGATATTCAAATATCTTAAGGGAACTCCAAATTATGGGTTATGATATTTGAAGGATAATGATTTCAAATTGAATGCCTACATTGATGAAGATTGGGTTGGTTGTGTAGATGACTTGAATAGTACAAGTGGTGGTACATTCTTCCTTGGAGGAAGATTGATCTCATGGTGGAGGAAGATTGATCTCATGGTTGAGTAAGAAACAAAATTCAGTTTCTTTATCTATTGTAGAAGCTGAGTATATTGCTGCAACATCCTGCTATACATAGGTACTTTGTATGAAGAAAACCTTGAAGGAAATAGGTGTGATGTGTGATGATCCTATCTCTATATTTTTTCAAAATAAAGGTTCTATAAACATTTACAAGAATCTGGTGATGCATTCTAGGAAAAAGAACATATCTATCAGGTATCACTTCTTGAGGGAGAAGGTGTTGCAAAATTAAGTTAGACTTGAATATGTACCTACTAAAGAATAAATTTCTAACATATTCACTAAGGCCCTTCCAAAGGATACTTTTGAGTATCTCAAGGGGAAGTTAGGGGTTACTGCCCCTCCTTCCTTGAACTAATTGCACATGGAGTTGCATCAGTCCAATGGATTCAAATATTCTTTTGATCTGGACTGATGATTTTGGTCTACTCCTCAAGGGAGTAGAGAGGTGCATTGTTGTAGTATGCTATGTGGGTGCACTCCTAAGCGGGAATGATTAGAGCTTTATATGTCAAGATTTTTCATGCAAAATATTCCTTTTCCATTGATGTCAAAGGGGGAGAGAAAGTCATGTGAAAAAGATGAAAAGGGAGAGAGAGTCTTATAAGGAGAAGAGAGGAGAAGAAGTAGGAGATTGTGTATGTTGTCTTTGATGGTTTTCCACATCATGTGTTTCCATCAATGACAAAGTGGGAGATTTTTGCAAGTATGGATGTGTTTGGTGGTGTTGTCATTAATATTGTCATTGATGTCAACACAATTCAGTTTGATTGCAGATGGTACTTGTATGGTTGAGATACTGTAGAAGTGTTTAGAGTACATGGAGCTATATTTATGAAGTTTTAATTATGTTTTTTCCAAGTGCTTTTGAGAAAATTTAAGAAATAATGAATGAAGTGTAGGGTGTGTGTTCTTATTGTGCTTCGGTATTGTGCTCTTCATTTTTTCTATGTTGATCCTATGCATTTGCAGATCTATGGTATTGTTCATGATCTTCAATGGATAATATATCCTAAGTTTTAGCTTCTAGATCGATGTATAATGAAAGATGTGCTCACTGATGTGTGAATTGGTTTGAAATAACTATTTTTTTGTGGGTTGGGCGAATGTTTTTGGCTCCATAGTCTTCTAATGTTTTGTTTCAGATCTTGTGGATCTGGTAGATGATTCATAATGTTGTTTTCTATATTATGATAAGTGTGATTGTGATGGGCACTCCAGAAGACTTTCTCTAGAGCTCGTGTGTGTTGTTGGTTGGTCTAGTTGGACTATTGAAGAATATTATGTGCATGAGGATTGTTGCAGTTGTTGTGGATGTACTTGAAGATTTCTTAGAGATGGTAAAATGTATGGTGAGGCATCTTGAGTGATCCATGTGTGATCATCTTGCTAGAGATGCACATACTTCAATGATCATTGGTGTTTTCATTAGGTTTGGCTGACCTGGTGTCTACACATTACATACATATTTTGCATTGAATTAAGGAAGCATGTGATTGATCCAAGATGTTTTTTGGGTCCTAATTAAATGTGTAAATGGTTCTCCCTCATTCTTATCCACCACAGGAATGTTGAGTAGGTGACCTAATTTGAATTTGTAAATTGAAGGATGTTTAACCAACCTTGGAGAATGATTCTAAGGTTGAAGATGGTATAAACGAAAGTCAAGATGCTGTGAATTGAAGGAACAAGAAAGTGAAGTGTGCAAACAAGTGCGAAAAGAAAAGTGTATAAGAGTGAATCAATGCAACAATAGGGTATGTGCAGGGTCATGATGGGCTAAAGAGTGGTGATATGTAAGTGATATGATGGCCCATGTGGCTAACAAATTTTTTTACCCAAAATTAATGAAATGAAAAGGGTTTTTCAAGGAGATTATCAGCTTTCCACCAATATAAATTATGCTTTACTTTGAATTTAATAAATAATTCTTATTCATTTTCTATTTGAATTATTACTAGAGTCCTAATGGATAGGATGATTGAAAAACATCTATAACTTTCAAATGGTATCACATTTTTTGAATCCAAAACATGTGTCACATTCTATGCTTTGCATACTATAGGATTAATTTTTTTTTTGAATTTCATGAAGTTTTGACCAAGTTAAGGTGGTCAAACATACAAGTTTTTATATTTTTTAAAAGTTGTAATAAAAAAATCATAATTAGTTATTTACTTGGAAAAAAAATACAAAAGAATAGGCATCACATCAGGGAATGAGTGCTCTACTTATACCTAAACTCTTATAAAATACTATTATCATTTTATTGTGGTTAGGGTGGTTAGACAGACACCTACTTCATATTTTTTCCCTGAAATTTAAGTACTACTTATTGAAATTTCAAATTTTCAACAAATAGATTTTTATTTTTTAAAAATAAACCTAGTAGTTTACAAAATACATTCAATTTGCTACAAATTCTATTATTACATATTTTTGAAATAATATAGATTACTTATTCAAATTTTTACGTCAAGTTACCTAACTCTGATTTTCTGAATTTTCATCACCACTTAAGGGCCTATTTTCTCTATGATGATCCTACACATACCCAGTACTTTGATGTGTTAGATTCCTGAAAGAAGTGAGTTGATGGTTTCTACAATCTTTTCATCAAGCTGTGAGTGTGTGGAACCTTTTGTGGTGGATCTTTATTTTTCTTTTCTTTTTTGTAGGTAGTGAGCCTCCTTTTGGATAGTGAGTCCTATTAAAGGCAGTGAGCCTTTGTATTTGGTATTGCATTATTACTATATTGTGAGCTAATCCTCACTATGGTTTTTTCCTCATTGTCTTTACAACATAAATCTGGTGTCTTTGGTGTTTTCTTTTCGTTATTTGCATTTCATGTTTATGATAAATAACAGACTAAGTTAGAGTGGAATTGATTATGGTTAGAAGTAAAGAAATTTGATACAACTGATTCATCTCCCCTCTCAGTTGTCTTGTGTATTTCAACAGTATATTTTTTTTGAACTAATTTCCAAACACCAAACCTAAGAGAAACAAGAAAGTACTCCATCCTTGCTTTCTAGTAAGTATAATTCATTCCATCAAATATATAAGCTTTTAAACCCTTCATGTCTGCCATCTAGATCTACCTCAAGAATTAAATATTTCTCGAAGTAACCATAGCACTCTTATACCAATTGGTATATGTACAAGACAGCTGAGTGGGGGGGTGAATTAGTTGTACATTAAAAAATTCAATCCCTCATTAAATTTCAAATCCTTATAAAAATTTAAACCCTCACTAAGCATTAGCAGAATGTAAACATGCAAAACAACAATGCAAACATAATCATACACAAGAGAAAACAAAGTTTACATGTAAAAACCTAAGTAGGGAAAAACCATGGTGAGGATTAGCTCACATATATATGAATAATATTGAATAAAATTAGGTTCACTTCCTAGAAAAGGAAAAAGGATCACTACCGAGTGGCTCACTGATAAGAAGAAACAAGAATAAAATAAATTGTTATAGAGAGATTCACTATCTCAGAGCAACGGGAAAATCTACTATTGTAATTTTTCACCATCCATAACCTTTGGCTCACTACATCCATCAACTTCAAGCACACAAAAAATGTAGATACCTTCTTCTCACTAGATTCAGAGTCATAGGAAATTAAGATTTCACATAGATCACCACACTTGATCATATTTACATATTTCATACACCTTCAAAAATCTCCAACAAATCACCTTGTATTTATACCATCTGTGACCTAAACAATCTCAATTAGGTCAACCTCAATGAAATGTATGTACCTCAAACATGCAACACCAAATAGGCCAACACCAAGCACTTATGCAGTGGAATAAAGTGAAGGAAAACCATGTCAAGGGTTAACTAGGACAAAACTCTACATTGATATGCATCACCACACTTCCACAAACAACAAACAACCTCCACAATTAGTGCTAGAATGCCAAACTGGCGAGACTTGCGCTAACCCTAAAAGGTGACCACATATATGCTTCTCCAAGTCTGAAAACAACATGTGGACCACAAAGAAATAGTCCACAACATCCACACAGGATCCCACAATATCCCAACATCAAAATACTATGCTGCAACATTGCTAGAACCACCTTAAACAAAGATTAATTTCATCCTCCACATCAAGATGCACTACAATTGAAACCCAACATAAGAAGTGAACTTGCAAAGAAACTCACAACCATAAACTTTGATGGAAGATAAATACAGGAAATATAAGCATGTTCCAAAATCCACAAGACAAGAAACCTCACTATAGAAAAATGTGGAGAAATCTCATTTCTCCTAGACAACCTTCTATACACAAGCAGACAGATTTTCCACTTCTACCTGATCTAAAACCTAAAAAATTGGATATAACACCTTTGGATAACTTCGATCATCATATCCAAACCACACAAGCATATGTTAAATTATGAAGAAATGTGGAGCATAACATTGAACACACCTCTATCACACTACACACTCTTTTATTCAATTTTTCACAAAAGAACTTGGAAACCAAGTAGTTGCATCAAAAAAACCAAAACAAAACTAAACACGTTCTCATCATGACTACACCATCTACAATACAAACAATATCCACACTAGGGGTTGACATTTATGTGACATCAAAGCACAACATATACACAATTAGCACAAGTACTCACAACACTAATGATAACATGACCAAAAACTCCACCACTAGCAATCTCCAATAATATCCCTATTGTTGACATCAATGACCAACTATAGACATCAATGACAACACTGTCACCATACTTGCAACATGCATCATTTAATATTTTATAGTGATTCTTGAAATTATTATATTGGAGATGTGAGTAACAAGAATACGCCATATAATTATTTGAACCCATTCCCATGTTACCATTACATGTGGTACCTCTATATGAATGTTTTTTTCCACCAAAAAATAGATGGTATACGAAGTCATATGTAACTATGAGGTCTTTTTTAGTGTTGATAATTTCTCATGTAAGTTGTCACTAATGGCCTTGGCCCACTCAAATTTAGTTCTTCCCCTCAAGATCTCCTCGATGAAATAGTACATCCATTCTTCGAAGGTGGAAGCAATAGATAGACCTCCAATCTTGCTCAATAACGTTACCAATTCATTGAATTCTTCATTGAAATCACTCCTGTATAGTTTCTTAGGAAATTTTCCAATGCTTTCTTGGGGCTTCTCTATCTAGTTCTTGTTGATAATTTTTAAGCACCTCCTAGTACTAATTTTCCATATGCTTGCTACATACTCCCATCTTACAACTTCCTTTTTTGAAAATGAGGGGTTTTCAAACACCCTTGAAATTGAGGGAGCTGACAAATAGTGCAACGCCCTCCCCTCGACTACAATAATCCTATGAAAATATTTGTGGTAGTATTCTCGACATGTGTGGATTAGCTTGAGGCTTACCAAAGAGGTAGGAAATCTAATAGCTTGCACAATCCCACTTTCTTTAATTTTATTGGCCAAATCGGTCTTAGGGGTAGCTAGACTCCTTTCCCTAACTTCCTCACTATCAATGTGGCCAAGGTTTGTATATGATGTTTTATCCCAAGTGGAGGAGATCTTCAAAATGACTTTGGCACTATGGAACTCAAACATCATCTTAGCATCCCATTCAGTTTTTTCCATAAAATCTGCAAAAAAATGCCTAATAAGCCATCTTGACCATGTGAAATAACATGAAATGTTTTCACACCAATCATGCATTATCATGCTCAAATAATAAAATATCACTTTAAAATCATAAAATTCAGGTTGATTCAAGCCATTTTTGGGGATTACGAGAATGTAAGGATTAGTGTTTGATAGAGATTTAGGAGGTTGGTGTCAGTGATGCAGATTCCTGTAGGTGAAAAACCACAAGGTAGAACCCACATCATGAAATTCCACAACAAGAATCCTACACAAGGAATTATTTTACTTGTATTCTGTAATGGTCCAAAACACTTAACTTTGATTTGCAACTTAAAATTTTTATGTAGAAAAGTGGTTTACAAAAGCTGAAGAGGTTAAGTCAAGCCTTTGGGGATTCAAGACATGGAAACCCACAAGGGGAATCCCTCGAGGAAATTCTTGCAAGCGGTTTGAAGCTACACTTTTACGCACAAGGATTAGGATATTGCAAAGCTCAAACACTAAGGGTGGCTCTTAATGGAATTTTGTAGTGAAAGTATCATAAGCCAAGGCTTTGCAAAACTTGACATAGTGTGGAGATATGTGATGTGGAAGTCATAGATAATAGTTCTATAAGTGTGGAGATATATGATGCAAAATCCTGAAGGTGAAAACCTACAAGTTGGAACCTGCATTGTGGAATCCCACAACGAGATTAATGTATAGGAAATTTTGCACTTGTCTTCTGCAATGGTCCAAAAAAGTCAACTTTGGTATACAACATAAACTTGGCATGCAAGAAAGTGGTTTGCAGAAGCTGAAAAGGTTAAGTCAATCCTTTGGGCATTCAACACATGGAAAACCACAAGGAGAATTATACAAGGAAATTCTTGTTGGAAATATTTAATTTTCTGACTAAGCCTCTTCTCATGTCAACTCCCCAGCTGTCACCTACCTATTAGGAGCATTTCAATGATAGTTTATATTTTGGGATCATCATCCATGTCTTGCTCCTGACTACTCATAATTTATTGTGGTAGGAAATTTGAATTTTGAGGGGAATTTTGAATAGAAAAATAGAAGGAATGTAATAGTCAAATTTAGTCTGGTAGAAGAGTCAAAGCAAAAGAAGATTGCAATTGTTTTGCAAGAAGGTGAAGTTGCACCAGCAACAAAAAAAAATTTGTGCAAGGAGCAGTGGATAGCTCCAGATTGCTCAGAGGTTGCAGAGAGTAGAAGATAGCTCTAGAAAAATAGAAAGAACATAGAGCTCTAAGAAGCTCCTGATTTTTCAGTGTTTATATGTAGCTCCAGATTGCTACAAGTAGTTAGTAGTTTGAAGTTTCAAACCATTTTTTAAATGTTATTTTCTGGTTAATAGAAGAAGCAAGTTTGCATGCCCAGTTGTGTGTCTCCAATCTATTTGATTTATTATTCTACATTTTTGTGTTTGGTATTCCCAACTATTTGGGAAATAGAGCAAAAACTATGTGTGCATTTCATTTTAAGTTTCTCACATGGTATGAGATCCATAAGGCCCTAACTATTGAGATAGTTGGGCATTTATCTTGTCTAGGTGTTTAAAGTTTATTTTATTAGAGACATGGTTGGAGATGAGAGTAAGAGTTGGAAACAACCACCACCATTTAATGGAAAAAACTTGAAGACTATAATGGTTTCAAATGATTTGTGGGAGTTTGTGATCAGTGTGTTCATTGATGTGACTAATCCAATAGCATATGCAGTCCTCATAAACAACCAAAAGACCCAGTTGAAAGAGACAAGGAGGAAAGATGCAAAAGCATTGAGTCTAATTGAAGCAAACTTAAAGACAGCCATTCAAGACCCCTCCAAGCTTTAGCATCTCAGGTATGGACACCTAGGCTATGCTGGTTAAAATATTTTTTCAAAGAAGAGAATGGTTGGAGGTTTACCAACCATTGTAGAGCCTAGTGGTAGATGTGAAGCCTAAATTTTAGGGAAGCAACATAGGAAGATTTGTTTAGTGTTTGTATGCAGCTCTAGATTGTTGCAAGTAGTTTGTAGTTTGAAGTTTGGAACCACTTTGTAAATATTATTTTCTGGTTAATAGAAGAAACAAGTTTGCATGCCTAGTTGTGTGTCTCCAATTTGTTTGCTTTATTTTTCCACATTTTTTTGTTTGGTATTCCCAACTGTTTGGGAAACAAAGCAGAAGCTCTGTGTGCATTTTATTTTAAGTTTCTCACATGGTTTCAGAGTTGTGAGGAATTTTTACAATTCTCACAAGCAGTTTGAAGCTAAAATTTTGTGCACAAGGCTTAAGATATTGAAAATTTTCAACACTAAAGGTGGATCTTAATGGGATTCCACAATCAAAGTCCCATAGGCTAAGGCTTTACAAAACTTGAATTAGTGTGGAGAATTGTGATGTGAAAGTCAGAAATAGAAGTTACACAAGTGTGGACATCTGTACATGAATTTTGCACCAAAAACCCACAAGGATCAAACTTAGCCATCTAAAATGGAAACTTCATAAGGGTCATGAGGAGTGAACAAAGGGTAAAATGTTCAAAAATTTTGCACATCACTCCCTATGTCAACATCTTGTAGAATTTGGTTAAGCACAAGGATGATACTCATGGGAACTGCATGAGATGGATCTGAAGACATGGAACTCCATGGGTAGACACTTGCATGAGAGTTCCTGCAACAAGAAACCGCGTGGAGCTTATCCATCAAAATAAATCCTAAGTTAAAAAATCATTGAAACAAGCTTAAGAATGACATGTAAATATATAGAGGCAAGCACCCAAACCCCAAAAAACTTTGCAAAAGAAAAATAAGGTAAAAAACATGATAAAATTCTCAAACACTCCCCAAATATAAAAAATACGATTATTCAACACTAGCAATATAAAATTACCAACAACCAATCAATGACAATATGAAACCAAGGGTTTGAAGGGGCAAGATCGTACCTTTGATAAATCAGTTGGGTGGTATTGTAATGCTTAGAGGAAGATGAAAGGGCACAATCAAAAGCATCATGATCTCCAAACTCCCAAAATTCCAAGAAAATAAATAGAGTCACAAGCCCCCAATTTATAGTTCACATAATTCTTGATGCATTAAATGCACATATGATAGTGTGTCCCACACCTAAAACCCTAAAAACCACTTTGTGAAAACTTGCACCCTTAAAGGATGCAAATATTATCATGCAAAAAGTCATCATACATAAGCCAAAGGAGTGTGGGGATAGAGAGTATTTGGGTCAAAGAGGAAGGTGGGAAAGTGATGAAATGCCATTGGTGGTGTGGAATTCCAAGTATGGAATTTCACACACAAAAACTTGCAATGAGATTTCTGCAAAAGGAAACCCAACACCCAAAATCCACCAAGAGTAATCGTACAAAGGGAATTATACAAGTGGATTCCCAAACCAAACAACCTGCAAGGATCAAACTTAGCCAAATTTTGATGAAAAAACAAGGGGAATTTTTTTTCAAAAGAAACCCAAGGAAAGGTGCAAAAAATGAAGGTGAAAGAAAGAAACCAAACCAACACAAGTGAAAGAAAATAGGAGGGTTTCCTCATTTCATGGGGCGTGTGTGAGAAATGCACAAAAATTCTTAGTTCCCATGGAAGCCTCACCAGATATCTACAATGAGAGAGGTAATTAGTGACTAAGGAAAGAAGAAGAAGTGAGCAAAAAGGTAAAATAAATGTAGTTAGAGGTTCCTAGTCCCCATGAAACTCTCAACGAAATAAATAAATCAAGTGAATGCAAGAAAAATACAAGGAATGGAAGAAGAGACAAAAAAATTTAAATTAAAGGTTGGCTATTGATATATGAGTGAGGATAAATAATTATGCAGTTTTCCATACTTACCTTCCTCTACATTATCGTGAATGTTAAAGAAAGACTCCCAAATATCTGATCTGAAGCTATGGAGCTACATGAATGATATTGATGTGTTTTCATAAATTTTAAAGGGAAGAGAGTGGATCCTACACCTCCTCTATCATATGTATCTCATCCCTTTGTTAGATGGTCATTCTGAACCCATATTTTAGTGAGTTATGTAGGTGATTTTTTGCAATTCACCCTCTTTTTCACCAATGCAGGTATAAAAAAGGGTGTTGGGATTATTCTTCATGTCCTTAGATCATATTTTATTTTTCTTATATATTAAGGAATGGTATATGGTGGTTAGGGTTCTCTCTTTTCAACATATTCCTCTTCCTCTCTCTTGTATTCCTTTCTAGGAATTAAAATAAATTATAGCATTCATTGTTATGGATCTTCTTTCTTGGATTAATTCTCAAGAGCTGCACATCTTTGAAACTCTTCTTTTTTTAAACATACACCATGTCTCTAAATGAATAAATATTATTATTTTAACCTCTTCTCACTTCTTTCCCTCTATGTAGAGGTTATTTACCTCTTTCTTTGAATGGTAATTTTTATCATCCATTTCTATATGTCATGTTAAATATGTTTGGAGGATTTTATTGTATATAATATTTATTTTCCCTTTTAGTTCTTGGGAAGCCCTAACCTTGATACACACCTCTAGATCTAGTCTAATATATATTTGTGTGGGTTCTTATGGTAGTTTATTCACTTCTTTGTGGTATAGTGGGTAGGAAGACACAATTAATCTAGGCTCATCACTACCCTTTCAATTTTATGCATTCCTTCTTCCCATTTTACTTGAAAGATATATAGGATAGTATTAGATATAGTTTTATCCAATGTTGGTTTGGATAAAAATTTCCATGAAATTTAGAGAGGAAACTAATCATTTATCTAGAGGTTTGATCTCATTTTCAATGTCCCCCACCTTAAGATAATCCCATATTTTCAATAAGTAGTTGAATTCACCATTCAATAGAGGGTGCATGTTCACATTGCCAATAGTAACTTAATCACCTTTTAAACCTCAAATATTCAAGTACAACTCCTCAAAAGTTCTTAAAACCTATAACAATAAATAAAAAGCTCAAATGTACAATTTAAAGATTAATTGAAGATATTGTCCAACTAGGTGTGCCAAAATAATTGCATGCAAATCAAATAAAATATAAGCATTAAAAATAACACTTTATACATTACTCTAATACACACAAACCTTCTATTGAATATTGAATGGATACACTCTTGATGATGTTAATACATGAATACTCTCACCATTAGCATTTATTAGGTTACTGATATGATGTCATCATTTTGCATTAAAGAATGTTAATGCAAATTAGAGATTTGAGGATGCATTTATATATTTTTTAGAGGATTAGATGAATGTTTCATATTTAATCTTGGATCATGAATTTGATCCATGATTGATAGATTTGATGATGAGAGGTAGCAATCATGGATGAGTTGATGTTTATTTTATTTTTTAAATTTTGATTTGATTAGTCTATTCAACTGAATTGATTTGTGAGATAAGAGGAGTTAACTACTACATGAAATATTTAACTACATGCATGAAATAGTCAATTGATTGTATTGATGAGTCATCTAATTTGATGAATGAGTTAAGTGATTTTATTAATTACTTGATTGATTAGATGAGTGAGTTAACTAATTATGGCTGATTAGATAACTAAATGAGATGGAATTTGAGGATTTAATTATTTTACTAATCATGTATAATGTGTGAATATGAAGTGGATTTTAGGATTTTGATTTATTTATCTAAAAAATAAGGTTTATTTTTATTTATATAACTAATGTTGGAAAATTGGCTCACATTAATTAAATAATAAGAATTATCTAGTTAAATAATAATAATGAATATTAAAAAAATGTAAATGATAGAATGATAGTGAAAGAAGAATTTTTTAGTGTCTACAATTATTAGTAAAAAATAATAATTATATTACATAATCAAAACATGTATCAAAATTCATTATCTATGCTCTTGCATCAACATTTGTATTTCTAGATACTCCACTATCACGTAGGAACTTGCAGTTTTTAGAAATTCCTTCAATTTGTATATATTAACAAAGGATTCGGACTCATTATAGAGAAGTTTCATGGTTCCCATATTAATAGACTAAACCCCAAATATTTTTTTCAACAATCCCTTTGTTCTATTGTAATGTCATAAAATTGCATCCCTGGCAATTTCACATTTATTATTGCATCTGCTTTGGTGTCCACTCCCTTAGAACTTGTGTTGGCTCATTTCAGCCCCTGCATAAGCCTTTTTCACCTCTTAAGATGCTCAAGACCCCTTTTCAACAGCTACCTTCATGCATGATCTTTCCGTCAAACTTTTTGCTTTTCCCGTGCGTTTCATTTTGTAGTGTGACATTTCTAGACACTAGCACACCACATAGATGTTTGTGTGCCACACTAGCATCCTACAAAATTTTAGTGTTCAAACGACTATTTCCATGCATGTTTTCCACTTATCAACAAATTGTTTCAATTGTAACGGCTAGGGATGCCTTGTAACAGCTCGGGAAGCTTATTTTCCCTCCTATTCTCTCTTTTTCATCCATTTTTCCAATTCTTGAACTTTTTCCCTTGGAGACACTCTCTTTTCCCTCTTCACTCTTTTACTTGCACAAATCTCTCACTTGTTACAGCAACTTCAAACACTCTCAAAGTCTTGCAACACCCTCTACAACACACTTTTCTCTCGCATATATCTTTTCCTCCCTCTTTGGATTCCTCTAGCCTTGCAACTAATATCTCTCCCTTACCTTATGCTTGCAAGCATCATGAGATTTAACACATCCCCATTGATTTCATCTATAATTTTGTGATATGGGTTCTCCTCCTTGAGCAGGGATTTATTTTGTCACATATATCTTATGATATAGGTTTTCCTCCTTGAGTGGGAATTGATTTTATCACTCCATTGTTCATTTCTCTCTATCTATTCGGTTGACTGTGGAGGTAGGAATACCAAAACGTGGGTTTGACTGAGGAAAACCCCTATACAACCCCAACACTTTCTCCAGATATTATCCATGCAGGAATTGAAGACATTCATTTGCTGGAGACTCCATTAATTGGATTTTTGTGAGCGTCTTCTATCTCTCATCATCTTTAACTTTATCATTTATACTTTACTTCATTTCAGTTCTATTACATTCTATCATTCTCCCACATTCTGTAAGTTCTTAGAAATCTAATTGTTAGTGATCAATTTCCCATTTTATTTGATATTCTCACTTTCTAGTCGATACAATATTCCAATGCACCACGCTGTCGTCCTTATCCTGTGTTGTCATCCTTTGGCCAAGAGCTTGTCAGTTTGTCCAGAAAATCTTTATGACCTGCTCTTTCTGATTCTAGAACTCTTTTTGTTGTTCCTTGAGGTTGTTTAGGTTAGTTCAACCCTTGGGAATCTCTTGAGAATAAAGAGACTCATGATTAGTGAATTCCCCTTCTCTACATTTCGTGAACGAGACATGAAATAAAAAACCAAGAATTTATTTACCCCAACTTGGTGGAGTCATAACTTTTGACTTGGTGCTCGAAATTCAGAACCATTTACACCATTGGAAAGGTATTTGATAGAGACAGGGTTGGGATTGAGTCCCTCACTGGCTTAATGCTCCAGGTTACAACTTGATAACGCCCTTTGGTGTTAATTCATTCATCACACAACCTATAGGTCCTCTACTATTGAGGCGCCCCTGGTTCACTTACCAACCCTGCTATCATTACAAAATTGCTGCTACCAAGCAATTCTTGGTGCTCTTTCTTCACATTTCACCATCTAGCCCTTAATTCACTTAAATACTAGCCTACTCCAAATGCTTTCCTACCCATTAGAGGGGTGTGTGACACCTTCCCAAGCTTCCAAAGTCATCTTTCCCAGGTGCTTGAACAAACACCAAGTTCCAATTTTCCATCGTTTTCATAAAGTCCTTGTTCTAGGGTTTCTTTAGACTATTTCTTGGTCTGTTCAGCATTTTCAAATCTCTATTGCACTGTTGAGACTTTTGTCTTCTTTTCTCACCTTATTAAGCTTCCTACATTCACCATACATCTTTGAACATCAATAAAATCACACCCCTGCTACATGAGGGTTTAACCTTTTGACTGTCTTTCCTTGTTGGGCCTTCAAGCTCGCCTAGGAATAGTCACTAGCATGCTTCTTAAACCTTTACTGTCCCCTATGTCTATATTATTTACAAGAATGGAGTTTAGTTTTGTCTCTACAATGCCCATACTTCTTGGCATGGACAGAAGACTAACTAAAAATCCATTTTTCTGCGCATAACCAGTCAAAACAGCAACTAACAAAAACACAAAATTTACAAAGATAGTTGGAAGCGATGAAAACACTAGCTATTAAACCAGAAAAATACTACAAAGATCTTCACTACGTGTTATTCCAGGTAACAAAATTCCTTTTCTAATTCATTTGCAGCAACCACGTGGCAAGAACAGGAAAAACAAAAATTTTCACATCAAAAAGCACTATTTTTTTCCTATTCACGTCAAAACTAAATGCTAAAAACCATCTTCCCCTCTCAAAGGTCGAGCAAAACTCTTTTTACAATCCCAAAGAATTAGTTAGGTTTTCTTTTCTTTTTAGCCTCAGGACGACCAAAAGCTCCTTGTTTGAAAACACAGTGTGTTTGTCAATTTCTGCCTAAACCTTAGGAAACAACCACCAAAATGATTTCAAGCTAACTCAACCTCTTTTCTAAGAAGAAAAAAGGTCCCCAACCACCAACAAGGTGATCCACAAGACCAAAAAAAAACAACAAAGTTAGTTAAAACAAAACTTCAAAAATAGACTTGTGCTTTGGCACTTTGGGCAGGTGCTCCTGCACCATTCTCCCCCCCTCAGCTCAAAGAATAAGAACTGAAAAGAGGGGTCATTTTTAGGTTGATTCCAAGTTTCTTAAATTGATCTTCTTGTACCCATGTAGCCTCTGAGTCAAGCTTGCTCTTCCACTTCATAAGGTGCTCCATGTATACCTTATTCCTTGTTGACTTTTTCACCCTGGACTCCAAGATTTGCTCTGCCTCAGGCTGCTCTTGATTAGGTAGGGGTACATTACTGATGTCCTTGAAGACCTCATGACTGTTCCGAACCTCATCATTGATTGTGCCCTTATATTTGATCAAATCAGCAACGTTGAACACTGGAGATATACCCAAATCTGATGGAAGTTCTACCTTGTATGCATTCTTCCCATACTTGGCTGACAACTTGCATGGTCCTACTCTTTTCATCTGTATTTTGGTTGACATGCCCTTCTGCAACCTTGATTTGTTAAGATGAACCATAACATAATCACCTACTTGAAACTACACATCTCTCCTTGACTCATCAACTTTATCTTTCAACTTTTGTGTTGCTGCTGTGATTGTCTTCTTAACCTACTCATCAATATCCTTCATGGTCTGAGTGAAGTCTTCTGCATGTCCACTCCTATTCTCCATTGTTCCAAGGTCTCTGAGTTCACAAACTCCTCTTGGGTGCATCCCATACACAACATCAAATGGACTTTTCCCTGTAGTTCTATTAACACTGTCATTGTAAGCAGACTCAGCTTGAGAAATCACCACATCCCAGGTATGTCCATATTCCTTTGTCAAGCATCTCAAAAGATTACCTAACGCTCTGTTAACCACCTCTATTTGACCATCGGTCTGAGGATGGTAAGCTGATCCAAATGATAAATTTGTTCCTAATCTGCTCCATAATGTTTTCCAAAAATGGCTCATGAATTTCACACCCCTGTCTAATACAATACTTAATGGAAAACCATGGATCCTTATTATCTCCTTGAAGAAAGGATGGGCTATGTAACTTGCATCATGTGTAGTCCTACAAGGGATAAAGTGACTCATCTTGCTAAATCTGTCCACAACTACATAAATACTGTCAAAACTAGTTTTGGTCTTAGGAAGACCTACCACAAAATCCATGCTCACACACTCCCATGGTCTATTAGGAATAGGTAGGGGCTGATAAAAACCAGCATTTCTAGCTCCCCCTTTGGCTTTCATGCAAACAACACACTGTTCTACATATTTTCTAACATCTTTTGCCAACTTAGGCCAGTAATAGAACCTTTGAACTAGCTCTAAAGTTTTGTTAATACCAAAATGCCCACTAAGGCTGCCATTGTGTTTCTCTTGGATCAAATTTTCCCTCATTGATCCTCTTGGGACACATAATAGATTACCCTTAAATAACAATCCATTTTGTAGTGTATACTCAGCATATTTACTATGAAAGTGATTTTTAAAATCTGAACATACCCTGTAGGCTTCTGAGAAATCTTCATCCTCACCATAGAGATCTTTGAAACTCTCTAATCCTATGCTTTTCAGCTGTATCTCTTGGACTATCAACATTCTCCTGCTTAATGCATCTGCCACTTTATTTTTCTGCCCCTTCTTGTGCTTAAGGTAAATGTAAAGGCTTGGATGTACTCCATCTATTTTAAATGTCTATTACTTAGCTTCCCTTGGGTATTGATGTAACTTAGTGCCTGGTTATCTGTGAAGACCACAAACTCTTTGGGCAATAAATAATGCCTCCACTTCCTAAGGGACTGCACTAAAGCATAAAGTTCCAGATCATAGGTGGAGTATTTTTGCTTGGCTTCATTGAGTTTTTCACTAAAGAAGGCTACAGGCCTACCTTCTTGACTAAGGACTCCTCCTACTGCTACTCCACTTGCATCACACTCAACTGTGAATAACTTATCAAAACTAGGCAACAAAAGTATAGGTTGGGTTGCTACCTCTTGTTTCAGCTTTTCAAACCCTTTATCAACTTCTTGTGTCCATTTAAACTTTGCTTTTAGACCACCTTTAATAGTATCTAGCACTGGTGCACATATACCACTAAAATTCCTGATGAATTTTCTATAAAACTGAGCTAAACCATGAAAACTTCTTACCTCTATTGCTGTGGTTGGTGTTGGCTAGTTTAGGATGGCTTCCACCTTACTTGGATCCATCTTCAGGGTTCCTTGGGATACTACAAAGCCTAGATACACAAGTTCTTGTTTGAAGAATTCACACTTCTCAAGGTTGATTGCCAATTGTTCTTCTTGCAACCTTTTTAGAACCATCTCCACATGCTTCAAATGTTCTTATGTTGTCTCACTGAAAATCAGTATGTCATCCAAGTAGACTACCACAAAAATCCCCATGAAATCCTTAAGCACTTCATTCATTAGCCTCATGAACATGCTAGGGACATTAGAGAGGCCAAATGGCATCACTTTCCACTCATATAAGCCATCATTTGTTTTAAAATCCATCTTCCATTCATCACCCTCCTTAATTCTGATTTGATGATAGCCACTCTTGAGGTCTAACTTGGTGTAGTACTGTGCTCCTCCAAGGCAATCCATCAAATCTTCAATTCTAGGTATTGGGAACCTATACCTAATGGTGATCCTATTGATTGCTCTAGAATCAGTACAAAGTCTCCACTTACCTCCTTTCTTAGTTGCCAAAACCACTGGGACTGCACATGGGTTGATGCTCTTTTGAATTAGACCTTGATTCAACAATTCTTCCACTTGCCTAGCCACCTCTAAGTTCTGATCAAGTGTAAGCTTATATGCTGCTTTGGTAGGCAATGAGGCTCCAGGTATGAAGTCAATTTGATGACTTATTGCTCTCTTTGGTGGTAGAGTTGCAGGTGCTCCATCACTCACTATATTCTTATACTTCTCAAGCAACCTTTGGACTGCTTTTGGTAAGACTGTCCTTTCAGCCGTTTCTTCCTCTTTGGTCTGCATTAAAACCACATAACCTTCATTCCCTTGATGTAGATTATTGATAAACTCTTTACCACTACTCAACATGATATTTGGTACCATGGACTGTCCTTCATCTTCCTCGGTCAATGACTGCAGCTTGAAAGTTCCTCCATCCTTCTTAAATTCAATGGTGTTCTCCTTCCCATGATATATAGCACCTCTGTCATATTGCCATGGCTTGCCAAGCAGCAGATGGCATGCATCCATGGGTAGTATATCACAAACCAACTTGTCTTTATAGCCTCCAATTGAAAATTCCACTGTCACTTGTTCATTCACCAAAACACTCTGCCCTTTGTTTAGCCATGTGACTTTGTAGGGGTTAGTATGAGGTACCTTCTGCAATTTTAGTTTAGTTACTGCCTCCTCTGAGATTATATTATCTGTAGAGCTTGAGTCTACTATAACCTTGCAAACTTTTCCAAGTATTTTGCACCTTACTCTAAAAAGAGCTCTTCTTTGCCTAGGTTCTTCTTTGATCGGTTGCCTTATCAACACTCTCCTAAACATCAGACTCTCTCCATTTTCAAACTCAATATGACTTATCTCAGTTGCCTTAGGACTCATGGTGTCCTCTTGTGCATAGGCCACTCTCTTTTCATTGCTTGAAGAAGATACTTTCTCTGGGCATCTATAAGTTGGATGTCCCATTTGGTTGCAATGATAACACTTCATGGTGGCAAAGTAAGAGTTACTTCTGCCTGCTCCTCTTCCTCTATTTGAACCTCCTTGAGGTCCTCTTCCCCTATTAAATCCTCCTCTTGAAGATGTTTCACCTCCATGCTCAGTGAGTTTTGATTCTCCTTGGTTTCTTTGGTCACTACCTCTTCCTTGGTAACCACCACGCTCTCCTCTTTGATCTCTTTGATCCCTGCCTTTGCCTCTGCCCCTAGAAGACTGATCTTGCTTCCTCTTATTCCTTTCTTTAATTTTGATAGCCAATTGATAACACTGGTGTACAGTCTTGGGGCTTAATAAGGCCATTTCTTCTTGGATATTCCACTTCAAACCATTTAGATACCTAGCCACTTTGAGGCTCTCATCCTCTGTCACATTGGACCTCATACAAAGCTTTTGGAATTTTTCAATGTATGTGTTTACATCCATTTCTTTCTGCCTTAGGCTTTTTCTCTTCTTGTGTAGTTGAATTTCATAATCATCAGGCATATAGGCTTCTTTTACCTTAGCAACCATACCTTTCCAAGTTGATATGAGTTGTTTGCCTTCTTTTTCCCTCTCTGTTTGAACAAACTTCCACCATGTCAAGGCTAATCCTCTCTATCTTGACTTAGCAACCTTCACCTTCTGAGCTTCAGTCACTCCATCACGCTCAAAGTGATTCTCCATGCCTTCTATCCAATCCATGACTAAGTCTGGGTCCATCTTTCCACTAAATAGTGGTATACCTTCAAGTGCTTTTCCACTCAAAGCTTTCAATGCCTTCAAGAAAGGCTCCTCCTTCAAAACAAGGTCAGGTTCAGGGGTTTTATCTTCCTCTGCAACCTCTTCTTCTTTTGGACTTCTTCCCTCAAACTATGCACTCCTCATTGTCGTCTCCAGTTGGGCTATTCTTTCCCTCAATAAGTTATTGTCTTCTTCTTGCTCCTCAACCCTCTTAGCCAGCTCTGCATTTGTCACCATGGTGAAAGAATCACTTGACTCAATGTCTGACATGCAAGATTTCTTTCCCAAATCTTTCACTGCTCGGATACCAATCTAATAGAGACAAGGTTGGGATTGAGTCCCTCACTGGCTCAATGCTCTAGGTCACAACTTGATAACCCCCTTTGGTGTTAATTCATTCACCACACAACCTATAGGTCCTTTACTATTGAGGCACCCCTGGTTCACTTACCAACCCTTCTATCATTACAAAATTGCTACTACCAAGCAATTCTTGGTGCTCTTTCTTCACATTTCACCATCTAGCCCTTAATTCACTTAAAGACTAGCCTACTCCAACTTCTTTCCTACCCATTACAGGGGTGTGTGACACCTTCCCAGGCTTCCAAATTCATCTTTTCTAGGTGCTTGAACAAACACCAAGTTCCAATTTTCCATCATTTTCATAAAGTCCCTGTTCTAGGGTTTCTTTAGACTATTTCTTGGTCTATTCAGCATTTTCAAATCTCTATTGCACTATTGAGACTTCTATCTTCTTTCCTCACCTTCTTAAGCTTCCTGCATTCACCATACATCTTTGAACATCAATAAAATCATAACCCTGCTACGTGAGGGTTTAACCTTTTGACTATCTTTCCTTGCTGGGCCTTCAAGCTCGCCTAGGAATAGTCACTAGAATGCTTCTCAAACCTTTACTATCCCCTATGTCTACATTATTTACAAGAATGGAGTTTAGTTTTGTCTCCACAATGCCCATACTTCTTGGCACGGAAAGAAGACTAACTAAAACTCCATTTTTCTACGCATAACCAATCAAAAGAGCAACTAACAAAAACATAGAATTTACAAAGATAGTTGGAAGCGATGAAAACACTAGCTATTAAACTAGAATAATACTACAAAGAGCTTCACTACGTGTTATTCCAGGTAACAAAATTCCTTTTCTAATTCATTAGCAGCAACCACGCGGCAAGAACAGGAAAAACAGAAATTTTCACATCAAAAAGCACTGTTTTTTTCCTATTCACGTCAAAAATGAATGCTCAAAACCATCTCCCCCTCTAAAAGTTCGAGCAAAAATCTTTTTACAATCCCAAAGAATTAGTTAGGTTTTCTTTTCTTTTTAGCCTCAGGATGGCCAAAAGCTCCCTGTTTGAAAACACAGTGTGTTTGTCAATTTCTGCCTAAACCTTAGGAAACAACCACCTAAATGATTTCAAGCTAACTCAACCTCTTTTCTAAGAAGCAAAAAGGTCCCCAAACACCAACAAGGTGATCCACAAGACCAAAAAAAAATAACAAAGTGTTAATTAAAACAAAACTTCAAAAATAGACTTGTGCTTTGGCACTTTGGGCAGGCGCTCCTGCACCAGTCTTTAAGAGGACTAATTCAATCCCTAAAATATGATGCATCTAGCTATCAAATTTTAGGGACCAATGCAATTTTTGACCCCAAATCATGCTCCAAAGGCCTCTGAAAATGCAAATTACTAGAACCTAGAAAATACTGAAAAAAGTAAAAAAATATAGATTTCTGGTTTTCTCAGTTCTGTCACCCCTAGAATGCTCCGGATCAGCCGATTTTTTGTTTATGATATTTAGTTTACTATTTTCAAAATTAATTTAATATCCTCTTTTATGATTTCAATATCTAATTATATTCAAAATGTTAATGATGTTCCATTTCATGCATGTGATAGTGACTTGGCTTTGCCCATGTCACTTTGTGTCTTTGATCCTTCTCATGATATTCCTCTTGCTTTGAAGGATATATGTTTGCAAAAATATGAAATCATTGATACCTTTCTTAACATTACTCTACCTACCCTTCATTCCAATGCACTCTCCTCTATAGATGATGCATTAGTAAATGATGAACCTCCTTCCACATTTTATCCTCCCCAGATTGATACATTGAGAATATGTCTTCAAATAATTATTACACTAGTTGTGATGATTCTATAAATGTAATTTATGTCTTTTCTGCCCCTCAAAGGCCTAAGAGCTAGGTCATTTATCTGAATCCAGCTAATCTTTCTCCTAAAAGGATTTTTTCTATTGACAATGTCCCATTTGATAGCGATTCTCTTGATATTTCTATGGATCCCTCTTATAGAGTGGTAGCCCATACTTATAAGAATAGAATAAATAAACAACTAGGCCTTCTTCAAGCTCCTAAAAAAATGACTAAAGAACTTGGTGATTATGATCTTGTCGAGAAATTCTATGTTACTCCAACTAAGATCTCATTGTGGGACTTGCTTTAGTCTACTCTGGTTTATCAAGATATGCTTCAGGAAGCCTTGCAAAAGATCCTCTTGCCTTCTTCTGTTAGGCCAACGGATCCTAATGCATTGATAGCTTATATTTGTGTAGTTTCATTGAATATTACGTTCTATCCATAGGAACTTCCACCTTCAAAAGTACGTAGGCAAGTGGATCCTCTGATGATTATAGTTAACATTAATAATATCACCATTAGACGTACTCTCGTTGACACTATTTCAATGCTCAATGTATGTAGCATTGATCTATTGTCTAAGATTAATATTGATTCATCTTCTCTTAAGACTTTTTTTTTTAATTGGTGGGTTCGATAATGTTGGTTGGTAGCCTTTAGGCATGATAGTCTTTCCTTTAAGGTTGGGACCTGGTACCATACCCACCCTTGTATATGTTATGTCAGAAAAATTACCATATAAAATTCTTCTTGGTAGATCATGGATTCATGCTATGGGTTTTATCCTGTCTACCTTGCATAGATCTATTAAGTTAATTTGTAACAATCAATTATTCATAGTCAAGGATGACCCTAAGGCTATGCACTTATGCAAGATTATAGGTGTCGATCAGGTTTCAGTTGTGCCTACTCTTATTCCTTTAGTGTATTTCAATACATTGATGTCTGCTCTAGTAGTGCCTATCACAAAGGATGCTCTCGGGATAGATGTCCCTGAAGAAGGTCCTTCTAAAGAAATAAATCATAAGTCTACTCTTTCTACCTCTTCTCAAGAAAATGCATGTCTTGGTGATGATTGGGGTTCCTTAGACTTTGTAGATTCCTTCAGTTAAGAATATAAAGTCAACTTGATCTACTCAAGCCTTCCAATAACATCATTCAAACCCGCTAACAAAGATGGTTATTCTTCTATATCATAGGATAATGTGAGCAACAATTATAATGTTCTTAGTGTTAATCCTCCTTCTAAGGAAGATGATCACACTTTTGATAAAGATGTTAATGTTGGTATCCATGTCCAGAAGGTTGATGGTGATCCTATAGAAGAGTACGTCCCACCTTGCTGGAATAATGCTCTCTATGATGATCCTCCTCCTCAAGATTTTCAAACATATTATGGCCCAAACTTTAAGCTTGCCTCTAAATATGGCTATGAGCGTAAAGGTTGTAGGTGTAATGAACAAGGAATTTAGGTCCCTATAGAATGTGCACCTCGTAAGAATAATTTGGGGTTTGGTTGCTCAAATGAACAATCTAAATGAAAACCATGGTTGAATGTTGACATGATGTCCGCTCAATCTCATCCTCCATTGTCTTCTATCTTTGTGTCTTCTTTTTGTGAGTAGTCAAACTTTTCTCCATAAGAGAAAAGTTTTCTTCCTGCTCCTCATTCTTTTTCTGAGCAAGAGTGTATTATTTTGAGGCTTGTAAAAGCCCGCTTAATTACTCTTTCTCCTCCTAAGAAATGTCATAAGCATGTTAAAGAAAAGAATTATTTTTGTGCATACCATCAAGCACCTGACCATTCCACTAGTGAATGTAAGGTCTTGAAGGAAAAAATACAAAAAATTCATGATTCAAGGGCCATCACTCATTTAATTTTTTATGCACCTACCTCTTCTTCAAATGACAAGTGATATCGAGGTCTACTTTTATTCTATATGTTCTAATTATCTTGCATGGTTCTCCTCCCCTATATGTTTGGGGAAGTAAAAACCTATTCTAAAGATGTGTGTACTTCTTAAAGGATCCCCTCTCCTCTCTCTATCTTTCAATTGGAGTGTCTGCTTGAGTGGGCCCCTTTTCTTTTGAAGGGTTCCTGAGGGACCCCCTTTGAAATATTCTTGCTCAAATGAATTCTATGGTGTCTAGCTTGGGGGCAACTTGACTAGACCTCTCTTTTAAAATAGTGTGTCCTCTTATGCCTTGCATAACCACCCCATCTTTTGCCCTAGTCAAAATGGGTCCCACTTCTTGTTTTTTTTCCTTCATTGTTTGTGAAAACAAAGTTTGGATTTTTTCTTTTCCAACCCTTTTTTTTTCTTTAGTTTATTCTATTAGAATTGAAATCGGAACCGAATTGGGTTTTGAAACTGGTTTCAAAGATCGATTATTATTCCTCATCCTGATAGTATTCTTTTGCCTTTTTGATTTGTCTTTATCGGAGTCAGAGCCGGAGTGGAAGTTAAGTCTAAATTTATTCAGAGTTTCAAAATCAATTCCAATTCCACCTCCGCCTCCACTTTTTGGAATTTTGTTTAGACTTAGGTTTTGTGTTAAGTTTTTCTCGTTTCAGTCTTTATGTTTTTCTTTTGTTATTTGTTTCACTTTCTTCTTTGTTGGCAAAACTAGATCCGTAACGGGAATCGATTTGGAAAATTGGATAATTTTCTAAATCATTTTCCACTCCGATTTTGCTTCCGTCATTTTTTATCGTTGACTTTACTGAAGTCCCACAACAGTAATGTGCCAGTTCCTTCTACAATTCTGACTCTGATCAGCCACATTTGTGGCATTAATTATAGGAGCTCTGCATGTATGAAACTATGAGATTTTACCTTAATTAGGGATTAACTGGTAGTTATCATCATTTTTCAAAAGATCAAGAGTGAACCAGAGTTGCAGTGGAGCATTTTTGTGTGTGAGTCGATCGAAAGGGAGACAATCACATGCAGAATCATCTCAGAGATCTAACCTATTTATTTGGCATTTGAGGTAGGGTTTTTTGTTCTTCTCTTTCGTTTTATTTCACGTTTTTTGTTTTTGTTCGATCATTTTTTTCATGCGAGTTTGTGATTCTTAGTTCTATTGTGAGTTCATGTGATTCGTTTTCTTTCTCTTTTTGTTTGGTTTTTCTTGTTTTAGTTTTTTCTTTTCTAGTATTTTGTTTCTTGTTTGTTTGTTTTTGACACAGTCATTTTCACATTTTAATCATGACCGCATCGTGCTGCCCTAGTTTTTAAAATGCATTGATTAGTTACTGTTTTTACATTTGTAGGGTTTAGTAAATGATGGTTTTACTTAGGAATCCTGTTGTGTTTTGAATCTAATTAATTTGGATGGCGTTAAGTTCGTGCCCTAATTATTTGAAATCAAGGGTTGGTAATTTAGGGTTTTGACATGTTATTGTTTTAAATATGATGCCCTAATTAGTACGGTTACCTCTCATTCATCTGGCGATAGTCTTATATAGGTTATTTTCTAGCCCCTTTCGTTTTGGTATGACCTAGTCCTTAAAAAAATATAATGATGTCATTTATCATTCGGTTAAAATCTCTTATGACGTCATGGTTATTTTAGGTAGAAGCGGGATCAAAATCAATTTAGACTTTGAACGATGTTTTGTAATAAGTATCGATTCCATTTGCATCCCATATCTAACTCCACTTATAATAAGAAGTAGGCTTTGAAAATAATGGTAACCTACGCAGAAGTGGAACCAGAATTGAATGTGAAATTGGAAAATCTTCGTGAAATCGAATAAGTTATCATTCTGATTCCGATTCTGGTTACCATTCCAATTCTATCTCTGGTCTCTCTTGTTATTACTATAATTTCAATAATAGTTTTTGATCTGATCCTGGTAGTGTTTTAAAAAAGAGACTATTTAGAGTGTTTTCTGCTTGGCCCCACCTCCAATATATATATGAAGGGTAAGATTTTAAAGCATATTTTTTTATATTTGGTAATGGATCTAATTTGAGGTTATGTTGTAGGAAGCTAAAAAATGTCAGGAGTATTAGGAGAATCTTCCCAAAGGAATCAGCCAGTAGAAACTTCAAAGGCATCAACTAAGCCTAAGAAGATTAAGCTGGAGCAGTTACCTTATACCTTAAGGTATAACCATAGGGGTCCTATTATCACTGCAAGTAAGGTGGAATCAGATTGGTTTGGTGTAACTGATACCAATTTAGGCCCATTCAATTTTGAGGATTTATACTCAGAAACATTCACTGAGGATGTAACAGGGAGAACTGGAAGAATAGTTGAGTTTGGCTTGGCTCACATCATTGTATTTCCTCTATCCATCCAATGCCCAAAATTGATCATGACAGCAGCAAGAGCTTACAATTTGGCCACTAGACAATGTGATCATAGACCTAACTCCTCAAATGTTTTAGCACATGTTTAGTGTCCCTGATCCAAAGAACCTAGTACAATTGAATAAGGCAGATGCTTTAGGGATATATAGAAAACACAAGGAGGCCAACAAGGCTCATTTGAACAAGAAGTGGTTGAGAGTAGAGAAGAAGTCCCTGGAAAATCTCTTAGATCAACCAAAGAGGGTAGAATTTTGCAAAGAGGTATCAGACCTAATAATGATGTTGTCTAGAATCTTTGGGAAGAGGGATAGATTTCATTTTAAGGAATGGATGTTTCCTTTCATTCAGAAAATCTTTAATGGAAAGCAACAGTTTGATTGGCCTAATGATTCTCTCAGATACCATTCATGATCAGCTAACCAGAATAATGGAAACCAAGAGCTTTTTCATGGCTTCTTATGTTGTCTATGTAGCAGCTAGACGAGGCATCTTTCCAGGTTTGAATAGAGTAGGAATATTCAGAGAAGTTGATGGAAAAAAGGGAGTATGGGATCATTATGATCAACTATCCCTATAGGTTTTTGAAACACAATTTAGGAGAGTTAATGATGCATTCTTATATGTAGTCATTAACTACCTTAATAGAGATGCAGGGTACAAATTGAGCCAAGAGGCTATGGCCTTTATCACAGAATGGGGATGTTGGTATATCCAATACCCCAAGTTCACTTATTTCAAATTGGAAGGATTTGAGGGTCATCCCCACTTACTTTTGAGATGTTGCAGCAATAGGATGGTTCTGATGGAGTTTGTTTACCAAGCTCTAGGGGTCAATGCCTAATTTGGGATAAAAAACAAACTAGGTTGTCACAAGTTCCCCATGCAATTGGGTGAATATAGTTGCCCACACCTTGTGGGATCTAAGGTGGTTTGCAGTGAATTTATACACTTAAATTTGGGCTTGTATACTTCCCAAAAGAACTTTGATCCAAAGAAGAAAATGAATGCTTTGCTGGCTTCGGTCTTTGAAAAACATTTCAATCTATTAGAGGACTTTTGGAGTGATCTTTAGGATGAATATAACCTCAGGAAGAGGAATTATGAGAGGTTTTTCGTTTCACTCATAGTAGAATTCAGGGTCAAAGATGATATTCCTCATACATTAGTAGATGATGGAGTTGTGTTGGATCCATCATATGAAGCATTGAACATTGGTACCAAAAGTTTGGATCTGGTAGATTGGGATGGTGAGGAGACCATCAACATCAAGCAAATAAGGAGACTAGTCTTGGATAGGAGTATCCACTGGGCTGTTCTAAGAGCCAAAACTCCTGGGGGTCTAGCTCCTAAGAAAGGGAAGGGATATAAGAGAATCAAAAGGAAATTGCCTCCCAAGGGGCCTTTGGAATTCTTCCCTCCTGATATTGAAGAAATTGAGCTTGAAGCCCCTACTCAAGATTTACCTGGAGTACAAGAGGGGGATGCTCAAATAGGACCTGTGGCTTCAATACTAGCAATAGGCGAGTCATCTACTCAAGTCCCTCTTACAGAGCAACCAGATGGAGAGATGCCTAAGGGAACTCTTCATGGTATAGCTGAAGAATTAAAGGGAAAATGAGTAGATCCAAAGATCCATGATGTTGAAATGGACTATGATGAGACCTTATCAAAGAAAGATGCACAAGAAAATATGCCTCTAGAGGAGGAAACTGAACATGTGCTAACTGAAGAGGATCAATGGGCATTGTTTGAGGAAGCAAAGAAAGCTTTAGATGCTCAAGCACATGCAAAGGCAATGGAGAAGTAAAAGGAAATAGATGTTAAGGCACAAGCAGATGCCTTACTTCAACAACAACAAATGGAGGCCAAGTGAAGAGATGATGAAGTGCAGAAACAACAAAGGAAAAAGGAGCAGGAGCTCAAAACTAAGAAGAAAATGACAAGCTTGAAATGGTGCAGAAAATCCATGAGCTTGAAGAGGAAAAAGCTAGGCAGCGGAGAGAAAGATAACCCCTTGAGGGTAAATTGAAACTAGTTGAAGAAGCCTAAAATAAATGGGAGGAGGCACAGTGCATACAAAAAGAGAAAGATGCTGAGGAGCTGGCCAAGTAGCTATAAAAGGAAAAGGAAGCCTCAGATAGACTTAAAGTGTTAGAAGAAGAAAGGAACAAATTGCTTGAGGAGAAGAGATTAGAAGAGGAAAAACTGAAAAAGGAACAAGAAGACAAGAGGGTACAAGAGAAAAGGACAAAGAAGAAGCTAAAAAGCTTGCACAAGAAAATGTAGAGCAAGAACAAAAAAATGTACAAGAGGTTGATTCTCAACCTAAGGTTAATATGCTACTGCCCTCTACAACTGTTGCTTCTTCTTCAACTGTAATGGCCACTACTCCAAGTGCTCCTGTGGTGGCTAAATTCTGCAACATGTTAGTATATCATGTAAATCAAACTAACATGGAAAAATCCAACAAACCCTATGAAATATTGCTCCATACTAGATATGCTAAACTAAGACATTTAAACAACTAGAAATACCAAATGAAATGATTTTAAAGCACAAATAACATGAAGCAAATCTATCCCATATTGGATTGGTGCAACTTAGTGTTGTAGGAAGTTGCCCTTTCCCAATCCTTGATAAGCTTAGTGAGATAGACAATGAGATGCTTGAACTCAAGTTGCCTATAGTGTAGATGCTTGGATATGTGGCTGTTGTAGAAATGAGAGAAAATGCCTTGCATTTATAGGAGAAGCTGAGAGAATAGAGGCCAAGATTAGGCAATGTGGGACTAAATCTCATCCAATAGGATAGATTGGCCAAAGCTTGTGCAAGTTTTGGTCAATGTGCCCATTCAAATTTGAATTTTGGATGAAATGACATGTTTAGGGGGGATGAAAGGTGCAATAAATGCTATGTTTGACTTGTGCAAATAGCATTTAAAACCTTGTTGGAAGGGACAAGTCCCTTTTGGGGGGAAGATTCAAATTGGAAGAATATTCCATTTTGATTCCATTTTGAATGTAATTAGAGGAAATAATAAATCAAATAAATGATTTATTGGTGCAAGTGGGTGGGTTAGTTAGGAGTTTGGATTTGACTCTAGTTGAGTCAAAAGCTAGAGAATGATAATCATGATTAGAAGTTAATTAATGTAGATTAATTAACTTGGATGATATTAAGAGGTGACATTTGATAAATCAAATGAGAAGAACTTTAAGGATTTGATTAAATAATTTTGATTTATTTAATGAACCTTAGTAAATTAATCAATAAATTGCTTTAATTGATTAATAGCAGAATTTGATGTTAGTTAGAGTGAGATGTATGATGTCAGTTTTGCATGTCTACATTTTGCCCCTCTTTGAAGCAATGTACTCATTGCATTGGTTCAAAGAATGATGCCGTTGATATTGAAATTAAAAAAATTTTGATTTTTTTGGATGCCCCAGCAAAAATAAGTAGGTTAGTACATTGCCCCCTTGAGAGATTGAGCGAAAAGATACAATTTGAGGTGGATCTCGCGACAAAGAGGTTCAAAATGGATGTATGGATGGTTAGACTATATGATAATGAAAATGAGATGTTCGGAAGATGCTTAGAATAACAAATTTATATTATCCTAAACAACTTAAACGATTATGCAATGCATGTGAGATGGATGAGATGGATGATGTTGTCCTGATATGATGGTATGACATGATTATGCAAAATGAGAATACAGATGCAAGATGGATGCATTGTTATCGTGAAAGAAGATAGAAGAATGAGAGGGATGAACCCTTAAATTCAAGAAGATGAAGAAGTCCAACAAGTCCCTTAGTCATTAAGACTTTATTGGATATGACAATGAATGATGATGGTGTGTTGCTTATCCAGGGATGGGAAAAGAGCGTACCTTTCTTTATGTTTGATAACACATGTAGGTGCGATGCATCAAGGTATTAAGAACCAGGATGGCATTGCGCCTAGTGTGATGGACTTTGAATCGACAATCAGATAGGAGTACTCTTGTTCACACTTGAGAAACATAACCTTATTCAGAATGCAGTTCAGATATTCCAGACATCTCGGGCCAAAACATAAAAGGCAAGCCTTCTTATGTGGTCAACAAGATACCTAAAACATCCTTCCTACAAACAAAACAAAGTATGCATGAAAAAGTTATTTTAGAAGAATATCCAACAAGCACAGCAGATAAAAAGATAATGATCGTTGCCCCATTCCTTTCTCTCTAAACCTGTTTTGTTTAGGCATCATTGAGAGGTCCTTGGAATGAGCGCAAAATAAGATAGACCAAAATAAAGTAAACAAACAAGTTGATGTTCTTCGTATCGTTTGCCAAGGCTAAACTACTGTGGGGTACCTGATGCTTATGTCCATCGCAGGAAAACTTCATCCTAGGACATGTAGTGATCAGGGTTTTGGTAGGACTGATTGGGTGATAAGCTATTGATACTCCGAGTTGACCAATTTGCTAACTTACTGACTTAGGCCTTCGAGACTTTGACGATTAGGCGTTCACTTTGGAACCTGCTAAACTTGCTTCTGACTAACTCACCAAAAGGGTGAAAGGGACGATGATTTATTATGAGTGATGACAATCACGGGTGAAAGCGAGATGAAATGGATGCACCATTTTGGTTTTTTCAAATGTTTTGAGGCTGTTTTTGGAATTTTGGGATGTTTTACAAATGTTTTTGGTATTTTCAAGATTTTACAACAAACAGATTAACTCAAAGACCTATCCTAGGGGTCTCAGGAGCTGATCCATAGATTAGCCTTGCCTACGTTATATACGCAGAGACCACGTAGTTCGACTGGTGGTGGACTGACTTGATGAAAAGATGGACAAACAGATTGCCATTTTATTGCCTAAAGGACTGACTTAAGATGTAGACTAGATGGGCAAACGGATTGCCAATGCGACGGACGCCTACAGGACTGACCCAACCGTCTTAGGGGATGATCAAAGATCAGCCTTGCCTACGTTCAAGCTCAGAGATGACGTAGTTCGACAAGGTAGAAAAAACTGACAAGACTTAATGATGAAATTTTTGAAGATTTTCTGATATTTTGACATGTTTTTGGATTTTTTGAATGATTTGGGTGTTTTTGAAATTTTTGATGGATTTTTTGAATGTTTTTGGTTTTTTCTGATGAAATTTTGAATGTTTTTGGTTTTTTCTGATGAATTTTTTGATGTTTTTGGTTTTTCTGATGATTTGGATGTTTTTGAAATTTTTGATGAGTTTTTTCTGAATGTTTTTGGATTTTTGCATGATTTTGACAATTTGGATATGATATGTGATGATATCAATGCTCTATTTTGAGATTTTGTTATAAACCAAGCTTAAGGTTGATTGATCAGATTGATGGATTGATAGTTTGACTAAGTGTGTTAAGTCAAACAAAAGTGATAATGCACTTGTAAATTCTAGGAAGTTGTGTTATCCCAGAGTAAACTCGTACAAAAAGGATAATTTGGCTAGGTGTGTTAAGCCAAACAAGGTGATTATGGATTTGATAATTTGGCTAAGTGTGTTAAGCCAAACAAGATGATAATGAACTTGTCAACCCAAGGAAGTTGTGTTATCTTAGAGTAAACTCGTGCACAAGATGATAGTTTGACTATGTGTGTTAAGTAAAACAAAGTGATGATTGATTGGATTCGATTGATCAAGATTGATGAAGCTTGGTTTGGAACAAAGTTGTTTTGATGATTTGATGTTAAGCTGACGTGTGCATTAGATGCAACTGATATTGATTGTTCATATGGATATTCCATGAAAGATAAAGCTTGATTAGGAATGTCTTCTTATCAAAATATGCCATGGGCTAATGACTTGGATTTTTGGCTCACAAATGCTTTGGCCAATTTGATTTCACATTTGCCAATGTTTGGATCACCACATAAGTTGGATGATATATATCAAGATTTATTCCTGAAGCAAGATGCAAACATCTGCCCCCAGTGTCTAGCAATGTTTGAACGACCATGGGTGGATTCTTGGATATGAATGGATATGGATCATCTTGTGATAAGATAATGGTGTTCGAACAGAGGAATGCTCACTCAGATAATGCTTCAAGGCTTAGATAGCCTTGGGTAGGATAGGATCAATGAAAATGACCCATGTCAAGATTTTTACCATAAGCAAGTGTAAAGTGTGCTCCAAAATTTTATCAAGATCAAGGTAACTTGGACCTTGGATGCAGACGGAAAATGGATTGGATAAACGGTTCATGGATGAACGGGTGATATGGATGGAATGTTGGCTTCATTATGGATGCGATAAGATGCTTTCTCCTGAACTAGCGCACGTAGATGGTCGATTCTACACATGATGCCTGTTTGCCAGGTTTTCATCATGGTACTTGTCCAAAGTGCCACCGAAATGGTTTTCGCTGGAGGATGATTTTTTTCTTTACTGTTTTCAATCCTTTTTCTGATTTTTTTGGATTTTTTGATTTTTTGATTTTTTTTGTTGTTGCCAAGATGCCTATTTGCCAGGTTTTCATCAGGGTGACCATTTTTTTAGGACATTTTTTGATTGTTTTTGTATTTTCTGAGATATTTTAAGTTGATGTTGAACCACCTGGTGGTGCTGATGTTGATGCTTCTGTCATAATGTTCCATCGATATCCTACTTGTAGAAGTTGTCTTGCCAAGATACATGCACTTGAATGCAACTTTTGAGATTCTTGATCTGCTTTGCTGATACCAGAGTTAACTCTGTCTTTGTGCGCACATCGCGATAGAGTGCCTTCTGAATCCTTATGATGAAGGGTTGCTACCAACACATGGTCAATGTGAGAGCTGGATATCATGTGTGGAGGCATGGATGGAGTGTGTTTAGGAGTAAAAGATGGATTAGTCGATAGTTTGGAACCTTTGACTCTCCAAACTTGGGAAGATGAGCAATAATGGGTGGATACGGAAGTGTGTGTGGAATTAGGACCAACTGCTTGATACACTTTGTATGTCACTTGAGAAGCATGTTTTCTCTTTTGTGGACATCTTTGATGGATACTTTTCTCTTTTTTATTTTGCCCCATAGTTTCTTTGACTGATGGAGTTTGATAGGGATAATCATTCTTTGTATTCTTTGGTATCCATTTGTATTTGATTTGTCTGATATTCTTCTTAGATTCTTTTTCTTTGATGACATTCTTCATGCTTTGATTCAAATCTTTCTTTTGTTGTTGGTCCCAATTCATCGATGGGGTGATGGGTGGATGGAGATTTAGCACGTGGCGGGTTGTAGTATTGGCATTGGTTTCATCATAAGGATTCTTCGTGCTCCCCATGTTGATGTTTGCTCAAGATGAAGTTGCCCCCAGTTTGGTGATAGTATTACTGATATGCTGAGATTCCTTGATTGTTGAGTAACCAAGGCCTTGATGCTTAGGATTGCCAAAAATTTGCACTGGTTCTAGGATACCCTGTTCATGTAGGCCCAATCCTCTGCCTTGATAATTCATCTGTTGAAACATTTTATTCGCCATAGGATATGATCTACCTTGGAAAAAAGGTGCTAATCCTTCTCTGCTCTGTGGCGGATCTTCAAAAGTGTCAGCTTCTTTATTGACGAGATAGCTTGCTCTAAGAAAGGTGAGTGATCAAACTTTATAAGTGATAGGATCCTCCACATGTGGGATAAATTCCTGATTGATCTCTTTGGATTGATCTTGTAGTGCTTCTTCTAGAGGTATTGATGATTCACTGTCATTGTAAAAGTCTTCCTCATGATTTATTCTTGATATGCTTTCACATGATTTTTTTGATTCACAACTTTTGTAGAAACCTTCTTCATGACCTATTTCTGATATGTCTCTGTATTTGTCTACATCTTGATCATGTGTACAAATGTTAAGAGTAGGAAACTCTTGTTTGTTGGTAATGATTTGAAGAGTATGAGACTCTTGTTTTTGAAGATCATCTACGTGTCCATCCAAAGAAAGCATCTCATGGGTAGATGGAGGAGTATGTCCTATGCGGATATGGTCATCATTTGCGGCATCTTGTATAGATAAAAGAGTGCTCATTAGATCATTGTAGTATCTCGGAGATACAAATTCTTGATTTTGACTAATTCTAGAATTACTTTCAACATGCTTTGGATCAAGTTCTTGACATGGGTCAATTTTAAAGAATGGACTTCTTTCTTGGATATCTTCATTAGGAAGTGGCTCAATATTCTCTTGAAGTTTGAGAGGTTCTGGATCAAATGTTGGGATAGGGATTCCTTCAATATCTTTAACCATGAGGTCAAAGGATTTCAATATGTTGTTGGAAGGGCCATTGCTAGGCCTTGATGGAATATTTTGATCATGCTTTGGAATACATTCTTGAGATATTTCCTCTAACTTATAAGGCGATGTAGAAAATTTTTCAATATGATCATTGGTCGATGGATCGTAGATTATGTCAATGGGATCAAATAATTGTAACACATCTTGAAATAGATCACTAAAAAGTGGCTCTTGATGAATGATGATTTGATCAATGGATGGGGTAGAAGCATCTTCAAGATCTTGAACATTGTTTTCAACAATTGTGGAAGAGAGATTACCAATGTCTTCAACCATATGATCAAGTGATGTTGATATTTCTTGAATTTGATCATTGTTGGGTATTGTCATTGAGTTTTGATCGTGATTGAAAAGTAGCTCTTGGTGTATGTTGATTTGATCATTGGTCAAGGTTGAAACATCTTCAAAGTGCTTATTGATATATTGATCTTGATTTTTGATTTCAACAATTGTGGTGGGAATCTGTTGCAAGCTTTGTTGAGCGGGTAAGGCCTGTGTTTGCTGCTGAGCCAACAACGCTTGTTGTTCATCATATTGTTTTTGTGCCAACAAGGCTTTTTGTTGGGCTCTTTGTTGTGCTACTTCTTCTTGGATTGATTGCAATAGTGCGTAGAATTCTGCTTGTGCTTGTGCTTGTTGGGCTACTTGAGCCGCTTGTGCTTGCTGAGCAACTAGCTGTGTAGCTTGTTGGGCTCGGAGTGCCTTTTTGCGGGAAGCTTCTTGAGCGGCTTGCAACATGATGGAGAATGAATTGGTCATGTTGTATTTTGGCGGTGGTGGCAGTGGTGGTGGAATGGGAATGGTGTTGATTGTTGGGATTGCTTGGATGGTTGCCATCTATTGTTGCGATGTCGATGGAAAAATGGGATGATTTGGTATGATGTTTTGATTTGGCATGATGGATTGAAATTGAACATTGTTGTGGTCTAGAATCATATTTCCTTGATTTAGGTAACTTTGATTTTGCATGGTGTTACCTTGACTTGAATCAACATATGGAGTTGCCAATATATTGCTAGGATTTTGAACAACATTAGGGGGATTTGAAAACATGTCGACCCCAAAGTTTACCAAGTGTGGATTTGAAATGGTCATGTTTGGTAAAGTTGCACTTGGTATGTATGGATTTGGTGGGATGATGTTTGGAAAACTCATGCATTGAGTGTTTGGTTGATAGATTTGCAGATTTGGACTTAAATTTAAATCTATCATTGGGAAAGGTGTTCCAAAATTTAGATCGGGCATACTCACATTCATTGTACCATTGATGTTTTTATGAGATAATGCTCCCATGTATGCATTGTACAAGATTTGATAATCAAATGGTATTGCAAGGCTTGGATAGTTTGGTTGAATCGAATTGCTCATGATGGATGGATCAAATTTATATTCCATGTCCCTCTTGTGTTGAGATCGAGTTTGAACCATAAAATGAAGATCAATTTTCAAGAATGTAAGAGATGAACCTCTAATCCTTTAGATCGGTCTAAACCTTAGGTTCAAAGAAGTCAAGAACTAGGATAATTGAAGGATCAAAGCGATGATGAGGATGAGAGAAACGAAAGATGAGTGATACAGATGAATGGAACTCTTAAAGAAACTTTGAAAGAAATGCTAAAACTTTTAGGACTTTGATTGATCGTGATTGGATTGATGGTTTGACTAGATGTGTTAAGTCAAACAAGATGTGATGAATCTAATCATAAAACTCTAGGAAGTTGTGTTATCCAAGAGTGAACTCCTACAAGATGATAGTTTGACTAAGTGCGTCAAGTCAAACGAGGTGATGATTTGATAATTTGGCTAAGTGTGTTAAGCCAAACAAGATGAACTCGTAAACCCTAGGAAGTTGTATTATCCAAGAGAGAACTCATGTATAGGATGATGGTTTGACTAGTTGTATTAAGTCAAACAAAGAGGTTTTGATTTCTCTTAGAAGTTTAGCATAAAAAATGACAAAGATTCCAAGAGCTGTTGGTGAGATGGAAATTTGATTGATTTAATGGTTGAGAGATGGATGAAAGTGATTGAATTTGATCCTAGACTTGACCTAGATGACACTTCTTCTTACAAGACCTTGGTGTTGAAGGACACGCTATATTTCCTATGGGAGGAAAGCAATCCTTTCAAAAAGTTTGGGATTTTTTTGATAGTAAAACTCATTGAACTCAGGATCTCAAGATGCTCCTCACGAGCTTTCAGACTAAGCTTTTTGAACTTCGGTTTTGGGATTTTGATCATGTTAAAAAACACATGTGTAATCGAATTTGTCTTTTTTCTTGTCTTAGTGAATCCCTTTTACCAAAAGCACTTGCTTGATTAGGTTTTCAAACTATATGTCTAGTGTCTCATTCTCTTTCTCATCCCACAAGGTCCTTTATGCTGAAATCGAGGAAAATAGGGAAAAAGTTCCTTATGTTTATCCTTATTGGAAACAAATGATGGTAGAATTTGCACACTTAGAAACCTCTAGGAATGTGATTCCTAGGGATACCAAGAGTGGGCAAGTTTTTCAATAGGTATTTGTTTCTTCCAAGGTGTTTGAAATTTGAGGCTCTTGTGTATGTTTGTTTTCCAAATTTTTTCAAGATCAAGCAATGTGTTTTTTTCAAGCACTTTCACACTCCTAGGTTGATGAGACAATACCTTGTTGGGTTCCCACTTGGATAAATCCAGCTGCACATATCTTGTGCGAATGGCTAAATGCTTGACCACACTGGCTCCCCTCCACGGCACTCACTTATTCGGGTCAGCCAAGCATTAGTACCCATGAATCTCCCATGGCATACTTTCCATTTCCACAACAAGACCGCATGTTATGTGGGGCGGCTTCAAAGGACATGACCTTTTGCACCAACAAGATAGATAAGGTTTTGGCCAATTTCTAAACAAGGGGTTCTAATTCGGGCATTCCGTTCGTGGGGGATTATCCAACGTCGGCGAGAGTCCATTGCTGTCCATCTCGTCGGAATAATCCTCGTGATATTGGCCTTTGTTCCAATATCCACACTTATATACCGGTTGGAAGTCGCTTGGCTTTAGCGTGTTCCCGGTTGGGTTGTTCCCTTGGGTGAGTACTTTTTCCCACAAGGCAGGCCCTCTAAGTTAACAAAAGCGAGCTAACATATCCCGTCGTTCACACAACCCTCATTGAAAAACAAAGGGGAGAACCTCCGCAATATATCGTGCTCACACTCGCATGTTTTGTTCAATTTTAGATCCCAAATTGAAGTGTGGAGGCAATCTTTTATGCAACTTAGGGTCATCAAAAATACTTTTGATTCTCAAGATCGCCGTGAAGCGCGAGAGAAGCGCATACGCCCTTTTAAATGACACTACTTTGCAAAAAAGTTTACAAAACACAAAGTACACATGTTCAATTTTAAATTCCTCAAAGCAATGATGAGTTCATTTTAGAAGCACCAAAATGAAGTGTGAAGTTTGCCTTGTCCAATTTTAACCCAAATTGAAATCTAGTAAGTGTCTAAGGTTTAATTTTAACCAACTTTGAAAAGATCAAGTCAATGATTGATTTTAAGCCCAAATCGAAATGTGAGTTGGTCTAAAACAGAATAAAAAGGGTAGTAAATGGAAGCTCTAAGATTGTTTAAACAAGCATTAAAAAATGCTTTTTCCAAATCTCAATTTCAAGAAAAGCTCCAAGTCCACTCTATCCGCCTTTATTTTCATTTGATCACAATGTCAACACCTCCAATTTCAATCTTGATGTGAACCTTCAACTTCAATCTTGTTGTCAATACCTTCAAGTTTCAACCTTCTAACACCTTGCTTTCAACTTTGATGTTTCAACCTTGATTTCAACCTTTATGTCAACCTACAAACAATGCAAGGTTGTTATAAATAAGATGACCCACTAAGTCTCTCATAATCAATTATCTTAATCATAAGATGAAAGTTAATAGTATACAACCATTATCAAGAAAATAATAAAGAAAGGCATCCCACCATGTTTATCCTTTGAATGCCATACTACCTAAAGACTTGTACATATAGCTAAAAGATAAAATATCAAAGCCTACACCTTGACCACAAACTATGAAAAATCATAATCGATGAATGATTCTAAGTCTTAATTTTGATGTTTCTAATTTTCCAACTCCAATATGTTTGTGCTCCTTGATTCCAAAGCTAAATTCCAAAATTCCATTGATTCTTTGTGTCAACTCCTGAATAAATGATAAGAAGTCTCAAGTACCATATGCTAAATCCCATCAGATAATAAAGTTACAATCATGATAATTTTTAACACCATAGTAATTTTTTTTTAAACACATGGCTTGTATAACTAAACAACGATCAATAAGTAATCATCAATTTTCCTTAAGCCGATTACTAATTCCAAGAGAGACATGAATAGAGTTCCACTAACACGAGATCCATTCTCAGGTGATTTGATATGCCATAAAGGCATTCATGATGCTCAACATTATTTTCCTGTGCTGCCTGTGGAGAGTAGTTAGATTAATATAAAGTTACTTATCTACATGCACACATCTGGTCACCCATCATAGGTTGCTACCTAATTAAATGCAAGCAGTTGGTTTCCTGTCAAAAGCTTTCACCTAGAAGAAAAACTCATGTGTGGGCGTGAGTGCTTTAGCCTTGACAGAGTAGCTGTACTATGAAAAAAGAACAACTAATGACCATTTGATATGATAGCAACCTGCTTCTACCTAGTTTCTAATGTCATATGTGTATATCTTGTTCAAATTGGGAACAATCATTTATTAGACAAACAGTCCAAGGGGTACTTGATGGATTATTTGATGCAGGATACCTCATTACTGTGACAGTTGGAGCATCTTGATGTCAATACCACCATAAAATATAAGCAATGCAGCCTCACATGTGAAAACAAACCAAGGGAAACATTAAATGTAGTCTTCAAATTTGGAAAAAAAGAAAGAAGCAAGAGAGACAAACACCATTCGCTCTACATAAATGAGTTTATATCCCTGCAATCAGTACTGTATCAACTGTCATGGAAGACACAAAAGTGGAATTCAAGAACAATCTTCTTTTTCTTAGAGAATGAATACAAACACTCTGCACACTGCCAAACACTTTAGAGCACCTGCCAACTCATTAATGGTAGTTTGTTGAGACAGGTTGAAAAATCAAATATATATATTGGGCTCTCTAAAGCTAGTGTGGACACTATTAGGCGAGCTCATGCAATGCATTCCATAACAGTTGTTTCAACTTGAATGGTCTTTGCGGACATGACATGATGCCAGTCACTTGACATGATGCCTCAAGGAAATGTTAAAGATTGGACAACAAAGATCAGACCTCTCATGTTGCTGTCATATCTGCCTCGGTAGACATCTTTGCAGAATGTGGGGCGCAAAGAATAAGGACATGAGCTCTTGTTAGAGCACATAAGGCATAGACTAGGCATGTGAACTGTTGACAGAGCATACAAGTTGTTTGTCTTTTCAAATGCTGTAGTCGCAACTACCCCAGCAAACATATATGCAAGATGTGGATGTGTAGGGAAGGAACATGAACTAATTCACAAGAAGCCTCAAATAAATGTATGAAGACTATGGAGGCAGAGACCAAACATGCATGTAGACATTTTGACAAGAAGCTTCAAAGAAATAAGGCGCGCAAACCTCTAGCTAGAAAAAGAGGAAAGCTGTAGAAACTTCAATGCTAAATGCAGCAGGCAGGCGTCCAGATGGCATGTCTCTTAATCTGATCAATGGTAATAAATGACAATATAGAATGTGGGATTGTTGAAAAGACATTTGAAAATTTGTAACTTAAATGTCATTGGCAGGCGTAAATTCAACGAATAAAGGCATTTCAAATCAATGAAACTAGCAGGTATGAAAATTTTGATTTCCACTATCTTTCCATTAGTGCCATTGATTGCAGGCTATACTGAGAATGAAATGTAAGAAAATTTCAACTAAATGTAGTTGGCAGGTGTGATATAAATTCCATAATCCTAAAACAGTGACCAAACCAATGAATGCAACTACCATCTAGACCAACGGGTAAAGGCATACAAAACTTTCAAATTACTACCATTAGCAGGTGTAAAATAAAATGCAACAGGTCTGCGTAAGAACCACATTGAATTTAGGCGTGGGAAAATTCAAAGTAACGTAATAAATGAAGATTTAGAATAACTACACCTGAAATAGAATGAAATAACATGCATCAAACAGTGGTTACAGATATAGAATCAAAAGGCGTATTTATTTTACTGTCAAGATTAAAGAAGGTTCTTCTAAATTTGTGGACCAATAAAGCATATTATGAAATTAGGCGTTTGTCAAACATTTGGAAGTTTTGCAAGTCGCCTTTCTATCAATCTTGTTGCCCTCCTTCTAGCGCCATTTTGTGGTGGCTAAATTCTGCAACATGTTAGTATATCATGTAATTCAAACTAACATGGCAAAATCCAACAAACCCTATGAAATATTGCTCCATACTAGATATGTTAAACTAAGACATTTAAACAACTAGAAATACCAAATGAAATGATTTTAAAGCACAAATAACATGAAGCAAATCTATCCCATATTGGATTGGTACAACTTAGTGTTGTAGGAAGTTGCCCTTTCCCAATCCTTGATAAGCTTAGTGAGATAGACAATGAGATGCTTGAACTCAAGTTGCCTATAGTGTAGATGCTTGGATATGTGGCTGTTGTAGAAATAAGAGAAAATGCCTTGCATTTATAGGAGAAGTTGAGAGAATAGAGGCCAAGATTAGGCAATGTGGGACTAAATCCCATCCAATAGGATAGATTGGCCAAAGCTTGTGCAAGTTTTGGTCAATGTGCCCATTCAAATTTGAATTTTGGATGAAATGACATGTTTAGGGGGGATGAAAGGTGCAATAAATGCTATGTTTGACTTGTGCAAATAGCATTTAAAACCTTGTTGGAAGGGACAAGTCCTTTTTGGGGGGAAGATTCAAATTGGAAGAATATTCCATTTTGATTCCATTTTGAATGTAATTAGAGGAAATAATAAATCAAATAAATGATTTATTGGTGCAAGTGGGTGGGTTAGTTAGGAGTTTGGATTTGACTCTAGTTGAGTCAAAAGCTAGAGAATGATAATCATGATTAGAAGTTAATTAATGTAGATTAATTAACTTGGATGATATTAAGAGGTGACATTTGATAAATCAAATGAGAAGAACTTTAAGGATTTGATTAAATAATTTTGATTTATTTAATGAACCTTAGTAAATTAATCAATAAATTGCTTTAATTGATTAATAGTAGAATTTGATGTTAGTTAGAGCGAGATGTATGATGTCAGTTTTGCATGTCTACAGCTCCCACTTGGTCAAAAATTGATTTGAAAAAGACACCAGTAACATCCTCACAACCTCTTAATTGGGATGATATGATGAAGGAGATTGAAAAAGAAAGGCCCAAGAAGAAGGCTAAAATACTGCATTCCAATAGACTTAGTGAAGGATGAGAAATTGTTGCTGAATGTGCAATTCCAGTGGTGGACAAGGGTGTGGGGGATATGCAGCTAATTGATTACCAGTTGGGCATGGTTAATTTGGGAAGACCCACAAGAGATCAGCAAATGAACTTGATTGATTTGGTAGTGTCATTCACAAAATCAAGAATGATGAAGGATAAACAAAGAAAGGATGAGCTTAAGGCTCAATTGGATCAATTGCACATTTTCTTGAAGAATGTTTATGCTCTGAGGTCACAAAAAATTGCTACCATTGAGACACCAATTTTTCTTAGCAAGAGAGAGGTGGATGATTTGGTGCAGATAAGGAGTAAGGCTAGAATGATGGATAGGTGGACCGATAGGCTTAATCAGGAGATAGGTGAGGTGTTGGGAAATAGTTTTGAGATTCACAAGATGACATTGGAGTTAATAGAAGAGATGAATCAACATGTTAAATAATTGGGAGAACAAGAAGAGGAGTATAGAGGGTATATCCAGAAGCTGAATGAGATGAATAAATTTCCAAAATCCACTCTTCTCTAGAGCAGTCAATGGTTGAAGAGGACAACAAATATTTCTTGGAAAAGACCTCCAGCATAATCCGATTTAGATCTGATGTTTTGTACAAACATAAGAATGAATTTCAAGATTCGAGCAAGGATCTAAATGATCAACTTGATGAGTTAGAAGCGGTTATTTCTATTATAGTAAATGTTGATATACCGGTAAAGGTAGGCCTACTTTTAAGTCAATTAAAAGAGAAATGGGATTATAGACTTAAGGAGGTTGTGCAAAATGGAGATGATGGAGAGGATCTATTGTTGGATCAATTGATGGATATTGAAGAAGAGGTAAGGGCTGCTAGAAGGGAGTTAACAAAGTTAAAAGACATGAGGGAATTTGTTGCTACTGAATTAAAAAGGATCAAGTTTGAAGACAATTGGATTGATGGGACAAATTCGGATATGCTTCAACAAGTCTTCTCTAGTTACGATGAGTACATTTCAAAGCAAACTCCACATGCATAACTAACAGTCCTGTGGGTGCATGGCTTTCTTTCCTCCTCTATCTTTTTCTCTCCAATTTACTAGGTGATCAATGTGGGAACTAGAGATCAATTGATCTGAGTTTCCAAGAAAATTTATGTTCCTAAGAAGGTGGATCTCGACTTTGGATAGGGAGAACTTCATATTTTTGTACATCTATATATACCTGTAGCTTGCCATATTGTAAAGGTCAGCTAATGAGAATAGAATTGGCCACCTGATAGTAGGAGATAGAAATTTTATAGCTTTGAAAAGACACTTTGTTATTTTTTGGTTATAGTTGAATACAGAATACAGGTTTTTACGCAATATGGTGTTGAAATTGAGTTTATTGGATAAGGTTAATGAATTACAGTATATTTGTATGCCATTGATTGTGCTGAAGCATACGTGTTTCTTATGTGATGAAAATCATCAGAAGAAACCAGATTTAAAGATTATTTTGTTAAATTATCTGTGGATTGAATTATTGAATGTCTATTGATCTATAATTTTAGCAACGAATGAGAAGTTTGTTCTTTTGGAATCTTTTGGGTATTATGATATGTGATTGTCATGGTTAAATTAAGCACCATAGATGCATGCAATAGTATGGATTGTTCTGTAAATTGCATTATATTATGGTTTGATTGATCTATTGGAAGAACATTCGTTGTTGAAGATATATGTTTGGATATTAGATAAGTTTTATTCATGTTTCACTGATGTAAACCCTGATCTATCTTTTTCTTTTATTTAAAACCCCCTCTTTTGTTAAGAACAATTCGATGAATCAATCATTGCTTGCATTCCTTATTACCAACAAAGGCCCCTTGAATATTATAGCTACATGGACCAATTGAGTGACATCAGATATTTGAGAACCAACTACTTGGACCTTCGGAGTTAGGCTACTATATGTTGTCTTTCCTTTTTAGGAGAAATAGAGTAGAGAGATTATGTTTAAATGTTATTTGTGTCATTTTCACCATCAACACATCCCTTGAGTGGACCCATTTCCTTTTGAAGGGTTCCCGAAGGACCTCTTTGAAAGCTTTCAAATTACAGACTGTCTATGTGATTGTCTGCTTACTAGCCTATATGGCTTTTTTCCTTCTAACATGTTTTCTTTGCGGATTAACATGTTTCTTTGTAGGTGCACCTATGAAGCCACTTTCTAGTATGAATATGTGGATTCTCCTTTCATTGGGCTTCCTTCATGAGAGATAACTTGGGGGAATACCTTATTTGCAGGTCTGAAGGCTTATGAAGCACTTACATCGTATGGGATTTGTCCATGTTGGTCTGCAGGCCTTCGATACATACATTTTGCAACTTCGTATTTCCATGGAGCTAGGGAGTCTTTTTGTTCGAACCTCCTTAAGAGAGAGTACCTATGTAGCCATCTCTTTTAGAATTTTCATCCCCCTCTTAAATTCTCCTATCTCTTCTCTTCTCAATTGTGTATACCGGATCAAAGATCTGCATCTTTTTCATCCTGAGTATATACTCTTTCTCTCTTCGATATTGATTGCTTCTCTGAATTTTGGGTGCATTCTTCTCTTGAAGTGATCAATCCTCACATTCTTCTCTTCTTTTTAGAATTCTTATATGTGTTATTGTTCTTATTTTGGGGATGATGCATAGTATTGATACAACCTTTTACCATCTCTATTACTTTACTTACTCAAATCCTTTAGTTAGTTAGGTGCCTGCATGTATGGATTTTTTGTGTTCTAACCTTGTTGTATTGTGCAGGTATTTCTTGTCTAATGCATTTTTTTTGTATGTCTTCAACCTAGGGGAATGCTTCCTTGGTTCGAAGAGTTGTTTGCTTCCTCTACAGTATCCTCTTGGCATAATGATGTTATTTATGTTTAGTAGATTTATTTTAGTGTGCATATTAGTGTAGATTCATATGCTCGATAAAGTGGGGGAAAAATGTAATGTCATAAAATTGCACCCATTGAAATTTCACATACATTCTTTCATTTTCTTTAGTGTCCACTCCCTTGGAACTTGTGTAAGCTCATTTTAGCCCCTACATAAGCCTTTTTCCCCTCTTAGGATTCTTGAGACCCCTTTTCAACAACTACCTTCATGCGTCAGCTTTACGTCAAACTTTTCATGTTTTCTATTCATGTTGTTTTGTAGCATGATGTGTCTAGACACTAGCACACCAAACAAATGTCTATGTTCCACGCAAGCATCCTTTAACATTTCAATGTTTAAATGACTATTTTCGTGCATATTTGCCACTTGTCGGCAAATTTTTTCGCTAGTAACAGCTGGGGAAATCTTGTAACATCTCGAGAAGCATCTTTTCCCTCTTATTCTCTCTTTTTAATCCATTCTTTCAATCCATTTTTCCTTCTTGAACTTTCTCCCTTGGAGACACTCTCTTTTCCCTCTTCACTGTTTTTCCTGCACAAATCTCTTAGTTGTTACAGTAGCTTCAAACACTCTCAAGCTCTTGCAACACCCTCTACAACATGCTTTGCTCTTGCAATTATCTTTGTCTCCCTCTTTGGATTCCTTTAGCCTTGCAGCTAATATCTCTCCCTTACCTTGTGCTTGCAAGCATCCTAGGATTTCACACATCCCCATTGATTAAATTTTTATTTTGTGATGCGGGTTCTCCTCTTCGAGCGGGGATTGATTTTATCACCCATATATTGTGATACAGGTTTTCCTCCTCAAGTGGGGATTGCTTTTATCACTCCATTTTTCATATCTCTCTATCTATTTGGCTATCCCTAGAGGCGGGAACACCAAAATGGGGGTTTGATTGAGGCAAACCCCTATACAGCCCCAACAATTTCTCTAGATCTTACACATGCAAGTATTGAAGACATTCATTTTCTAGAGGTTCCATTACTTGATTTTTTGTGAGTGTCTTCTATCTCTCATCATCTATAACTTTATCATTTGTACTTTACTTCATTTCAGTTCTATTACATTCTGTCATTCTCCCACATTCTATAATTTCTTAAAAATTTGATTGTTAGTGATCACTTTTCCATTTTCTATGATATTCTCGCTTTATGGTCCATACAAGATGCCAACTTGCCTCTAGGAAACTAGCATGCCGCATTGTCATCCTTATCCCGCGTTGTCATCCTTTGATCGAGAGTCTATTAGTTTGTCCAGAAAATATTTGTGACCTACTCTTTTTTATTCTAGAACTCTGGTTGTTGTTCCTTGAGGTAGTTTAGGGTAGTTTTCCCCTTGGGAATCTCTTGAGAATAAAGAGACTCATGAGTAGCGAATCTCCCTTCTCTACATATATACTCTAGGAAAGTGTGAAATAAAGGTCGTATTAGGAATGGATATATTCATGATAAGAAAAAATGTTTTAAGGGTTGAACACAATACATTGGACCTAGCATTAATGAAGTCCTCATTCACAAAGCCAGTTCATTTAAGAATAGTAGGTGCATACCCAAATTCAAAAGCTTGATTTGGGTCATCAAGAGCAATATATAGAAAAAAAAATCTCATAAACAACTAAAAATCACAATCAATTTAAGTTAATAATAAATCTTTATTTATCAATTGAATTTATGTCCTCATCTCTTATTTAATTTATATCTAATTATATATTCATCATTCTATTCATAATTATATTTTTAATTACTCTAAGATGTATTTCGTTTCTCTACACACATATGAGTCATAGAAAAAATATTGCTAAAAATAGCATCTCTACTACAAGCTACGATTTTCCACCATCTGAATGCCTCCACTTGAGCAGTCAAATATCTCCTTTCCAACTCAATCTCCCCCAACTACAATTATATGGTGACGTCACTGCTCATGGCGGTCTCCAAACTCACTCCAACATTCCTCGCATACAAACTGGGCATAATGCACTTGGATCCTGCAACCCCTTTCTCTCTTGTCAAAACATGAAATTTGGATCCAAATCCTCACTCTCCCACTACGGGCCCTCCCATAAATGCAGGAAGACGTAAATTTACTAACATTGGGTCAACAAGATCCAATATGGAGCTAATGTCATAAGGAAACATCTTGTTTAACACAATCCCTTTACAAACCGAAGACCCAACTGGGCACTGTAATACGAGGACTACAACTTCTGAAAGGAGAGGATGGCATTTCAATTGATGAGCCCTTGAGGCACTAAGTGAATCTTGTAGGATTTTTTAGGTCCATCACGGTCCATCTTTGTCTAACTCATAATAAGTTGTCCCTTGCTAAAACTAACACTTTGGTCAGACACAACCATATATCAAACTCTTAACCAAATCACGAATCAACAAACTATCTATCTAGCTGGTCTTCAATCCAAACTTATCAATTGCATAAACATCAAATGTCAAATCAACACTTACCAGTCAATCAATGGTCTTATACAAGAACGAGGCATTGTGGAAACCAAACTCAGTGTCTTATAAATTTTCCTTATTTCTTGAAACTATACCCAATCCTATTGTTTGTCTTATATACGATGTGTCCTTTTTGAAACTAGACATCATCATTTATATACTATCATTTTCCTTATATAGTGGCTACATGATCGAAACTAGACTTAATGACTTATATGAAATTATTCCTCGCATGAAACCAAATGTTATCAATTAATTGAAATCTCATTAGTCATTTCAATAAATAATCACTTGCAAATGATCTAAATGGTTGTTATCTTTGTTGGTCTAGTTTGTCTTATATTTGTATTGATTTATCATTTGGTCATATTACTAGCCACCTTGAGGGTGTCCCAAGAAGCATTTAGAGGAGCAATGATTTCTCATGACCTCCTTTTTATTTTACTCCTATTTATGGTTTGTCTTGACAAAAATATTGGGGCAACTTCACTCCAAGTATGTGTCGTGGTATTTATTGACTATCAAGTGTCTATTTTTGAAAAGAGATAACATTGCACACCTTGGTCTAGTCATATCATGGTGTATGTTGTCCATTTTCTCTGATGTAATGCCCGATGATGATAAACATGCAAGCCTATAATCTATCAAGTAAAATATCAATCCCTCTTTATTTCAAATAACTCCATGCTAACATTTTCCTCTGGCTGAAATTTCTTTCATCAATCATTGCATTCGTCCACTATTGGAGTTGCTTATCAAAATAATTTTTCAAATTCTTCGGAAACTCTTTCAAAATTTTCAAAAAAATTCAAGGGGGCATAGATCTATCTTGTCTTCACCATTACACACTAGGGAATATTCTATGTTGAATTTCATTTATACAACATTCAGATTACTTCACATTGTATCAAAGAGGGGTAAAATATAGATACTAAAAAAAATTCTAAGCTTGGGAACACCATTTTCCACATGAGTTCCCCATCTTCCCTACATAATTGAATAATTTTAATTAATTGTCTAGAATCATATTCTTCTATTAATTAAATAATTTTAATTATTAATTAATTCATTCCCATTTTTCTATTCTTCCTTTGATTAATTAAATAAATTAATATTGTGTCACAAATTATTTATTTTCATTTTCCTACTATAATTAAATAAATATTTTAATTATTTAATTATTCATTAACCTTTTTTTCTACAATTAAATAAATCCTATTTATTTAATTTCCTCCACTAGAAAATAATTATTTTAAGTCTTTTTCTTGACTTTCTAATTAAATAATTGTTTCCAATTATTTTAAATTTAAATTCAACTTTTCCCTCTTCTTCTATAATTAAATAATTGTTTTAATTACTTAATTATTCATTTTCCCTTCTAAATTAAATAATTTTGTATCTATTTAATTTACTGTAGCCACCTATTTTTTTGCATCAATCTTATCTCTTATCTCAATTAACCTCCACCCTTGCTAAGTTTTTATTACATTTTAATCTCAACTGTCCATCTTAACTAAGTACTATTTTTGCCCTAACCCTATTTCATTGCTTCTCAAAGCAATCTCATCCATTGGTTTTCATCATTTGATCTTGGCCCTTCATTCAAATTTGGTTTTCTATAAAAGAGGCATATCCCTTTCATTTCAAAGGTAACAACGACAACTGCCATCTTCATTATTTTTCTATCATTATCTCTAGGTTTATTCTTCATACTACATAGCAAGCATATAAAGAAAAAATGGAGAAGAACAATGAAGGTGATTCAGTTGGTATCAAAATTGTGGTAATATTGCTTTATTATTTTATGATTCTATTTGCATTTGTCCTTCATTGTTTGACAAGGGGCTTTAGGGTTTGAGTTTTATGTATTTGGTGGTTGGTACTATTGATTCATGTATTTTCACATGATTTTACCCTACTCTTCATGTCTTTTATTTGAAGAAACTTGTTATATAGTTGAGTATGAAATTTTGATTTTCATAAATGTATGTTTTAGGTAGTATAGGCTTCAATCTAGCTAGTCAATGTATTTATAATCAAGAAATTAAAAATTATTTTTAAAATTTAACATTAAGTTTTCAAAAAGATTTTTTATGTTAGATTTTAGAAATAATTGAATCTCATTTTATTTGATGTTTTGTTACAAAATTAAATTCTAAATTATATTGAATAAAAATTAAAGTTTTATAATTATAATTTTAGATTAAAAAAAAAAAATTCTTTATAACAAAATATATAGTAAATAGAAATAGCTTTATTTTTAAAAAATATTAAAAAAAAATCCTCTTAATTCTTTTATTTTAAAATTATGACAAAAATCTCTATACATACATATTTGAATATTAAGAACTATAAAATGATAAAATAAAATATATTTTTTATCATCATATTTTATTGGATTAAGAGTAAGTGCATTTATTCTAATGTGGCATTATAAGTTTGGGGTATCTATAAAAATATTGATAATTCAGCATTCAAAGATGTAAGAGTTATATTATGAGACTGAGGTGGTTGAAGATATTTTAATGGTTATACATGTATCATTTCATCTTATTAAATTGAGGGAGATTTTGATGATTCATAATATTTACTAATATTGTATCATGGCAACTTTTAGAACTGAGAAATGTAAAGAAAGTGTAGTCATACTTCAAGCTTTTGATTAATCATTTATAGATAGATATTATTATTATAATTTTCTTTTCTTTTCACATTGTAATTGAACATTATGTTTTAGTGCATTTCAATATTTTATTGTTTTTATTTTTTACTTTTATTTTTGAAATTTAGATTTATTTAGTTAAGCACATAAAGATTTAGTTTTAAATTAGAATTTTATAATTGAAAGATGTTTTGAGTTTATTTCATTATTAAATTTTCTAACAAGATGATTAGGTTTGATCTAGGAAATAATAGAAACATGTATTTTGTGAAGAAGATAAGTATTCTTGTATTTTTTGCAATTTCTAGGTATGAGATCCACTATTAAGATAATTTTACAATAACAATGAAAATGTCAAATATGAAACTTTGTCCTAATTAGAGTTTGGTATCATTATGTCGAATATTGCAGTTTGGTATTATTATGTTTATTATTAGGGTTTGGTATCATTATGCCCATTATTAGGGTTTAGTATCATTATGCCTAATATTGATTGTGTCAAGTTTATTCAAAATATATTTCAGAAATAAGAACATATTTTTTGTGAAGAAGATATGTATTCTTACAATTCTTGCAATTTGTAGATGAGATCCACTATTATTTTGACATCTTATAAATTAATTATAAAAATTGAGAAATATCCACTCTATCAAAATTAACTCAAAATATATTTTAAAATCAAAAAATTAAAAAAATAAAAAAATTATAGAATGAAAGATTATAGTGAAATATTTTGTAAAGAGAAAAATCATTCTAATAATAAATGTGTGTATATTTATTTTTTAGGATCTGGGTTTTTTAAAACACTGGCAGATTTATTATTTTCATTAGTCTATAACTCATATAACTCATACTTCACATGAATAGAATTTTTTTTTAGGATGAACAGAATCTATTCTTTAAAATAAAATATTTTATTTGTTTTTTTCATGAATAGATTGTTTAGAAAGGGTTTTAAATTTTCTGGAACATTTACTAAAAAATTAAAATAAACACAGTCCTGCTCTCCACTCTCCCACCATCTCCTCATAGGTGGAAAGCACAAATCCCTGTATTACTTTCATGCTGACTAAATTAAATAGCTTAGATGTTTTTCTTTTAGAAATCAAATTGTATAGGATGGTGCAAGCAGGTCCAAAGCCCTGGGTAGGAACTGCATGGTGGGTGTGCAGAAGATCTGATGGCACCAAATGCCAGTTCTCCAGCTGTGGGGAGAGGAATCTCCTGCCCAAGTGTGCCATTGAATTTGCAAGAGGTGTGAGAGGTGGGCGGAGAGGACTCTCCTACACAGCAACTAAATTCTGATGACAATCCCACCAATCTTACAACTGCTACATTGCGATATGCTGTAAGCCTCTACTCTGCAAGCTCAAAAGGAGTATGGTTCACCTTCTCCCATGACATGACAACTCGGCTAGAACAAATGCTTCATGTCTTCAGCAACACAACCAATGACGGCAGAGGAGTGAAAGTTATTATGACCGGTTCTTAAATTTTCTTTGAAAAGAGTTGAGAGAATTTTATTCATCATAACATTCAGATTAGGAACACCAACTTTGATACAGTTCATAAATTTGAATCCAGAAAGATGTGGGTGGATCAGCTCACTTCGTCTGATGGTGGATCTGGTATCTGTAACTCAGGGCTCTACTGATATTACCATTTCAAACTGTCGTCTATCATAATGTCTACAATATGTTGTAGGGGGCCAAGATTCAGACACAGTTGACTAGCAAATGAGAGTTAATGCGTGTAAACACTGGTTTAAAGATACAGACAAACGGAATCGTCACTGTAGGTAAGTTCCTGCTAATATTATCACTGGAAAAGATAATTTTTGGACTTGATGAATGTATCTATATATATTTTATAATAATTTTCTTTCCTTTCTTTTCAGATGGAGATATTGTTATGTGGTGAACAATCTGTCTGGAAATTGGGGAGCGTATCCGATTGGGGCACGAGTGCATGGACAAATATATTCAGAGAAGAATGTGTTTGTACCTGGGAAAGACCTTGAAGTAATTGAATGGTACTAGGCTATGAAACTAAGTGTTCTTGGCTTAGCACACATTCTGGTTGGATGAACTTTTACATGAACTTTTACATTTTGTGTTGCATGTTCTTACAAAATGTCTGTCAAAGAAAAAAATAAATAAATAATATTAAGTTTTATCATAATTAAGTTGAACATAAAAAAATTCGAATTGTTTTAAATCCTACAAATAAATCAACTAGAAAAAATTGTAAGAGACATAGAATAAAATTAGATACACGATAAAATATAGATATTTGTTTTGAGTTTAAAAATTATCATAAATTCTTTCATCAAATTTTTACTTCTTTTCTTATACATATAAACAAAATATTTTTTGTTCTTACTAACTACAAAATAATAGTACTAATCAGCTACCGCTATTCCATATTAAGACAGTTTTTTTTTTTAAATATTAAACAAATTCATATTCTGAGATTGGTTCAGCTGCATCTGTCCTGCTTTCTTTACATCTCTTGCAGTGACTATCTAAAATCTGGAGAAGCATGTCTTGATATTGGTTCTTCTGCATCTGCACTGCTTTCGTTACATCTCTTGCAGTGATTATCTAAAATTTGGAGAAGCATGTCTTAACTGAAATTTTTTTATAGCAGAATCATATTAGCATAGATGGCAAAGTAGTTCTTACAAATTAAATTTATAGACATAAAATTTGTCTCTGATTTTTTTTAAACTTGATTGTATTGAAATAACTTGGTCTTAAAAGCCATAAAATGAATAATGGACATACCTGTATCTATTCAGAATATTTCTGATCATAAGAGTTGTTCTGGCGTGTGGGGAGTTTGCCTTGGCTAATTCCTCTTCAAGCATAAATTGAGAACTTTGCTGACTGATGACTTTAGCATTGTTTTTTTCATTTTTCAATTAAATAATTGGAGTGTAGATTCTTTGGCTTATGATTCTTCATGGGGTAGGTGAATCCTTTTCACATAAACCCTTCTCCCTCCCATTTTATGTGAGAAGACCACATAGAAGGGTTTATGTGAGAATGCCTCAGCTACTCTGAGGAAGAGTCGTCAGCCAAAAAAGTCTACACCCTGATTATGTAAGGGTAAAATGAAAAAAAAAAGACAATGCTAAAGTTATCAGTTAAGAAAGTTCTCAATTTTTCTTTAAAGAAGAACTAGTCAAGACAAACTACCCACATTTTAGAAAAACTCTTATGGTCAGAAATATTCTGAATGGATACAGGTATGTCCACTATTCATTCTTTGACTTTTACAACCAAGTTATTTCTATTTAATTAAGTTTGAAAAGTTTTTTCACAACAAATTTTATGTTCATAAATTAAACTTGTATGCCATATATGCTAATATGATTCTACTCTATATTTTTGTCAATCAATACATCTTTCTCCAAATTTTAGATAGTCACTGGAAGAGATGTAACTAAAGCAACACATTTCATATGAAGTTGTTTAATATTTGAAATTATGATAAATAAATTATTTAAACTCAAAACAAATATATAACATTTTAGACCTATACAACTTTTTCCAGTTCATTTATTTATGTGTAGACTTATTTATTTTAAACAATTTTGTATTTACTCTGGCAGATATTTTGTAAATCCGCCCAGAATGTGAGCTAAGCCAAGGAAGGATGCCATTATGCATAGTACTGCTTTGGAGTTCTTGTGCAAGGAAGTGTTCGTTCATGCTTTTTCATGGTGAAGCAACCTCGCATCCTTTCATACAAAGGATAAAGAATGGATCCATTGACTTAAACTGCTTCAAATGTTGGCTTGTGAATTTTCTCTCGGCGCGCTTTCATTTTGCATGGTGAATCAGCTTTGTAAGTGGCAGATTAGAAAGCTTGGGAGCAGTGTGCATTTTTTATCTGTTCGTTGACAAAAGGGTTCGTTTTTCTTTGCAATTCCCCTATCAACGAGAACATGGTTACAATGCTTCTATATTCAGGAATCTCTGTTGGCTGAGCTGGTATGGGAGAACAACTAACGAAGGAGCTATGAAAGCCTTAACAGGCTTTAGAAAGGAGGGTGCATTGTATATTCTCAACATGATGTGGAGAAAAATCAAGAATATTGTACTTCAGAAGATTACACAAGAGCCCATTCCCGAGAGTAGCGATAAATCCCAAGTTCCATCAGCCTCAGCAGGACAATTCGTCCATATCATGTTTTTCGGGACAAGCTTTCTGAAGCTGCCCCTTCAGGTGTCTCGACTCTTCGTCTCTCTTCATGACGTTTGTATTGATTTTCTTTAATTTACTTGTAAAACTTGTGAGTTACTAGTCTTAGAAATTGAACAGTAGAAGAATTTGTATGGTCAATAGGAATGTCGCCTCACATATCTCGTCACCACCCTCTTAGTCAGGTATTGTTCTTAAGAGTCATGGGTTATTATTATTGGATTAAGCTTAAACAGCCTGCACTCTGTTTACCATTGTTGTGGCTATTTGGATTTTGGATTTCTAAAAACTTCGAATAATAAATAGAATGACAGTGATTTATCCATCCACCAACCAGACCTAATCCAGCTTGCCTTGTCATATTTTATCTCATTCGTTTGTCCCCAACAAACAACATCACCATGGCTATGGAAAATCCAAACCCCAAAAAAAACTTACGGCTAATAAAAACACCCAAACAGATAAATATGCTTTAATTAAATGTGTATCAACAATTCCTACATGCTTGCTTGCAAAAATAATTAAGGACGTTAGCTGTACAGAATATAACGATGGAGAAATGAAACGAACCAAAACCAAAATCCTTACAGCTGATGCTTCAATCTATTCACAATAAACAAACAGTACCTCTAATAATATCCACGTTTCAAGATTCTTGAGTTGAGATAAGTTTTTTCCAGCCTATTAAATGAAAATATTGGCTTGAGATAAAAAAAAATTCACACCCCAGACTTAAACCGGTCTCCTTACAACTGTTGCTTCAATCTATTCATAATGAACAAAAAGTAGATCCCAGAGAAAACAGTGGATGGTGATGAGAACAAAGAAACCATAGAAAACGTGGAGTGTTGTAGTGTAAAGCCAAGCGTGGGAGGCATGCAACTACCAGTGTCTGCTGGCAATGGGTCTTGCTTATGTATATTAATCAAGTTCTCAATCGACGATTTGTGTTGCTCTACAGGGGATGGTATACTGTTCATTCATGCATAGCCATCGATCATAAACTGGTAGAAATGAACCGGTAGAAACTAGGTTATACCCGAAATAGCCGAATTAATGGTCTGTCGTATGGTGCTCCTGAGAAAATGCAGGGATTATGGTGCTCCTCAGAAAACGCAGGGATTTTCTGAAACCAAACATGTGAGGTAGTGGGATTAAGAGACAATTGAGATCCATTATTTCTTCTCTGCATATATATTGACATATTTACTTCTTGTTTGCATTTACACTATAAGATTTAGGTTGGCTTTCTTTGTTTATTTTTTTTACAGAGGTTTTTTTGCTTTCAATGGTATGGAGAGTAGAAGACAGGAGCGACCATTACGAAGACAAACACAGCAGATTAGGGCTATTCGGTTCAAGAGGTTGGTGTTTTACTTTTGGAATCTTCAATGGTTTTCACAAATAATGGAGTGCTAATGATTTCTTCAGTTATTTTCCATTTTCCTCTCTTTCCCTTCTCACTTCTTGTTTCTATACTCTATATATGGTATGCAGTTGTTACATTTGCACAAGGGAGGGGGTTAGAAATTATTTTTGCACACCCATGCTACTGGAGCTCTACTTGTATTTATCTTTTCTTCACTCAGATCTGGAAAGCAATATGTTTGCTCATGCATGTTATGAGTTCTGCAAACTGTTATTTTCTCTTATTACTTTTGTTCTGGTAGCCTTTATGTACCCTAAGATGCTCTAATCTTCATGAGCAATCGCACCTAATTACTAGATCAAACACAAATCCAAACAAAAAAATTAGCAAATAAATAGACCAAACTTCAATAGCGGTGGAAATCTCTGACAGGTTCTTTCAGAGAAGCTGAACTGTATTGAACTGAGTGTTGAGTACATGCTATTCATTTTATTTTTTGTAATCTTAGTTTTCAGTCGACAAAATAAGAGCAGAATTTTGGTTTATTACCCGGTCTGGAGTGGGCTTCTTGGTTTTGGTAAAACCCCTTTTGTGTTTGATTGGATTTTTGTTTGAATTGCTGGCAGCTAATTATTATGCATTTCAGAACAAAAAGTAATTAGATACGCCGAAGAAGTGTGGAAGATCAATTAGAACAAAAAGTTTGATCTTTTTTCTTATTACTTTTGTTCTGGTAGCCTTTATGTACCCTAAGATGCTCTAATCTTAAAGAGCAATGATTGGACTAATTACTAGATCAATACATGAGGCTTTAATGATTTTCTCCTTCTTCTGCTTGTTCAAATAACTGGTCTTTCATTGTTCTGTGAGGGTTTAAGTTGTATTCTTTTTCAACCATCATTGCGACCATTGCTAGGAGAAAGTAATCATCTTATCCAGTGACTAGTCTCTGTCATTCACTTAAATTAGTTGTTGATTTGTATAGCAATCCAAATTCTTTTTCATATTTATATATATAGCGAAGCTACAAGCTCTGTGACAGTAGACATAATTCTAATGATCAGCCCCGTTAAGAGGAGACATATCCATAGGATAGCTACCCAAAACTCTCAAAAAAGTTGTAAACTCTTGAACCTCTTGCAGAGCATTCTGTGCTCTAGGATCTGCCATGGAGGCCTCAAAATCAACATAAAAAATATACTCAAAGAAGTGCTCGGCAGTGCCTCCATTGAGGTCATCCACAACCCTAACAGGCTTGCTCCTTTGAGGCCTGCTCTCAATCTTAGTCAAGTTAATATTCCTAAAAGCGAAGGCTGACAATACCTTGAAAAGTACACCATTACCTTCTTCATGGGCAAAAACTATGCTGGTCTTGAAAGGTCAGTCTTTTATTGGAATCACAGGCTCTCTGGCCAGCATAACAAACCTGGTAACATTGCCACGGTCATCTTGAATACCATCTGCGACTATATTAATCCCATATATCTCAGCAGCTCTCATGCTTGCAATGGCAGCAGTGTCTCTGAGATTGTTGACAACAACATACTCTGCAGCACCAGCAGTGTCATCAAAGGCTTCTCTGGCCACATTCAGTCCCATCATGGTCAAAGTATTCTCACACTGTGCTAGAGCTTGTGGGTGGCTCATGACCCTCCTCAATCCATCTGTCTTGACACCAGGCAATGCAAGCAGGCAGTGATGTACTAGAAACTGAACCTCCCCAACAATATGTAGTGAATGACTGAGAAGCAGATCATGGTTTCTGTGTATGCTGCCTCCTAGAGAGTTTTCCACAGGCAGGACTGCTCTATTAGCAATCCACAGCTCCACAGCTTGAAAAGCAACCTCAAACTGATCACATGGAATGGGCTCACAGCATGGATAAGCCTTGCTTGCAGCTTGTTCACTGTAGGCCCCTGGGACTCCCTGATAAGCAACATGAAGTTGGGATCCATGCATTGGGGGTGGTGCTAGATCCGTTATGCTCAGAGGCCTAGGCATGGTTTCTATATTTTGAGATATTATGGTATTCAAATCCCCATTGGGTGGCTTCTCCACAGGTACTATCCACACACCATTATTGCCATTCCCATTCTCCAATGCTTGCCCTGCTAGTATAGCATATGAAGTCTGCCAATCTGAGCCTCTTCCGGCTGCAAGAGACAGGTCTCCGTTGGGCTCCAGAGGATTGTTGGGGTAAGGCTTCCTTCCCAAATGACTGGCGATGATAAGTCTACTAGGAGGCTGCTTCCATGGCCTTGTTGGTTGATACAAAATAGCCAATCCTTGTCGGCTGTCGCAGATACTCACTACTTCGCCACCACTGTCTTTCAATCCAAACACATTCCTGCAAGTATTGAGATTCAGAGCCATCATAAATGATTCTATATCAGGTCTCTATTGATGCTGCTTATCCAAAGCCCTGTTTGGGGCAAAAAAATACTGAGAATGGGGAATCTATTGAGACAAAGCATGAGCCTCCCTAGTCCAATTGCTGTGATGAGGCAGAGGATTTCTGCTCTGATCCATATTCTAAGGATTGTCGTCTTTGTCATCCTTGAAAACTACAATTAATTATTCTCTCTTTGTCAGAACGGGTAATGATAAATTTATAATACTATATCAGCTAAGGGAGCTTAAAATTCTGTTTTTAAATTTGCAAAAAGTAAACTTTAAATTCTTTGCAGGGTTAAGTTTCAAACGATAGCATAACATTTACAAAACATGACAGGATTCAACTGTAGATCAACCTAATTTATTTGATACATATATACAGGAAACAAGAATGAAGAATGAAATGAAGGGATGTAATAAGAAGGTAGAAAAATAGCTTAAGGAACTGAGCAAAGAAAATATTGAATTTAACAATTAAGAGAAACATAGAACAAAAAGTAAACTAAAACCCAGCCAATGTAATATCAAAATACAATAGATCAGAGCCTTAAAATATTATCACCAAAAAATGCTACTAGTTCCCCAAATGTGATAGCATATTATTTGTTGATACTGGATGATTGCTACACTAGAGATCCTATAGGACATATGGATAAAGTTTAAACATTAAATTTTGAGCTCCATTCTTCATTGAGAATGAAAAAATAGTCAACAATCAATAAAAATTATCCTACCCACCTTATGGCCCGAGTGTGCTTGTCTTGGAACAACCGAATTCCCAGATGTTGATGTTGAACTGAGAGCACTATGAGAGTAAACAGGTATAAATTTAGAACTAGCAGAAACTGCTCGAGACAAAGCATAAGCCTCCCTAGTCCAATTGATGTGACGAGGCAGAGGATTTCTGCTTTGATCCATATTCTGAGGAAGACTTCCAATCCGTAGAAGCCCCCGGGACACACTTTCATTTGATAAGCGACTCCGCATGGGGGGTGAGGGAGAAGGTGAAGCAAAGCGATCGGCAATGCTATGGCTTCTTTGAGGAGGCACAGGGAGCGGTGGTGTACGAGAATTGATTAGAGTGCCAAGGTAATTGGGATTAGGGCTAAACTGATGTAACAGGGATTGATCCACAATCGGTGCCAATCTACAATGCAAACACTTCAAATGACAGTAAAACCACCACCTAAATTACAAACTTCAATACTCAAGAAATTCCAACAAACCCTTCAGTTACAGCAACTGAAAACAAGAAAAAAAACCAAAATATATCCCAAAATTGCAAAAACCTCAGATACACAAAAATTGGCTCTCTCCAATCCAACATGGGACCTGCAAGAGAAGCCAACAAACCAAAATCACAAACAAAAATCCCCTCACAAAACATTCATTGAAAGCTTACAAGACAATTTTTGCCTGTAAGACTAACTTAGAAGTCTATAAAAAAAACATTACAGGTTGCTTATGCTTTTTAATTTTTTTTATTTGGCAGCTTTTGCAACATGTCTGATCTTCGCCAGTCTTGTAATGGCACTTGTTTCTGAGGTAATGATTGAAAGTGTATGTGTATTCCTTGGAATCATGTCTCTGTGAGACCTCTGCTTCTTTTGTTTATTCTGTCCCAAGCTAAAATGAGGAGACAGTGGGTGTTGTATAGGATTCCTAAAATGAAATTTGACCCAATTTAGATTTTTTGTTTCAATTCTATGACTAAGCTTGTTTCCTTGGTCTAAATATAATAGTTAGATGCTAAACCGGGCTATGGATTTTTTTTGTTATGTAAGATTGTACATTGATTACAATTATTCCATGTGCAATTATGTAGACTTGAGGTTATGAAAGTTATTTCCTGAGTGCTTTCAAAATCTTTGACTATGATGTCTATGTAAGTTTTATTGAGAGCTTTTGATCTCACTTTGTCTGTGGACCTTATTATGATAAAATGAAAATTTCCTCAAAAAATTGAAAACCCATAAACTATCAAAAGAGTATTCACTGAAATAGGTAACACAAAAATCAGTGCATAGGGTAAACTACTTTGTATGGAAATAATTTGTATGGAAAATATGGAAATTTGGCTGATGCCTGCAAAGTGTTTGAGAAAATGTCTGAAAAAGAAGTCTGCTCATGGACTGTCATTATTGCAGCTCATACAAAGCAAGGATTTTTTGAAGAGGATCTGGTACTATTTCACCAAATGCAACTAACGGATTTCCAACTGAATCACTTCACCTTTTTCTAGTGTTATTTTGGCATGTTCTAATTTAGCGTGTCGGGAATGGGGTGTGAGAGTCCATGAACTCACTTTAAGAAGTGGATTTCACTCTCATGTCTCGGTTGCAAATTTTGTCACACATTTTCATTCATTTTTCATTTTTTTGGGTGCAAATTTTATGGGGTTTTGTCCTTTTGCAGGATTCTATTGAGCTGCATATGCCTATGTTGCATCTGCGTCACTCTTCTGCTGGAATTTGCCTTGGAGTTGATCAAACCTCCTCTTCATGTAATAGAGTGGTTCACGTCACAAATACCTTGCTAAGGGAACAAGAAATTTTCCTAGTTTTGCAATAGAAATTTGTATAAACTTGAAGGCTATTTCAAGTATATTGGTGCCAATAATATTGAGGTTTTCTTTTGTAATTATCTCAATTCCTTTTAATAAAAGTCTTTCTCCATGTTTGGGATCTCCTCTCTTCAATGTCTTCTTGAAAGCTATTGACTTATGGGCTTATTATTTATGTTTGGCGAGTTTATATGATCAATTTTGGTATACAATCTCTAATTTTGGTATTGAAACTTGTATCCCTATATTGATTCTCTGTGTTTTATATTTGAAATGTTGTTGTCATGCTAAGACAAACAGCTGGATTATAGATTACATGTGCAATCATTTTAATTATCTTGCAGTATTTTGTTATTGGCCTACCTTGCCTATCTTATTTTTAGCTTATGCATTTTCCAGCATTATTCCGGAGATATCACATTTCCTAGAGATGGTAGTATGGTGGTTCTAGATTGGTGCTGATGAAATCTTCGGTATTTCTTCTTCAAATCATTTTTTTAGTCATAACTTAGATGTTGGTGTCTCTTGTTAGTTGTCATTTTGTTTTTGTCTTTCACTAGCGTAACTTTTTCCACTACTTCTTTCCTGTGATTATCTGCTCATTATTTGTCTAATGTCATGTAACACACAAAAAAAAAAATAACATAACATAACATGAGCCTATTGGTAATGGAGCATAATTATCTTCCTGATTTTGAGGGCTGTGTAATCATGTTTTGATCCTTGTAAAACAATGCATGATTTATTTGAAGCTATCACTTCTCTATTCATACCTTTGTTAAACAAACAACATAATTTACTAAATTGACTACAAGTTGACCTCATGTACTATACAAATGACTGAAAAAAAAAATAGACCAAATTTTTTTCTAATTGATCTTCCACACTTCTTCGACGTACCCATTGCACACATAGATACGATTGCTAGTAATATATACTCTTACATAATAATATATATTAGGCGGAATTGGTTTCACCAGACTGGAATTTCATGGCAAAATCTTCTTCTTTTTACAGTGGTGTTGGGTAATATTAACATAATGTGGAAAAGAGAGAATTTAGTTATTTTGTAAATTGGGGTCACTCTTGTTTTACTTTTTCCCTTGCTGGCGGCACTTTCCTAGCTTGCATTCTAATATTTTGGAGAGCAAATGAATGTTAGTGACGGAAAATGGGTCCAAGTGGAGGGCCTTTTTGGCTGGAGGTGGGTGGTGACAACCATTAAAGCCTCTTGCTTATTATTCTTAATAATATTGTCTCTCACATATACTTACAAACAATCTATGAAATATTTGTAAATTTATCAATGAGATATTTGTAAATTTTGTTTGTTGTTTAAGTTTAAGGTTTGTTTTTATTTCAGTATTTTTTTAAAAAAATAATTTATATATATATATTTTGTAAAAAATAAATTAAAGTATTAACATTGATTTGTTTCATATTATTTTATTTATTTATTTCATATTATTTTATTTATTTATTTAATTATAAATATTTTTAGACTTTTGTACAATTACAACACTCAAGCAAGAATATAACTTAGCTTGAATACATCATGATTTTTTTAATTAGCATAAACTATTAGTTGCTATTAATTATGATAAAATTCCAGCTAGAATATGATCACGAAAATTTGAAAACATATTGAAATATAGCCACCGCACTTAGATTTTATAAATGAAAGGTTTGAATTTGAATGGATTAATAGAAAACAATATTGCTCTTTCAAGAGTCCAGGTTTAATAGCATTTGTGGACACTGATGTTGGCTTTGTTCATTCAGCTATCTTAGAGCATGGAGTATGGAAAGACTACAACACTTCAGTTTGTCTATATTATTTATGCATAAAAAATCATTTCACTCATACCTTTATGAATTCATCTTTCATTCACTTTAGACAATAAGGAGAATTTATAAGGATACTAACTATATGTGAGAATCACAAACATATATATTCAATTTAATACATCTATTTCTCTAATACACAAAATACAGAATGCTATTGGAGATAGGAGTAAAATATATAATATTTAAACATTTTATTTTTGAGATGATGAAAATACATGAACAAAAGCGTCATATATTTATTCTTCATTTAAATATTTCAATTGTTTGGAGTATATTTATTTCAATTGCTTGGAGCAATAAACTATAATATGTTGTTTTAAGAAAAGTAAAATAGACATACCTATATTTTCTATTTAAACCATTTATTTTAAAATTAAACAAATACAAATTGGTATTTTAATCAAAAGTGTTAAGTTATTTTTAATACAACAAGAGCTATTATATTTTAGTTTCATATTCCAAGTACATTTACAAATTTGTTGAGCTATAACAATGTTCTAATATTCCACATATTTGCACAAAGGCATGATTGAGACTTCTCCAAGATTTGCATAATTCTATATTATTTTTTTAAAAAAATTATTTATTTTTATTTTTATTTTAGACACTTAATAAATATTTTGAAATATTGATATTCCAAATTAAAAATTTATAGATTATATTCAAAATGTTATAAATATTCTAAATTATATTTTTACTTATTTTATACTTTCTTAGCAAGTCATTGTTTGTTATGTAAAATCATTGTATGTTTTATATATTTGCATTGTCAATCAAAGATACTATTTGATCATTTTTAATAAAAATTTGAATGTTTTCATTATTTTATTACATTTATTTATTTAATGTTTTTATGTACAACATTAAATTAAATTTATTTTATTACTTTAAGTAAATTCGTGTAAATGTATCATACTAGTCTATTACATTTAATTATTTATTATTTTAATATTACATTAAATAGCATGTTTAGGTATGTACAATTAATTACACACTCTCTCAAAGTTATAAAATTGTAATTATTCCCTTCTTTAATAGAGTAAAAATACTAAAACTAATCAATTGCAAATTTATCATGTACAAATGGGCAATCAAGAAAAGTAAAAGAACCAAGTTTTACCCTCCTAAAAAAAATGTTTAGTTAAATTTACATATATAATTAAATATTTACAATGTATGGATTTATCATCTAACAACAATATGTTTCATTGCCTACAAATTGTAGGACTTAAAAATAGGACCTTCACAAAAGATATAGCCAAGCTCTTAAATGACTCTGATGCAAACTTGATACTAATTGTTTAAAAGAATCTAATCGACATTGTGTTTCACTACATATGCATTCTAAGACCTTAAAAGAGGAGCTTCAAAAAAGATAAACAAATGCTCTTTTGTAACTTTTATTTATGCAAGTTGGATACATATTGTTCAAAGGGATCTTATTGTCTTACAAAAAATACATTGAACAAATTTATCCACCTACTTATATTATACAATGCATGTACATGTATACAATTATATTTTTATATAACCAATTATGTATTGTTTAAATTCATTTGTGGTTTACCTTTAATTTCCTATCGGCGTCTCCCTTGAATCTCCTATAGATGCAAGTGCTAGTTGGGTAAGTGCAAGAAGTTGGGTCCACGAAGAGGGGAAGTTTTGGCCAAAAAAAAAATCTCGTAGAAAACGCGTATGCGTTATTAAAAAATGCGTACGCGTTATTAAAAAATGCGTATGCGTTATGCATTGGGTACCCGAGCCTAAAAAATGCGTATGTGTTATAAAACGTGTACACGTTATAAAACGTGTACACGTTTTTGAGTGCATACAAATAATTTATTTTTAAAAAAATACTTTTTAGAAACGCGTACGCGTTTTGCTTTTTAGAAACACGTACGCGTTTGTCTTTTCAAAACGCGTACGCGTTTCTAAAAAGAATTTTTTTAAAAAAATAATCAAACAAATAAAGAGCGCATATGCGTTTTGTAACGCGTACGCGTTTTTAATAACGCATACGCGTTATTAAAAACTTGAATCTCCAACCCACTTGCAGCCTTGGTTTTAGGCTCGGGAAAGGCTTGGCAATCCGAGCCTTAGCCTTTGACCTGCAACTAAAAAACTAAGGCAGATTGAAGAAGAATGTCCATCTTTGACAATATGGTTGATGGACTTTTTTTCTGAATCAATCTATAAAATTAAAACCCATTACAGAACACGATTTCTAGTTTCCAAATATATAATTTTTATTAATATTGGATTATATTTGATATTTTTAAATTAAATTCAAAGCAAACTAGTCCTTAAACATGAAATATCAGACTTTTTTTGTTTTTTAATAACTTTTTTTTGGTGAAGTTTCTTGTAAAAAAAATTATATGACATCAATCTTTAGACAATTCTTTATAGAATGAAAAAAAAAAGTTTCAAAAAATGTTTAGTTTAGGTCAAATTATGTTGTCCGTACACGTTGATTTTTAAAAACAACAATTAAGGCCAATAAAAATTTAATAAAAAAAAAAAAATTCAACAAAAAATTACAAAAAAAATTCCCCATCAATCTTCATGTTGTTAGCTCTCTTTCCTCAAAAGGAATTAGCAAAATACTTTTATTTGGGTCAAAAAGTGGTGTCCGTACACGTGCATGGTATGGTAAAAAAAAGGGACTTTTAAAAAGTGGTTTTTATAGATCCCTATCAAAATTTAATTTCTACAATTTGGGTATTTGAATAATTTACATATTTAGAAACTAGATTCAAAATTCAAACTTTCATATTACTAATTTTTTAAAAAATTCATTGTGTAAGTGCCTCAAATTTTCAGTCCAAGTGTGACAAATTATGAAAAACAACAAAAACACTTCCACTTTTTGAGCTTTTTGTGGACCCAACTTCTTGCATCAGCCCAGTTTATGAACTGACCAGCTGTTCAATAGTTATTCAATCGTATAGTTAATAAGAATATTATACCTACTAGACAACGCATTATGAGTCACAACGAGGAAAGAAAGTTTTACGTGCTAAACAACACAACCTCAGACCCAACATTTTATTGAAGTTTTATAAGATTTTTTAGCTGGTTAGCAAGTGGTTTATGTGCCACCACATATGAGTCATTGAAAAATATTGCTAAAAATAGCATCTCTACTACAAGCTACGACTTTCCACCATCCGAATGCCTCCACTTGAGCAGTCAAATGTCTCTTTTCCAACTCAATCTCCCCCAAATACAATGGCATGGTGATGTCACTACTCATGGTGCTCTCCAAACTCACTCCAACACTCCCCGCATACAAACCGAGCATAATGAACTCGGATCCTGCAACCCCTTTCTCTCTTGTCAAAACATGAAATTTGGATCCAAATCCTAACTCTCCCACTACGGGCCCTCCCATAAACGCAGGAAGACGTAAATTTACTAACATTGGGTCAACAAGATCCAATATGGAGCTAATGTCATAAGGAAACATCTTGTTTAACACAATCCCTTTACAAATCGAAGACCCAACTGGGCACTGTAATATGAGGACTACAACTTCTGAAAGGAGAGGATGGCATTTCAATTTCTCGGTGGCCACCAACATGCATCCCTCTTTTATGTTGTTTATCTCATGCACCCACTCTGCACTATTAAAAGTCCTCAGCCTCTGCTTCTGACGAGTAACCACCATGGAATTCGCATTCACCAGGCGAGCTCTGAAGGTGCGCCAATCCTCCTCGCGCTGCTGCTCCCCCGATGGAGCACGTGAATAATTAATGCCCTCGATTTTACCAAAACTATCATAGTTTCTTAGCGATAAATTCTCAGGATCTCCATCTTGTTTGTGTGCTGAACCCATGCACATTCTGATGTCCACACGCTCTCTGCTCCTCCCTCTTGACAATTGAACTACACAAGAATCGATATTATCTATGAATGCTCTAATTAAACATCAAAAGTTTTGACCAGGTGTGTTGTAATGGGTGTACAAATGTAAGAAAAGAATGCACAGATTGTTTTACACATTCTTTGATAGTTGTTACACTTAATATACATAATTTGAGAAAAGATGAAGGATTGCTTACATCTTGCAGAGCCCCTCACTTTGTCGATTGATGAACATCCCCTGCTATGATTGCTTGGGCCCAACATGATTACCTTCATACTATTTCCTTGCATCTATAAATGGGTGGGGATCTGATAAGCCATTTGGTTCCTGCACTTTTACAAATAGATGATTCAAACGACATTCTCAAGAATTTTACCTTCGTCCGTATCGTTCATAAACCATCGATATCTAATGACCCATTGGCAATAACGAACATAGATTTGACCAAGACCCCTTTCAACGTAACGTGCTGACTTCGTTCAACATAACATGCAGTGAGTCACAATCATTATGAGAAAAAGCATAACTACAATCGGCATTTCCTCTCAACCGATCGAAAATGCCATAGACCAAAACCAAAAGAACCTAAATTTAATAATTGAAATTCCTATTTTACTTGCATAATCGTATGATGCTCTTTAAAAATTTATTTAAATTCCTATTTTACTTGCGTAATTGGATGACGCTCTTAAAAAATTTAAGGC
>CM021101.1:660816263-660843607 GCA_007115665.2 Sequoiadendron giganteum | reverse complement strand
TTACATTTGGTGCCTGCACTTTTACAAATAGATGATTCAAACGATATTCTCAAGAATTTTACCTTCATTCGTATCGCTAAGAAACCATCGATATCTAATGACCCATTGGCAATAACGAACACAGATTTGACCAAGACCCCTTTCAATGTAACATGTTGACCTCGTTCAACATAATGTGCAGTGAGTCACAATCATTATGAGAAAAATCATAACTACAATCGCCGTTTCCTCTCAACCGATCGAAAATTCCATAGACCAGAACCAGAAGAACCTAAATTTAATAATTGAAATACCTATTTTACTTGCATAATCGTATGATGCTCTATAAAATATTATTTAAATTCCTATTTTACTTGCGTAATCGGATGATGTTCTTAAATTTTTTAAGGCTAATGAATAAGATTTAATTAAATTCACCGATTGATCCATCCTTTTATCTAATTGAATAATAGGAAACATCAGACATTTTCGCATGTGTAAATGTTTCTTGTCATCAACCCTTATGTCCTTAACTCTTACAAAATAAGATTTAATTAAATTCATCAATTGTTTGTATTGGTGGAATGTATACTCCTATGTCTTTAACTCCTAGTCAAAAAGGTCTCACCGTAGGTACAACATTAGGAAGATGGATACCCAAAGTCTTTAATTCTCAATCAAAGAAATTTCAACCTAAAATGATTTCAATCAAATAACTATACAAAAATGTTAATTTGATAAAATACCCTAAACAAAAATATAAGAACATAACTTTATTTTAATGGATATTTTATCAATGCATTCATATATTTTATGTGCTATCCTTCCATATCATACATCACTCATCATCTTCCATCCATGATTGCACTAATCTAGTGTGAGGCATATTGGTCCTTTGACACTAGTCCTTAGAGATCCATCTTCCTATCCACCATCCACCATAATTTTGTCTCCCATCATCATTTATTATCCAAACTCTTTGCTCCTATCCATGAAATTCCTCCATTCTTCCATCCTTTACGATGTCCTGGATTTCCCTTGTTAGTGGTCTAAGTACTCCAATCCATTTATCCAACATCCCTGCATCATCTCATTCATTCCTAAAAAATAATTCATTCCAAATGCAATAAGCCTAATCCATACAATCTTGCTATGCAACCTAGCGCATCATCAAAAAAATTCCCTAGCTTTGTTTCTAGCCTTGCTGAAAACCTTGATCCTTTAGTCAGATTGTCATCAATGGGATATGTATTTTCCAATCCTCGTTTTGTTTCATGATTTTTCCTTCCCATATCATCAACATCATCATCATCACCTATCCATTGGTTTTCAGCTTGACTAGGGTAAGATCATATTTTTCCTTGGATGATTGTGCCAACATGATTTCTTGATTGTGGGTAAATTTCACATCCATTTTTCATGGTACTTATTGTGTATCATCCATAAAAAAATCTCTTTCCTACACCAAACCATAATAAAGCTTTGTCATCCTTCTCATAGCTGACATTTTGCATCTTTCATTTCCATGTCGGTCATAATAAAGTCCATCCTTATCCATTCTTAATAATCAGTCCTATACCTAACTAGGGGCAAGTACTTGACTTAGGTCTTCATAGGGTCCTAGACTTGATATCAGAGGCCCTAATGTGAAAAATAAAAAAATCCAAAAAAAACCTTCAAAATCCCAAAAAAGAGTGTTAAGTCATGCTAGTTAGAGTCCATTGAACTTATTTTCCTATGCTATTTTACATAGTCTAGGCCATAATTGATGAGCCCCCGAGGAACTAGGTCAGTCCTTTAGAGTTTGTCAAATTGATTCATTCATGATTCAATCCATAATAAATTGTTCATATTCTAATTCAGTCAAACTATGAGGTCTCAACATATGTTATGTAGGCAAGGCCATCATTGATGAGCCCTCGAGGCACTAGGTGAATCTTGTAGGGTTTTTTAGGTCCATCATGGTCCATCTTTGTCTAACTCATAATAAGTTGTCCCTTGCTAAAACTAACACTTTGGTCAAAAACAACCATATATCAAACTCTTAACCAAATCACGAATCAACAAACTATCTATCTAGCTGGTCTTCAATCCAAACTGATCAATTGCATAAACATCAAATGTCAAATCAACACTTACCAGTCAATCAATGGTCTTATACAAGAATGTGGCATTGTCGAAACCAAACTCAATGTCTTATAAATTTTCCTTATTTCCTGAAACTATACCCAATCCTATTGTTTGTCTTATATACAATGTGTCCTTTCTGAAACTAGACATCATCATTTATATACTATCATTTTCCTTATATAGTGGCTACATGATCGAAACTAGACTCAATGTCTTATATGAAATTATTCCTCGCATGAAACCAAATGTTATTAATTAATTGAAATCTCATTAGTCATTTCAATAAATAATCACTTGAAAACGATCTAAATGGTTGTTAGCTTTGTTGGTCTAGTTTGTCTTATATTTGTATTGATTTATCATTTGGTCATATTACTAGCCACCTTGAGGATGTCCCAAGAAGCATTTAGAGGAGCAATGATTTCTCATGACCTCCTTTTTATTTTATTCCTATTTATGGTTTATCTTGACAAAAATATTGGGGCAACTTCACTCGAAGTATGTGTCATGGTATTTCTTGACTATCAAGTGTCTATTTTTGAAAAGGGATAACATTGCACACCTTGGTCTATGTCATGTCATGGTGTATGTTGTCCATTTTCTCTGATGTAATGCCCGATGATGATAAAAATGCAAGCCTAGAATCCAGTGATGTGTTTTAGGAAAAAGCACATATCTATCAGGTATCACTTCTTGAGGGAGAAGTTGTTGCATAATGAAGTTAGACTTGAATATGTACCTACCAAAGAAAAAAGTTATGACATATTAACTAAGGACCTTTCAAAGGATACTTTTGAGTATCTCAAGGGGAAGTTAGGGGTTATTTCCCCTCCTTCATTGAACTAATTTTACATGGATGTGCATCAATCCAGTGGATTCATAGATTATTTAGATCTGGACTGATGATTTGGGTCTACTCCTCAGGGGAGTAGAGAGGTGGATTGTTGCAATATGTGATGTGGGTGCAATCCTAAGGGGGAGTGATCAAAGCTTTATATGGAAAGAGTTTTCATGCAAAATTTTCCTTTGCCATTGATATCAAAGGGGGAGAGAAAGTCATGTGAAAAAGTTGAAAAGGGAGAGAGAGTATTACAAGGAGAAGAGAGGAGAAGAAGTTGGAGACTAGGTATGTTGTCTTTGATGGTTTTTCACATCATGCTTTTCCATCAATGAAAAAGGGGGATATTGTTGCAAGTATGGATGTGTTTGGTGGTGTTGTCATTAAGATTGTCATTGATGTCAACAAAATTTCGTTTGATTATAGATGGTACTTGTATAGTTGAGATACTATAAAAGTGCTTAGGGTACATGGAGCTATATTTATGAAGTTGTAGTTGTGTTTTTTCCAAGTGCTTTTGAGAAAATTTAAGAAATAATGAAGGTAGTGTTGGGTGTGTGTTCTAAGTGTGCTTCGGTATTGTGCTCTTCATTTCTTCTATGTTGATCCTATGCCTATACAGATCTGTGGTATTATTCATGAGCTTCAATGGATAATATATCCTATGTTTTATCTTCTAGATCGATGCAAAATGAAAGATGTGTTCACCGGTGTGTAAAGTGGTTTGACATAACTACTTTTTTGTGGGCTGGGAGAGATGTTTTAGCTCCACATTCTTTTGATGTTTTGTTTCAGATCGTGTGGATCTGGGAGATGATTCATACTATTATTTTCTATGTTCTGACAAATGTGCTTGTGATTGGTCACTCCAGAAGACTTGCTCTAGAGCTCCTATGTTTTGTTGGTTGGTCTGGTTGGACTATTGAAGAATATTTTGTGCATGAAGATTGTTGTCGTTCCTGCAGATGTACCTGAAGGTTTCTTAGAGATGGTAAAATGTCTGGTGAAGTGTGTTGAGTGATCCATGTGTGATCATCTTGCTAGACATGTGCGTACTTCAAAGATCATTGGTTTTTTCATTACGTTTGGTAGACCTGGTGTCTACATGTTACATAAAGATTTTGCATCAAATTAAGGAAGTGTGTGATTGATCCAGGATGTTGTTTGGGTCCTAATTGAATGTGTAATTAGTCCTCTCTCATTCTTATCCACTGTGAGAATGTTGAGTAGCCGACCTAATTTGCATTTGTAAATTCAAGGATGTTTAGCCAACCTTGGAGAATGCTTCTAAGGTTGAAGATGGTATAAAAGAAAGTCAAGATGTTGTGAATTGAAGGAACAAGAAAGTGAAATGTGCAAAAAATAATGAAAATAAAAGTGTGTAAGAGCAAATCAAGGAAGCAATAGGGTATGTGCAAGATCATGATGGGCCAAAAAGTGGCAATATGTAAGTGATATGATGGCCTATGTGGTTGACGATTTCTTTTTACCTGAAATTGATGAAACAAAAAGGGTTTTTTAAGGAGATTATCAGATTTACACCAATATAAATTATGCTTTAATTTGAATTTAATACATAATTATTATTCATTTTCTATTTGAATTACGACTAAATTCTTGATTGATATGTTGATTGAAAAACATCTATAGCTTTCAGACGGTATCACATTTTTTTAATCTGAAACATGCGTCACATTCTATGCTTATACCTAAAATCTTATAAAAAAATATTATCATTTTATTGTGGTTAGGGTGGTCATATAGACACCCACTTCTTATTTTTTCCCTGAAATTTAAGTACTACTCATTGAAATTTCAAATTTTCACCAAATAGATTTTTTATTTTTTAAAAATAAACCTAGTAGTTTAGAAACTACATTCAATTTTCTACAGATTCTATTCTTACATATTTTTGAAATAATATAGATAACTTATAATTTTTTTTACGTCAAGTTACCAACTCTGATTTTATGATTTTTCATCACCACTTAAGGGCCTATTTTTTCCATGATGATCCTATACATACCCAGTACTTTGATGTGTTAGATTCCTGAAAAAAGTGAGCTGATGGTTTCTACAATCTTCTGATCAAGTTGTGGGTGTGTGGAACCTTTTGTGGTGGATCTTTATTTATCTTTTCTTTTTCTGTAGGCAGTGAGCCTTATGGAATTGAGCCTTTATATCTGGTATTGCATTAGTACTATATTGTGAGATAATCCTTACCGTGGTTTTTTCCTCATTGTCTTTTCCACGTAAATTTGGTGTCTTTGGTGTTTGATTTTCGTTATTTGCATTTCATGTTTACACTTTATAACAGATTGAGTTAAAGTGAAATTGATTTGAGGTTAGAAGTAAAGAAATTTGATATAACTGATTCACCCCCCTCTCAATTTTCTTGTGAATTTCAATAGTATATTATTTTTCAACTAATTTCCAAACACCAAACCTAAGAGAAATAAGAAAGGACTCCATCCTTGCTTTCTAGTAAGTATAATTCATTCCATCAAATATATAAGCTTTTAAACCTGTAGACATGCAAAATAACAATCATGCATCATACAAATTAACATTCATTTTAGCTATTAATCAATTAAAGCAATTTATTGATTAATTTCCTAAGGTTCATTAAATAAATCAAATTATTTAATCCTTATGTTCTTCTCATTTGATTTAATAAATCAAACTGATTTAATCAAATGTCACCTCCTAATATCATCCAAGTTAATTAATCTACATTTATTAGCTTCTAATCATGATTATCATTCTCTAGCTTTTGACTCAACTAGAGTCAAATCCAAACTCTTAACTAACCCACCCACTTGCACCAATAAATCATTTATTTGATTTATTATTTCCTCTAATTACATTCAAAATGGCATCAAAATGGAATATTCTTCCAATTTGAATCTTCCCCCCAAAAAGGACTTGTCCCTTCCAACAAGGTATTAAATGCTATTTGCACAAGTCAAACTTGGCATTTAATGCACCTTTCATGTCTTCTCATCCAAATTTGAATTTCAAATTGGCACATTGGCCAAGACTTGCACATTCCTCACCCTCTCACAACTTGACAAGTGGCACCTTGTCATTGGTTTGTGAATATCCCACATTCATCAAAATCTCTCAATCTTCCTAATCTTGAATCTATAAAATGCAAAGCATTTCAACACAAATCACAACACACAACTCATGCTCATTGTAAGGTTACTCTCTTCATAAGAGAACTAATCTTATTCATCACCACACCATTTTCTTAGCAATTACATCTTGAGGCAAGGTTGCTCTCTTCATTTGAGAGTCAATCTTGCTCTTCACCATTATTTTGATAGTTTTGCTTATCATGGATTGGGAAAGGGCAACTTCCTACAACACTAAGTTGCACCAATCTACTATGGGATAGGAATGATTCATGTTTTATGCATTGTTCTTATTAGTTGCATTATTTAACATGATTCTATATTTCATAGGGATGTTTAAGTTTGCTAATTTAAACTGACTTTTGTGCTAACAACATAAAATGGTTTAGGTTGATCTTGCAGATTTTGACGTCTACAAAATGGCGCTAGAAGGAGGGCTATATTTCTTAAGGATTTAGTGAACATCTAAGCGTTAATATGGCTTGATTATATTTTTGTGCATCTAAGCATTTATAATAAGTGTGTCATAGAGATTATATTTTAATCATATGGTATATGCATCGTGAGGATTTAGTGAACATTTGTAGGCTCAGATGGGAGAAAAATTAAGTGATTTTTAATAATATGCAATCAATGTTAAATGTACATACATTTTATCCTCTGCAATGTCGGCGAGGTAATTGTTTCAGCTCTTTTCTATTAGATAATAATGATGTATCATGTGTGAAACAGGTTGTCCTTCTTGTGTAAGCGCTAAGAAAAGTTTCATTGTAGAGCATAACCTTTAGCACATTGCGCCTGTGGTCTGGTTCTGGTTAAAACTTTGAAGCAATAGATCTTCATTTTTAAAAGTCTCTGTTGAATTTGGCTGCCAATCAATACATTTTTAAAAGTCTACACAGTGTTTATTGCAATCATTCACCACCGTTCATGTTTAGCTTGTCTAAAGGAACTCATTACGCTGGCCATGATGGAGATTAGATCCCTCATCTTCGCCACTATCCTTTACACAGACTTTATCTCTGTCTAGCACGAATTTATTCTTTACTATTGACCACTTTCTTGAGTGACTGATTAACTGCTAGGCTATCTAAAATAAAGCATAGAGGGTCATTAAAGTGTGTAGTATTATTCAATGATGTGTGATTGTTTACGCCCAATACATCGAACATGAAATATTGTTGTAACTTCGCTATTATCAGAAATGGTTTATTCAGTCTAAATTAACTATCAGCCTATCGACTGCTTGCCATCACTCTGTGTTATCATCTAAAGAGTCTTTGTTGTGGTCTTTTATAGTATTTTTCTTTTACGCATGAGAAACCAAACCCTCGTTTAATCAAGTGTGGGATCTCTTTACCGTAGAAACAAATATTTTGATAAACTAAAAGTCTCTCGATTGGCAACCATGAAATGCTAGGACCTGCATTGCTTAAGGAGGTGTGGTTTGTTCAAATCATCTTCACTGTGTGTTCAAATTGCAGCCTATCTCGTTTGTTGTCTATGACTCGTTAGTTATGATAATGGGGATTTAAAGTACGCTGGGAGGAGCAGATTTTGGTACACAATCTTTTGAAGTTCTGGACAAGATTAGCTTGGAACATTTCTAAAGTCTTCTCAGCCAAGTCCTTTTCCTGTGAATCATACTATTACTACAGTGATATCCCAGTAAATGTTGTTGTCCACTGAGTTTCAAAGGAACATCGTTCACACAATTCCAAGAATTTAAATAATTCAATTTGTGCTGCTTTAGGAGAAACAAAATCCATCTCAAAGATATCTTGCAATTATGGCATTCAAAAAGACCAAATCCCTTGGCGCATATTGTTAGCAACTCACCTAACTTATTAGTGCGTCCTCTTTTTTATGCTTCTGATTCTAAAGATTTAGCTTTCTTGAAAGCAACACCATCATAGCTGTTAAGAGGCGCGGGCCTTTCAATTAGTTCATTTACTGTGTTTTTTTTTACCAAGCAGAATTTGAAATAATGGCTATGATGTGATTTTCCTGAAGCTGCGCGCCAAATGGGAGAAGGGAAAGGCATTTACTTTTTGGTAGGCTAGTCTTAGGGTCTTTCTCATGCATTTGGACGACCTTCTGGAGATGGTAGATGCAGTAATTTTCTGACAGTATGATAATCATGCTTGGTAGATAGGCGTCCCCTATTTTGTGGTTTCACGCATTGAAAACAAAGAGGCTACGGTCAAAGGTTGAGGAGTAGGCTATTGGAAGTGGCTGCAAAATTTGGCTTTACACATATCAAATGCATTTTTTTACGTCCTGTACCAAATCTCCCCTCATAATGGTGATCACAATCAATAAGGAAGAGCCATTATTTTATTTTATTTTTTCCTGAAAGTGTTAGTTAGTGTTGACATTCATACAGGGGGAGATGTGACTGTGAGGTATCGGTTTAGACATTAGACAGAGGAAGACAATTATTGCTATCTTGCATCGAGAGATTTTCTTTTACAATATGTCTTTTCTTTTTTTTGAAATGCATCCTTGAATTGACTGCATTTAAAGTATATATAGGTTATCATTAATGTGTGATTTAGTTTTTTGTAAGGTTATCATTGATTAATTGTATATCATACTTCTAATTCATGGTAACTTTGTATTGTTTGTAGGTTGGCATAAAGAATTGGTGACATTGGAGTTAAGCAATAAACGAACATAAACCTTTATTTTCCGGGCTCCTTGCATTAAATTTGACAAAGCATTTTTTTAATGCTATTGAAAGAGCTTAAAATGTCCATTTCCTACTTTTGTTTTCTATTTTAATCATGGTTGACATCAGAGGTTGACTTTAGGATCAAGTGCAAACGAAGGCGAATGAAGTAGAGTTTGAGATTTCCTTGAAACCAAGACTTGGGAAAAGAGCATTTTTTAATGCTTGTTTTAAACTATCTAGAGCTTACACTTCTACTCTCGTTTTCTGTTTTAAACCAATTCACTTTTCAATTTGGGTTTAAAATTAATCACTTGACTTGATTTCTTCAATTGGGATAAAATTGAACCTTAGAAACACTTACTAATTTTCAATTTGGACTTAAAATTGAACAAGGCAATCACACATTTCAATTGGTGCTTAAAACGAACACATCATTGGTTTGAGGTTTAAAACGAACATGTGCATTCAATGCTTTGTAATCTTCTTCACAAAGTAATATCATCGAAAAGACGTATGCGCTTCTCTCACACCTCACGGCGATCTTGAGAATCAAAAGTTTTTTTTATGATATTAAGTTGTCAAAAAGATTGCTCTCACACTTTCATTTTGGAACTTACAATTGAACAAAACATGCGAGTGTGAACATGATATATTGCGGAGGTTCTCCCCTTTTTTTTTCAACGATGGTTGTGTGAACGACGGGATATGTTAGCTCGCTATTTTTTATCTTAGAGGGCCTGCCTTGTGGGAAAAAGTAATCACCCAAGGGAACGACCCAACCGGGAACACACTAAAGCCAAGCGACTTCCACCTGGGATATAAGTGTGGATATTGGAACAAAGGCCAATATCATGAGGATTATTCCGACGAGATGGACAGCAATGGACTCTCGCCAATGTTGGATAATCCCCCACGAACGGAATGCTCGAATTAGAACCCCTTGTTTAGAAATTGGCCAAAACCTTGTCTATCTTGTTGGTGCAAAAGGTCATGTCCTTTGAAGCCACCCCACGTAACATGCGGTCTTGTTATGGAAATGGAAAGTATGCCATGGGAGATTCATGGGTACTAATGCTTGGCTAACCCGAATAAGTGAGTGTCGTGGAGGGGAGCCAGTGTGGTCAAGCATTTAGCCATTCGCACAAGATATGCGTAGCTGGATTTATCCAAGTGGGAACCCAACAAGATATTGCCTCATCATCCTAGGGTTGTAAAAAGTGCTTGGAATCAAAAACACTTTGCTTGGATTCAAAACATTGAAAAACGAACATTCACATGAGCCTCAAATTTCAAACACCTTGGAAGAAACAAATATCCTTGACGAATTTGAGTACTCTTGCTTTCCCTAGGGATCATATCCTTAGAGGTTTCTAAGTGCTCGAATTCTATCATCATTTGTTTCCAATAAGGATAAACATAAGGAACTTTTGCCCTATTTTTCTCGATTTTCGCATAAAGGACCTTGTGGAATGAGAAAGAGAATGGGACATTAGACATATAGTTTGAAAACCTAAGCAAGCAAGTGTCTTGGGTAAAAAAAACCTCATTTAACCAAGATAAAAGACAAATTTGATTACATATGTGTTTTCTAACATGATCAAAATCCCAAAATCCGAAGTTCAAAAAAGCTTAGTGTGAAAGCTAGTGAGGAGCGTCTTGAGATCCTGAATTGTTTTAAAGGTTTACTTTCCTCTCATAGGAAATATAGCGTGTCCTTCAACACCGAGGTCTTGTAAGCAGAAGTGTCATCTAGGTCAAGTCTAGGATCAAATCCCATCACTTTCATCCATCTTTTCAACCATCAAAATCAGTCAAATTTCCATCTCACCAACAACTCTTGGAAACTTTGTAAACATCTTTTATGCTAAAATTTTAGGCGAAATTAAATCACTTTGTTTGACTTAACACAACTAGTCAAACCATCATCCTATACATGAGTTCTCTCTTGGATAATACAACCTCCTAGGGTTTACGAGTTCATCTTGTTTGGCTTAACGCACCTAGCCAAATTATCAAATCATCACCTTGTTTGACTTGACACACTTAGTCAAACTACCATCTTGAAGGAGTTCACTCTATGGATAAAACAACTTCCTAGAGTTTTACAATTACATTCATCACATTTTGTTTGACTTAACACATCTAGTCAAACCATCAATCCAATCACGATCAATCAAAGTCCTAAAAGTTTAGCATTTCCTTCAAAGGTTCTTTAAGAGTTCCATTCATCCATATCACTCATCTTTCGTTTATCTCATCCTCATTATCGCTTTGATCCTTCAATTATCCTAGTTCTTCGCTTATTTGAACCTAAGGTTTAGACCGATCTAAAGTATTAGAGGTTCATCTCTTACATTCTTGAAAATTGATCTTCATTTTATGGTTCAAACTCGATCTCAACACAAGAGGGACATGGAATATAAATTTGCTTCATCCATCATGAACAATTCGATTCAACCAAACTATCCAAGCCTTGCAATACCATTTGATTTCCAAAGCTTGTACAATGCATACATGGGAGCATTATCTCATACAAACATCAATGGTACAACGAATGTGAGTATGCCCGATCCAAAGTTTGGAACACCTTTCCCAATGATAGATTCAAATCCAAGTCCAAATCTGCAAATCTATCAACCAAACGCTGAATGCATGAGTTTTCCAAACAACATTATCTCACAAAATCCATACATACCAAGTGCAACTTTACCAAACATGACCATTTCAAATCCACACTTGGTAAACTTTGGGGTCAACATGTTTTCAAATCCCCCTAATGTTGTTCAAAATCCTAGCAGTATATTGGCAACTCCATATGTTGATTCAAGACAAGGTAACGCCATGCAAAATCATAGTTACCTAAATCCAAGCAATATGATTCCCAACCACAACAATGTTCAATTTCAATCTATCATGCCAAATCAAAACATCATACCAAATCATCCCATTTTTCCATCGATATCGCAAAAACAGATGGAAACCATCCAAGCAACCCCAACAATCAACACCATTCCCATTCCACCACCACCGCCACCACCGCCAAAGCATAGCACGACCAATTCATTCTCCATCATGTTGCAAGCTGCACAAGAAGCTTCCCACAAAAAGGCACTCCAAGCCCAACAAGCTACACAAACTCAAGCACAAGCGGCTCAAGTAGCCCAACAAGCGCAAGCACAAGCAGAATTCTACGCACTATTGCAAACAATCCAAGAAGAAGTAGCATAACAAAGAGCCCAACAAAAAGCTTTGTTGGCACAAAGACAACATGACGAACAACAAGCGTTGTTGGCTCAACAGCAAACACAGGCATTACTCGCCCAACAGAGCTTGCAACAGATTCCCACCACAATTGTTGAAATCAAAAATCAAGATCAATTTATCAATAAGTACTTTGAAGATGTTTCAACCTTGACCAATGATCAAATCAACATACACCAAGAGTCACTTTTCAATCACGATCAAAACTCACTGACGATAACCAACAATGATCCAATCCAAGAAACATTAACATCATTTGATCCTATGTTTGAGAACATTAACAATCCCTCCACCAAAATTGTTGAAAACAATAATCAAAATCAATCCATCAATGAGCACATTGAAGATATGTCTAGCCCATCCATTGATCAAATCGTCGTTCATCAAGAGCCACTTTTTAGCGATCTATTTCAAGATGTGTTAACATTATTTGATCCCATTGACATAAGCCAAGATCCATCCACCAATGATCATGTTGACAATGTCTCTACATCACCTAATGAGTCAGAGGACATATTTCAAGAACATATTCCAAAGCATGATCAAAATCTTCCATCAAGGTCTAGCAATGGCCCTTCCAACAACATATTGACATCCTTTGACCTCATGGTTAAAGATATTGAAGGAATCCCTATCTCAACATTTGATCCAAATCCTCTCAAAGTTCAAGAGAATATTGAGCCACTTCCTAATGAAGATATCCAAGAAAGAAATCCATCCTTTGAAATTGACCCATGTCAAGAACTTGATCAAAAGCATGGCGAAAGCAATTCTAGAATTAGTCAAAATAAATAATTTGTATCTCTGAGCTACTACAACGATATAATGGACACTCTCCTATCTATACAAGATGTTGCAAATGATGACCATATCCGCATAGCACATACTCTTCCATCTACCCATGAGATGCTTTCTTTGGATGGACCTGTAGATGATCTTCATTCAGAACAAAAGTCTCATACTCTTACTGAGGAACAAGAGTCTCCTACTCTTAAAATTTGTACACATGATCAAGATGTAGAGAAATGCAGAGACATATCAGAAATGGATCATGAAGAAGGCTTGTACATAAGTCATGAATCATAAACATTCTATGAAGTGAGTCATGAGGAAGACTTTTGTGTAGATAGCGAAGCATCAACACTTCTTAAAGAAGCACTACAATCTTATATGTCACAAGATCAAGTTGAAGATATCAATTAGGAAGTCATCCCACATGCAGAAGATCCTATCACTTATAAACTTGGATCACTCACCTTTTTAAAGGCTAGCTATCTCATCAATAAAGAAGCTGACACATTTGAAGGTCCACCACAGAGTAGAGAAGGAGAAACACCTTGTTTCCAAGGGAAATCATATCCTTTTGCAAATAAAATGTTTCAACAAATGAATTATCAAGGCAAAGGATTAGGCCTACAGGAACAGGGTATCCTAGAACTAGTGTAGATTTTTGGCAATCCTAAGCGTCAAGGCCTTGGTTACTCAACAATCAAGGGATCTCAACATATCAGTAATACTATCACCATACTGGGGGCAACTTCGCCTCGAGCAAACGTCAACATAGCGAGCACGAAGAATCCTTATGATGAAACTGATGCCAATACTACAACCCACCACGCCATGAATCTCCATCCACCTATCACCCCATCCATGAATTGGGACCAACATCAAAAGAAAGATTTGAATCGAAGCATGAAAAATGTCATCGAAGAAAAAGAAGCTAAGAAGCACGAAGGACAAATCAAATACAAGTGGATACCAAAGAATACAAATCCCTATCAAACTCCATCAGTCAAAGAAAGTATGGGGAAAAATCAAAAAGGGAAAAGCATCCATCAAAGATGTCTAGAAAAGAAAAAGGAAGCTTCTCCAGCAACATACAAAGTGTATCAAGCAGTTGGTCCTAATTCCATGCACACTTCCATATCCACCCATTATTGCTCATCTTCCCAAGTTTGGAGAGTCAAAGGCTCCAACTATCGACTAATCCATCTTTTATCCCTAAATACACTCCATCCACGCCTCCACGCATGATATCCAAGTCTCACATTGACCATGTATTGGCGGTGACCCTTCATCATAAGGATTCAGAAGGCACTCTATCGCGATGTGCGCACAAAGACAGAGTTAACTCCGGTATCAGCAAAGCAGATCAAGAATCTCAAAAGTTGCATTCAAGTGTACATATCTTGGCAAGACAACTTCTACAAGTAGGATATCGATGGCACGTTTTGACAGAAGCATCAACATCAGCACCACCAGGTGGTTCAGCATCAGCTTAAAATCTCTCAGAAAATACAAAAACAATCAGAAAATGTCCTAAAAAAATGGTTACCTTGATGAAAACCTGGCAAACAGGCGTCTTGGTGACAACAAAAAAAATCAAAAAATACAAAAAATCCAAAAAAATCAGAAAAAGATTGAAAACAGTAAAGAAAAAAATCGTCCTCAGCGAAAACCATTTCGGTGGTGCTTTGGACAAGTACCATGATGAAAACCTGGCAAACAGGCATCGTGTGTAGAATCGAGCATCTACGTGCACCAGTTCAGGAGAAAGCATCTTATCACATCCATAATAAAGCTATCATTCCAGTCATATCATCCGTTCATCCATGAACCATTTATCCAACACATTTTTATCCATCCGCATCCAAGGTCCAAGTTACCTTGATCTTGATAAAATTTTGGGTGCACACTTTACACTTGCTTATGGTAAAAATCTTGACATGGGTCATTTTCATTGATCCTATCCTACCCAACGCTATCTGAGCCTTGAAGCATTATCCGAATGAGCGTTCCTCTATTCGAACACCTTATCTTATCGCAAGATGATCCATATCCATTCATATCCAAGAATCTACCCATGGTCGTTCAAACATTGCTAGACACTGGGGGAAGATATTTGCATCTTGATTCGAGAATAAATCTTGATGTATATCATCCAACTTATGAAGTGATCCAAACATTGGAAAATGTGAAATCAACTTGGTCAAATCATTTGTGAACACAAATCCAAATCACTAGCCCATGGCATATTTTGACAAGAAGACGTTCCTCATCAAGCTTTATCTTTCGTCGAACATCAATCCTATAATCAATATCAGTCGCATCTAATGTGCACATCTGTGTCACATGAGTGCATTATCACTTTTGTTTGACTTAACACACTTAGTCAAACTATCAATTCATCAATCTGATTGATCAACATTAAGCTTGGTTTTCAACAAAATCCCAAAACAAAGCACTGATATCATATCATGTCCATATCTGAATCGTCAAAATCATGCGAAAAGCCAAAAACATTCAGAAAAACTCATCAAAAAATTCAAAAACATTCAAAAAATCCATCAAAAATTTCAAAAACATCTAGAAAATTCATCAGAAAATCCAAAAACATCCAAATCTTTCAAAAAATCCAAAACATCCAAATCATTCAAAAAATCTAAAAACATGTCGAAATATCAGAAAATCTTCAAAATTCATCATTTAGTCTTATCAGTCTTTCACCTTGTCGAACTACGTCGTCTCTGAGCTTGAACGTAGGCAAGGCTGATCTTTGATCATCCCCCGAGACAGTTTGCGTCCGTCGCATTGGCATCCGTTTGCCCATCTAGTTAGGCGTCCATCGCATTGGCATTCGTTTGCTTATCTTTTTTCTATAATCAGGTCTGTCCTTTATGTGCCCATCACATTGGCATCCGTTTGCCCATCTAGTTAGGTGTCTGTTGCATTAGCATTCGTTTGCTTATCTTTTTTCTATAATCAGGTTCGTCCTTTATGCGTCTGTCGCATTGGCATCCGTTTGCCCATCTATTTAGGCATCCATCGCAATGGCAATCCGTCTGCCCATCTATCTCATTATTATTCAAGTCAATTGGAGTCCGAACTACGTCGTCTCTAAGCTTAAACGTAGGCAAGGCCATCCTTGATCGGCCCCCAAGACACAAAATCCAAAAACATTGAAAAATCTTTAAAATACCAAAAACACTGAAAAATCTTGAAAATACCAAAAACATTTGTAAAACATCTCAAAATTCCAAAAACAGCCTCAAAACATTTGAAAAAACCAAAATGGTGCATCCATTTCATCTCGCTTTCACTCGTGATTGTCATTGCTCATAATAAAACAATTGTCACTTTCACCCTTTGGTGAGTCAGTCAGAAGCAAGTCAGCAGGTTCCAAAGTGAACGCCTTATCGTCAAAGTCTCAAGTCTAAGTCAGTAAGTCAGCAAGTTGGTCCACTCGAAGTATCAATAGCTTATCACCTAGTCAGTCTCACCAAAACCCTGATCACTACATGTCCTAGGATGAAGCTTTCTTGCGATGGACATAAGCATCAGGTACCCCACATTAGTTTAGCCTGGCTAGCGGTATGAAGAACATTGGCTTGTTTATTTACTTTATCTTGGTCTTGTTGACTTATCTTATTTTGCGCTCATTCCAAGGACCTTTCGATGATGCCTAAACAAAACAGGTTTAGAGAGAAAGGAATGGGGCAATGATCATTATCTTTTTATCTGTTGTGCTTGTTGGATGTTCTTGTAAAATAACTTGGTGAATACTTTCTTTGTTGGGTCCGTCCTAGCAAGGTTTCCGTATGTCAAGTGTGAACAAGATCACTCCTATCTGATTGCCGAGTCAAAGTCCATCACACTAGACGCAACGCCATCCTGGTTCTTAATACCTTGATGCATCGCACCTATGTGTGTTATCAAACATAAAGAAAGTTACGCTCTTTATCTCCCATTTCTGGATAAGCAATACATCATCATCTTTCATCATCATCTCTAATAAAGGAGACTTGTTGGACTTCTTCATCTTCTTGAATTTAAGGGTTCATCCCTCTCATTCTTCTATCTTCTTTCACGCTAACAATGCATCCATCTTGCATCCGTATTCTCATTCTACATAATCATGTCATACCATCATATCAGGACAACATCATCCATCTCATCCATCTCACATGCATTGCATAATCATTTAACATGCTTAAAATAATATATATTTGTTATTCTAAGCATCTTCCGAACATCTCATTTACATCATCATTATCATATAGTCTCATCATCCATACATCCATTTTGAACCTCTTTGTCGTGAGATCCACCTCAAATTGAATCTTTTCGCTTGATCTCTCGAGGGGGCAATGTACTAACGTACTCATTTCCACTGGGGCATCTGAAAAACCAAAGAATTTTTTAATTTCAATGCCGGCAACATCATTCTTTGAACCAATGCAACGAGTACATTGCTTCAAAGAGGGGCAAAATGTAGACATGCAAAAATAACAATCATGCATCATACAAATTAACATTCATTTTAGCTATTAATCAATTAAAGCAATTTATTGATTAATTTCCTAAGGTTCATTAAATAAATCAAATTATTTAATCCTTATGTTCTTCTCATTTGATTTAATAAATCAAACTGATTTAATCAAATGTCACCTCCTAATATCATCCAAGTTAATTAATCTACATTTATTAGCTTCTAATCATGATTATCATTCTCTAGCTTTTGACTCAACTAGAGTCAAATCCAAACTCTTAACTAACCCACCCACTTGCACCAATAAATCATTTATTTGATTTATTATTTCCTCTAATTACATTCAAAATGGCATCAAAATGGAATATTCTTCCAATTTGAATCTTCCCCCCAAAAAGGACTTGTCCCTTCCAACAAGGTATTAAATGCTATTTGCACAAGTCAAACTTGGCATTTAATGCACCTTTCATGTCTTCTCATCCAAATTTGAATTTCAAATTGGCACATTGGCCAAGACTTGCACATTCCTCACCCTCTCACAACTTGACAAGTGGCACCTTGTCATTGGTTTGTGAATTATCCCACATTCATCAAATCTATCACTCTTCCTAATCTTGAATCTATAAAATGCAAAGCATTTCAACACAAATCTACAACAACAACTCATGCTCATTGTAAGGTTACTCTCTTCATAAGAGAACTAATCTTATTCATCACCACACCATTTTTCTTAGCAATTACATCTTGAGGCAAGGTTGCTCTCTTCATTTGAGAGTCAATCTTGCTCTTCACCATTATTTTGATAGTTTTGCTTATCATGGATTGGGAAAGGGAAACTTCCTACAACACTAAGTTGCACCAATCTACTATGGGATAGGAATGATTCATGTTTTATGCATTGTTCTTATTAGTTGCATTATTTAACATGGTTCTATATTTCATAGGGATGTTTAAGTTTGCTAATTTAAACTGACTTTTGTGCTAACAACATAAAATGGTTTAGGTTGATCTTGCAGATTTTGACGTCTACAAAACCCTTCCTATGTGCCATATGGATCTACCTCAAGCAGTTAAGATTTCTCCAAGTAACCATAGATCTCTTACACCAATTTTTATATGTACAAGACAACTGAGTGGGGGGGTGAATTATTTGTACAATAAAAAATTCAATCCCTCATTAACTTTGAAATCCTTATCAAACTTTAAACCCTCACTAAGCATTAGCAAACTGTAAAAATGCAAAACAACAATGCAAACACAATCATACACAAGAGAAAAAAAAGTTTACATATAAAAACCTAAGTAGGGAAAAACCATGGTGAGGATTAGGTCACATATATATGAATAGGATTGAATACAATTAGGCTCACTTCCTAAAAAAGGAAAAAGGATCACTACCAAGTGGCTCATTGCTAAGAAGAAAGAAGAACAAAAGAAATTGTTATAGAGAGATTCACTATCTTAGAGCAACATGAAAATCCACTATTGTAACTTTTCACCATCCATAACCTTTGGCTCACTACCTCCATCAACTTCAAGCACATTGAAAATGTAGATACATTCTTCTCACTAGATTCGGATTCATAGGAAATTAATCTTTCACGTAGATCACCAAACTTGATCATATTCACATATTTCACACACCTTCAAACATCTCCAGCAAATCACCTTGTATTTATACCATCTGTGACCTAAAAAATCTCAATTAGGTCAAACTCAATGAAAGTATGCACCTCAAACATGCAACACCAAATAGGTCGGCACCAAACACTTATGCAATGGAATAAAGTGAAGGAAAACCATGACAAGGGTTAAATAGGACAAAAATATACATTGATATGCATCACCACACTTCCACAAACAACAAGGAACCTCCACAATTAGCGCTAGCATGCCAAGTTGGCCAAACCTGCACTAACACTAAAAGGTGACCGCATACATGCTTCTCCAAGTCTGAAAACAACATGTGGACCACAAAGAAATAGTCCACAACATCCACATAGGATCCCAAAATATTACAACATCAAAATACTATGCTACAAAATTGCTAAAACCACCTTAAACAAAGATTAATTTCATCCTCCACATCAAGATGCACTACAATTGAACTCCAACATAAGAAGTGAATTTGCAGAGAAACTCACAACCATAAAGTCTGATGGAAGATAAATACAGGCAATATAAGCATGTTCCAAAATCCACAAGACAAGAAACCTCATTGTAGAAAAATGTGGAGCAATCTCATTTCTCCTAGACAACCTTCTATACACAAGCAAACACATTGTCAAACACATTTTCCACTTCTACTTGATCTCTAAAACCTGAAACCTTGGATATAATACCTCTGGACAACTTCGATCATCATATCCAAACCGAACAAGAATATGTTCAATTATGAAGAAATTTGGAGCACAACATTTAACACACCTCTATTGAACACTACACACTCTTTTATTCAAATTTTCTCAAAAGCACTTGGAAACAAAGTGAGTAGTTGCATCAGAAAAATCAAAACAAAACTATAACACCTTCTTATCATGACTACACCATCTACAATACAAAAAATATCCACACTAGGGGTTGACATTGATGTAACATCAAACAACAACATATACACAATTAGCAGAAGTACTGACATCACTAATGATAACATGACCAACAACTCCAACATTAGAAATCTCCAATAATCTCCATATTGTTGACATCAATGGTACCAACTATTGACATCAATGACAACATTGTCACCATACTTGCAACATGCATCATTTAATATTTTATAGTGATGCTTCAAATTATTATACTGGAGATGCAAGTAACAAGCATACACCATATAATGATTTGGGCCCATTCCCATGTTACCATTACATGTGATACCTCTATACAATTTTTTTTTTCCACCAACAAATAGATGGTATACGAAGTCATATATAATTATGAGGTCTTCTTTAGTGTTGAATATTTCTCATGTAGGTTGTCACTGATGGCCTTGGCCCACTCAAATTTAGTGCTTCCCCTCAAGATATCCTTGATGAAATAGTACATCCATTCTTCGAAGGTGGAATCATTAGAGAGACCTCCAATATTGCTCAAGAACGTTACCAAGTCATTGAATTCTTCATTGAAATCACTCCTATATAGTTTCTTAGGAAATTTTCCTATGCTTTCTTGGGGTGTCTCCATCTAGTTCTTGTTGATGATTTTTAAACAACTCCTAGTACTAATTTTCCATATGCTTGCTACATACTCCCATCTTACAACTTCCATTTTTAAAAACAAGGGGATTTCAAACACCCTTGAAATTAAGGGAGCTGACAAATAATGCAACACCCTCCCCTTGACAACAATAATCCTATAAGAATATTTGTGGCTGTATTCTCGACATGTGTGGATTATCTTGAGGCTTACCAAAGAGGGAGGAAATCCAATAGCTTGTGCAATCCCACTTTGTTTGATTTTATTGGCCAAATCGGTCTTAGGGGCAGCTAGACTCCTTTCCTTGACTTCCTCAGTATCAATGTGGCCAAGGTTTGTATATGATATTTTATCCCAAGTGGAGGACATCTTCAAAATGACTGTAACATTGTGGAACTCGAACATAATCTTAGCATCCCATTCAGTTTTTCTATAAAATTTGCAAAACAACACCTAATAAGCCATCTTGACCATGTGAAATAACATGACCAATTTTCAGACAAATCATGCATTGTCATGCTCAAATAATAAAATCACTTTAAAATCATCAAATTCAGGTTGATTCAAGCAATTTTTGGGGATTAAGAGAATGCAAGGATCAGTGTTTCATAGAGATTTAGGAGGTTGGTGTCGGTCATGCAGATTCCTATAGGTGAAAACCCACAAGGTGGGACCCACATCATGAAATTCCACAATGGGAATCCTGCACAAGGAATTTTTTTACTTGTATTCCGTAATGGTCAAAAACACTTAACTTTGATTTGCAACTTAAAATTTTCATGTAGAAGAGCAGTTTACAAAAGCCGAAGGGGTTAAGTTTCCTTTGGGAATTTGAGACATGGAAACCGACAAGGGGAATTCCTTGAGGAAATTCTTGCAAGCGGTTTGAAGCTAGACTTTTACACACAAGGCTTAGGATATTGCAAAGCTCAAACACTAAGGGTGGCTCTTAATGGAATTTTGTAGTGAAAGTAGCACAAGCCAAGGCTTTCTAGAAATTGAAATAGTGTGGAGATATGTGATGTGGAAGTTAGAGATAATAGTGTCATAAGTGTGGAGATATGTGATGCAAATTCTTGAAGGTGAAAACCTGCAAGCTGGAACTTGCATCATGGAATCCCACAATGAGATTAAAGTATAGGAAATTTTTCACTTGTCTTCCACAATTGTCCAACATACTTAACTTTGGTATACAACATAAAATTGGCATGCAAGAAAGTGGTTTGGAGAAGCCGAAGAGGTTAATTCAAGCCTTTGGGAATTCAACACATGGAAAACCACAAGGGGAATTCTACAAGCAAATTCTTGTTGGAAATATTTATTTTCTTGACTGAGCCTCTTCTCATGTCAAGTCCCTAATTGTCACCTACCCGTTAGGAGCCTTTGAAAAAAAAATTATTTTTTGGGATCTTCATCCCTGTCCTACTCGTGATTGCTCATAATTTATTCTGTTAGGTGAATTTGAATTTTGAGGGGAATTTTGAATAGAAAAATAGTAGGAATGTAATAGTCAGATTTAGCCTGGTAGAAGAGTCAGTGTAGAAGAATATTGCAAGTGTTTTGCAAGAAGGTGAAGTTGCAGCAACAACAAAAAATGTTTTGTGCAAGGAGCAGTGGATAGCTCCAAATTGCTCAGAGGTTGCAGAGAGTAGAAGATAGCTCTAGAAAAATAGAAAGAAAATAGAGCTCTAAGAAGCTCTTGATTGTTCAGTGTTTATATGCAGCTCCGAATTGCTGCAAGTAGTTTGTAGTTTGATGTTTGAAACCATTTTTTAAATTTATTTTATGGTTAATAGAAGAAGAAATTTTGCATGCCCAGTTTTGTGTCTCCAATCTATTTGCTTTATTATTCTGCCATTTTGTGTTTGGTATTTCCAGCTATTTGGGAAACAGAGCAACAACTATGTGTGCATTTAATTTTAAGTTTCTCACATGGTTTCAGAGCTATGTGGAATTTTCACATGGTATTAGATCCATAAGGCCCTAATTCTTGAGTAAGTTGGCAATTTATCTTTTCTAGGTGTTTAAAGTTTATTTTATTGGAGACATGGCTAGAGATCAGAGTAAGAGTTGGCAACAACCACCACCATTTAATGGAAAAAACTATTATGATTGGGAAAAGAGAATGAAGACCATAATGGTTACAAATTATTTATGAGAGTTTGTGATTGGTAGGTTCATTGATGTGACTAATCCAATAGCGTATGAAATCCTCATAAACAACCAAAAGACCCATTTGAAGGAGACAAGGAGGAAAGATGCAAAATCATTGAGTCTAATTGAAGTGGCCTTCAAGACAGTCATTCAAGACCCTTCCAAGGTTTAGCATCTTAGGTATGGACACCTAGGCTATGCTAGTCTAAATATTTTTTTCAAAGAAGAGAATGGTTGGAGGTTTACCAACTATTCTAGAGTGTAGTGGTAGATGTGAAGCCTACATTTTAGGGAAGCAGAAGACCTTTCAATCGGACAATTCTAGAAGGGCAAGAGCACCATTGGAGCTGGTTCACACTAATTTGTGTGGCCCTATGCAAACAATTTCTCTTGGTAAGATCCAATATTTTATGACCTTCATAGATGATTATAGCTATAATACATGGGTTTATTTTTTGCAACATAAATTTGAAGCATTTGACAAGTTTAAAGTGTTTAAAGCCTAGGTTGAGAAGGAAAGTGGACATTTCATCAAGGTCTTAAGGTCAAATAGAGGGGGAGAGTATACCTCCAATCAATTTGTAATTTTTTACAAGAAACATGGCATTAAAAGGGAGCTAATAGTAGCCTATACTCCGCAATAAAATGGAATGGTTGAGAGGAATAAAAAGACCATTATGGAGATGAAAAGAATAATTATCAAAGGCAACAGGATCCCAGATGAATATTGGGGTGAAGCTATAGCAACAACAATTTACTTGATAAATAGAATTCCTACAAAGGCAGTTTGTAACAAGATTCCACAAGAGCCATGGATAAAATGCAAGTGGATGGTTGATAAATTGAGAGTGTTCAGATGTGTGGCATATGCACTTGTGCCAAAAGAGAAGAGAGAAAATTTGGATGAAAAGGGTGAGAAGTGCATCTTCATAGGCTATAGTGAAGAGTCCAAAGCCTATAGGTTGTATAACCTAGTCACCAAGAAAATTGTTATCATCAACGATGTGGTGTTCTTAGAGGATGAGTTTTGGCCTAGCCTGACAAATCTTGATAGCTCTATACAACTCCCAATAGCTCTGATTGATTCAGAGAAAGAGAATGAAGTGCAAAAATATGATGTTGTGGAGCTCTTGATAGCTTTAGACGAGTTTCTAATAGCTCTGGATTTCTCTAGACTAGTGCACAGAAACAAACATAGAGCTCCAAAAAACTTTGAACAGGGTCTGCTTAGCAAAACAACAGTAGTAGTGGAAGTTCAAATCCCACTCTCACCTCCCTAATTCCAATAAATACCAAGAGTCTAAGGGAGATCTAGCAAAATTAAAGGTATGATGAATATTTTGATGAAAGAATGAATTTTGTATTATTTTCTCGTAGTGATCCAATTTATTTTGAGGATGTTGAGAAATAAAATAAATGGTGTGAAGCCATGGATGATGAGGTAGATGCAATAGAGAGGAATAGAACACATGAGCTAATTGATTTAACCCCCAACAAGCAATTAATTGGAGTGAAATGGGTCTATAAGACCAAAAGAATTATTGATGAAAGAATAGAGAGGCATAAGGAAAGATTAGTTGTCAAGGGATACAAACAGTAGTTAGGGAGAGATTATGATGAGACATATGCCCCAGTTGCAAGGATGGAAACCATGTGGGCAGTCATAGCAATCACAACCCATCACAAGTGGAAGGTATTTCAAATGGATGTGAAGTCTGACTTCTTGAATGGAGTGTTGAAAGAGGAAGTGTATGTGGAGAAGCCACCTAGTTATGATGTTCTAGGTCAAGAAAACAAGGTATACAGGCTGAAGAAAGCTCTTTATGGGATGAAACAAGCGCCATGGGCATGGTACAATAGGATTGAATCATATTTGTTGAGCATTGGATTTAGAAAAAGCGATCGTGAGCCTACTCTTTACATAAAGGCAGTTGATGGTAAGATTTGAATTGTTGTCTTGTATGTTGATGATTTAGTTTTCACTAGGGATGATGATTTCCTCATTACTAATTTTAAAGAGGCCATGAAAAGAGAGTTTTAATTGATATAATTAGGTCTCTTGAGGTAGTTTCTAGCATAGAAGTAAAATAAATACATGATGGTATTTTTACCTCTCAAGAAAAGTATGCAGTAGAGATTTTGATGATGTTTAGGATGCAAGATAGCAAGCCTGCCCCCACACCAAAAACCATAGGTTTGAAGTTGAGCAAGGAATATTTACGCAACAATGTGAATATGACCATGTATAAGATTTTGGTTGGAAGTTTCATGTATTTAACAACTAGGCCTGATATAATACATAGTGTAAGTCTGATTTCTAGATTTATGGAGACTCCAAAAGAGTCACATTGGCAAGAAGGTAAAAGAATCTTGAGGTATGTGAATGGAACCAAAGGATATGGCAACTTGTATGGTGTACCAATTTTTTTTGGGTTGGTTGGTTACGCAGATAGTGATTGGATGGGGAGTGTGGATGATAGAAAGATCACATATGGATATATGTTTCACTTGGGTTCGAGAGTCATTTCATAGGATTCAAAGAAACAACCCATAGTTTTCCTATCTATAACTGAGGATGAGTATATAGAAACAAATGCAACAACATGCCAAGCTATTTGGCTAAGGATGACCTTAGAATATTTGAAGCAAGAACAAAAGGATGCAAAAATTATTTTTTGTGACAATTTTTCATCAATAGCTTTGATGAAGAATCTAGTTTTTCATGGAAGAAGCAAGCACAATGAAATCAGGTATCATTTCATAAGGGAATTAGTTGAGAAAGGTGAAATAAAAATGAAATTTTGTAGGTCTGAGTAGCAACTTGCATAAATTTTCACCAAACCTTTGAGTAGAGATTGTTTTGAATGCCTAAGAAGAAACTTAGGTGTTGTTGATTTGAATGAAGAATTATGTTGTTTGATGGCTCAGTTAAAGGAGGAGTGTTGGAAATATTTAATTTTATGACTGAGCCTCTTCTCACGTCAACTCCCCAACTATCACCTACATGTCAAGAGCCTTTCAACAATAGTTTATTTTTTGGGATCTTCATCCCTATCTTGCTCCTGACTTCTCATAATTTATTGTGGTAGGAAATTTTGAATTTCCAAAATTTATTGTGTTAGGTTAATTTGAATTTTGATGGGAATTTTGAATAGATAAATAAAAGGAATGTAACAGTGATTATTTAGTCTGGCAGGTGCAGAAGAATATTTCAAGTATTTTGTAAGAAGGTGAAGTTACAACAACATAAAATGTTTTGTGCAAGGAGCAATAGATAACTCTAGATTGCTTAGAGGTTGCAGAGAGTAGCATATAGCTCTAGACAAATAGAAAGAGCAGAGAGCTCTAAGAAGCTCTTGATTGTTTAGTGTTTGTATGTAGCTCCAGATTGTTGCAAGTAGTTTTTAGTTTTTAGTTTGAAACCATTTTGTAAATATTATTTTTTGGTTAGTAAAAGAAGCAAGTTTGCATGCCTAGCTATGTGTCTCCAATTTTTTTTCTTTATTATTCTATATTTTTGTGTTTGGTATTCCCAGTTGTTTGGGAAACAAAGCAGAAGCTCTATGTGCATTTCATTTTAAGTTTCTCACATGGTTTCAGAGTTGTGAGGAATTTTCACAACTCTCACAAGCAGTTTGAAGCTAAAATTTTACGCGCAAGGCTTAAGAGATTGAAAATTTTGAACACTAAGGGTGGCTCTTAATGGGATTCCACAGTCAAAGTCCCACAGGCTAAGGATTTACAAAATTGAAATAATGTGGAGATATGTGATGTGAAAGTTAGAGATAGAAGTGCCACAAGTGTGGACATCCGCACAGGAATTTTTGCACCAAAAACCCAGAAGGATCAAACTTAGCCATCTAAAATGCAAACTTCATAAGGGTCATGAGGAGCGAACAAAGAGTAAAAAGTTCAAACATTTTACACATCACTCCCTATGTTAACATCTTGTAGAATTTGGTTAAGCACAAGGATGAAACTCATGGGAACTGCATGAGATGGATCTGAAGACATTGAACTCCATGGGTGGACTCTTGTTGGAGAGTTCCTGCAACAAGAAACTAGATGGATCTTAGCCATCAAAATAAATCCTAAGTTAAAAACTCATTGAAACAAGCTTTAGAATGACATGCAAATATTTAGAGAAGCACCCAAACCCCATAAAACTTTCCACAAAAAAAATAAGGTAAAAAACATGATAAAATTCTCAAACACTCCCCAAATGTAAAAAATATGATCATTCAACCACTAGCAATATAAAATTACCAATATTCAGTAAATGACAATATGAAACTGATGGTTTGAAGGGGCAAGATCGTACCTTTGATAAATCGGTTGGGTGGTACTTGAATGCTCAGAGGAAGATGAAAGGGCACAATCAAAAGTATCACGATCTCCAAACTCCCAAAATGCTAAGAAAATAAATAGAGTCACCAACCCCCAATTTATAGTTCAAATAATTCTTGATGCATTAAATGCACATACGATAGAGTGTCCCACACCTAAAACCCTAAAAACTGATTTGTGGAAACCTGCGCCCTTACAAGATGCAAAGATTATCATGTGAAAAGTCATCATACATAAGCCAAAGAAGTGTGGGGATAGAGAGTATTTGGGTCGAAGAGGAAGGTGGGAAAGTGATGAAATGACATCGATGGTGTGGAATTCCAGGTATGGAATTTTGCATGCAAAAACATGCAATGAGAGTTC